>AP028447.1:484308-1084308 GCA_036509395.1 Antheraea yamamai
ATCAAATCAAAATACTCTTTATTCAATTTAGGCCCTGAGAAGGCACTTACGAACGTCAAAACTACCACCGGTTCGGAAAACAACCCAGTCATCGAGAAGAACCGGCAAGAAACTCGATCTGGTTTATCTTTTCATAATAACTAACATATTTTTTTTTATTATTACAACAATACACACATAAAGCTACATTCGTTTTTAGTGGTTGCACAGAGAGAGGCGTCACTTCCAGACGTCGCTATCGTTCACATATTGATCCACCCTGTAATAACCTTTATGTATTAAGGCCTGCTTGATATAACACTTGAACCTACTATCCGGCAAATCGGTAATGTGTTTTGGGACTTTGTTATAAAATCTAAAACTATTACCTAAAAAACTGTTACTGGTCTTAGTAAGCCTGAAACATGGAGTGACCAGTTTGTTATGGTTTCTGGTATTTACATTATGTCGGTCTTTTACTAAATCCAGATTATCTAAGTTTTTCCGGACGTACATCAAATTTTCAAGAATATATTGAGAGGGCAGAGTTAAAATACCGAATTCCTGAAACTTAGTCTTTAATGATTCACGAGGTCCCAAATCATAGATTGCTCGAACCGCTCGTTTTTGTAGTAGGAATATGGTGTCTACCTCAGCTGCGGCCCCTCACAACAAAATGCCATAAGACATTAAGCTATGGAAGTAAGCGAAGTAGACCAACCTAGCAGTGGCAATATTTGTTAGCTGGCGAATTTTTCGAATGGCGAACGCAGCAGAACTTAATCTTCCTGCCAATTTTTTTATATGAGGACCCCATTATAATTTAGAATCAAGTGTGATACCCAGGAACACAGTATTGTCAACTAAGCCAACTAGATTCCCTTGGATCTCGATTTTACTATGAGTTGGTGGAACATTAGGTAAGGTAAATCTTATGCACTTTGTTTTGGCTGCGTTTAGCAATAAATTATTTAATGCAAACCAATCGGAAATTTTATTTAAAATACTGCTTAGATACGTAAACTCGGAATCTATTCTTTTTACCTGAAATATAAGCGAAGCGTCATCCGCGAAAAGAACTACATCTGCACAGTTATCAACCACTAGCGGCAGATTATTTATATATACAAGAAACAAAAACGGCCCTGAAATGGAACCCTGTGGAACGCTAATTCGAGTCAAGGATCCCGCAGACGTTACCCCGTCTATACTAACTTTATGACAGCGATCTTTTAAATAGGAGACAAGAAGATCGAGGGAGACTCCACAAACACCGTAATGTTTTAATTTCAGAATGAGGGTACTATGGTCAACGCAGTCAAAGGCCTTAGATAGATCACAAAACACAACCAATTGCATCCTGCGATCCTTCCCAAGCCCGTAATATATTACTTAAAAGCGTTGCACCAGCGTCAGTAGTCGATTTTGATTTTGTGAAGCCAAACTGTCGATCATCCAGAATCTCTAGCGCTTTAAAATATCCTACTAATTGCCTAAGCATAATCTTCTCAAAAATTTTGCTTAACGACGGAAGTAGAGAAATTGGTCTATAATATCCAAGACTATTTCTACAGCCTGATTTAAATAAAGGAACTACTTTACTTATTTTCATTAGATTGGGGAAGGTTCCTTGTGCTATACACTTATTAAATATGTTAGCTAAATATGGTGAAATATTGATAATTAAGGACTGCACTACCATTACCGACATTCCCCATATGTCTTCAGTATGTTTCAAATTTAAAAGTTTAAAAGTCCTTATTATTTCACCTGCACTAATAGATGTAAAATTAAATTTTGACTTTACAGGTGCACTCAGACTTTCTAAAAATGATACGGCACCATGGGCTGATGAATTAATATTTTTTGTTACCTGTAAAGGTATATATGTGAAATAATCTTGGAAAACAGTCACCACCTCTGAGCTGTTTGAAATTAGTACTCCATCAACATCTAGATTATGCGTATTATCATTTATTTTATTTTTCTCTAATTCTTTATTTATAATATGCCAGACAGTCTTGGTCTTATTACTAGACTCAAGTACTTTATTTCCTAAAAATTTTGCTTTGGCAGCTACACAAACACGTTTAAAAATTTTAGAATAATTTCTGACATAAGAATGAAAAGATTCATCGCTAGTTAATGATCTCCTATAATACAAATCGTATTGTCGATCTCTACTTTTTTTAATTCCTATGGTAGCCCATTCACTAAAATTATTTTTATATTTAGGCAGTGTTTATTAAATTCCGTCCTTATGATATTGAACAAGCTGTCATAATCCTCATTTGGATCTTGATTGCTAAAATTATTAGATGATAATCTTTGAAGAATATTGTGATTTAAACGATCTAATCTAGTTTGGGATGTTAGTCTAGCTGTTTTCTTATACTCAGTGCTAGGTTTTTTACAGTTTATTTTAACAATTAGTCCTTTATAATCAGACCGTATCCCAGTAATAATACTACCGCCAATGGTCTCAAAGTCAGTGAAAATGTTGTCTATGCAAGATGCACTCTGAGAAGTAATTCTAGTTGGCTCATTAAAAAGAGGATCCAGGTTAAATGACCTAAATAATGATGTGAACATAGTGACCTCTGGCTACATACTCAAAATATCTATGTTAAAGTCACCACAAACTAAAACTCGTTTATTAATATTAGATATTCTTATTAAAATTTCCTCCATATTTTTTAAAAATTGGGAAAAATTTGATGATGGCGGTCTATAAACACATAAAATAATTAATTCATCCATCTCTGTACAGGCCACTTCACAAATACAGTCAGTTGAGAGACTACATATATCTTTCCTGTCTTTGAATTTTAGATTATTTTTTAATAATATAATACAACCACCACCGGCAGTGATTGTTCGATTAAACACACTGGCTACAGTAAAACAAGGTACATAAAATAACATTTTATCCGGTTTAAGCCAAGTTTCAGTGAAACATAATATATCTAGTCTCTCTCTATGTAATAATAAGTCTATATCTAATACTTTGCCAGAGAAGCGATTAATATTCTGATGATACAATGAGATGTTACACTGCTCCTTTGTCTTATCTAATGGTTTAAAAAAATATTCGCAGTATCATTAGCTAAACTACATGATACTGCTGAGTCATCTAACCTATTAATATTATAAGCTATCAATGTAGCTACTTCACGTTTGTATTTTTAGGAAGGAACAGATTGTCCCTAGTCAATATAAAATTATTAATATAAAAAAAAAAAAAATTTGTCACGATGACAACATGTCAAATTGTATAAACAATTATTTAAAAAATGAATGTTATTATTCTTGTCTTTTAAAGATAGTGAATAAGGGAAAGCACACAGCATTATTTTCCCTACGTCTAAGGATAACAGTTTTTCTGATAATTTATATAAATCACTCTTTTTTATATTCAAACTGTTACCTATTAATATTATAATATTACAGTTTTTGTCAAAGTCTGTGTTCAAAATTCTTTCTATTATTTGGTTAAAAGAGGAACCCGGCATGCAATAATTAATAATGTCATTGCCTAAATTCTGTGACAACATCAACCCATACCCTTACCTATTCCATCACTAAAAAGAAAGGTTTTTTTAACAGCCATGACACTAGCACTCTTATGTACTTGATTATTATTACTAATAGCTTTCTTTTGAATATATTCTGTGTCCAGTTTACAAGTGTGAGATGAAGAAGGCGTTATTGAGGACAGAGACAGTACAGAGATTGATCCCTGTGCCACATCAATCCCTGATGAATTAATGCTACACAGAGACCCAGAACGATTATAATCACTCAGCACACAATCTTTGCCGAGCGAGTCAACCCCCTCCACATTCCCTGCAACTGACTCCATCAACTTATCAACTGACACCAAGTGTTCACGTAGCTGATTTTGTGAACACTCATTTTTTGAACATAATGACCTGATATATAAGTCTCATTAATTTTTAGGTCAGCCTGTAAGCGCTGTATGTCAGTGCTGTATCTATTCTGATTTTTTAAAGAAATATATCTTAACTTATCTAAATTTTCCCTTAATAATAATTCTTCCCTAGCTATAACAGCAATTGACTGCTTGATCTTTCTATATTTAATTCTCTTATTATACTTATCTATTAATCTATTTATCTTAATATATTTTTTTAACTTATTGTGACTACTAATGACAGGACAAACCTGTTGCTGAACATAAGTTTGTTTAGAACTACTATCTATTAATTCGTCAAAAAGAGAGTGTGTTTGAGCTTGTTTTTGACAATTAACTTGTAATTCCAGATCACTTATTAATTTTTGGGAGTTATTAAGTTCATGTTCTAATTTATTAATATGGTTCAGTGTTTGCTCATGTGTGTCACTACAGTGGTTCAACGATGTTAATGCCCCTTGCAGTTCATCACGCTGAGCAAAAGTTTCCATCAACTCAATATGCAATTCAGCGAGTTCACTTTTTAACTCCGTATTCTTGTCAATTATTTTTTTCACTTCAATCTCACTGTCTTCACGTTCCTGCAGCAACTGCTGACACAGGGCTTGAGACGCTTTGAGTTCTGTGAGAGCTAATTTAAGCTTATTCTCTGTATCCTGCGCTGTGGCCCTGCGGGTCATGATCGAAACTATGGCATATTGAATATTTGCACAGATTAAATCAGCGGTCTAAGTGGCACAAAGACACTTCAGAACTTAAGATAGGTTCCTTAATTTTGCTCGAATATGAACAAATCAAATCGATTAAATGCTCGTATCGTAATATTACAATCCCCTGGGGAAGACTGCATCTCTCGGGTTGCCACAATCACAACCCAGGCGGGTCTCTTACAAAGACCCTTAGTAAAGCTATTTTCTCTACCCAGCAACGAGTAATGTAGTTAATTATGTTCCTTTTCATCTCGTAGTATGTAGTTTTCGTTATTTTATTTTATTGTTTGATTTCGTTATTTATTTTCGTAGTATTTCTCGTAGTAATTAGTTTTGTTTTAAAATACGTTGTATTTTGGTAGACCGAATGTTGCGGCCGCGTAAATTAAATATCAAATAATTAATTAGAAAATATTGTGTCAGTGAGAGAGTGAACAGTTTGTTTTTGTTGATCGCTCCCGCACTCATGACCTCGCTGCTCCAGTTGGTTCGTGAAGTTCGTTCGAAAACATCGTACTTGAAGCGCGTGCGCCTTGGACTTCTTGTGTCGCACTAACCTTATTGTTCGCTATTGTCGTACACATAAGTGTCGCGTGAGGCAATCGTAGGATCCTCGCATCACGCTAATTGCATCGTAATCGTCATAGCACCATCGCAACTCGTCGATGGGTTTTTTGGGTCCAGTCGAGCCGGATCCTTCTTATGATTGGAACGGTTACTAGGACTTACCAATCTCACTTGAAATATTATAATTATGTATAATGCATATGTGTTGTGTGTGCTGTATAAATGTATCTTTTCTGCTCGAAATGATGTGACTGTTCCATTTCGTGCAAATTATTCAGTGCTATAATGGTGCGTTGAGTAACCCTCAGTCGACGCCGGTACGATTGCAATGATAAGTCTGAAATTTCGTAAAGGAAAATATAATTCTGAAGCCATAGCTTTTATTCCAAGTTTATCTCGAAGTATTTATCCTTATTGATTACATAACAGTTTATTGCGTTTAGACTACAGCCAGACCAAAGAGTATAAGTAATACAAGGAACTACACTAAAAAGAAATGTGAAACGAACACGTGATCTATTCTCATCAAGGTTCCTTACCTTCTTTCGTGTTGCTATAAATAATTATAGCATAAGCACTAGATGGTATGAAACTATACTTCAATGTTATCACTTCGTATATGATCATTTAACCCAACGGTGTCATAGGTTGATGTTAGTTATATATAATATACATTTGTCGATGTAACGGTGTCAGAAAAAACCAGAAAACTAAAAAAAGTACAGTTTCCAAATGTACTTAATTGAGCTTCCCTAAGAACGTTAATATTCTTGTAATATACGTGAAACCACATACGAAGATTAGGTGTTCAATATGGAAATGACATAATAATGGATGTATAAATATGGTTTAGTCTTTAGAAATGGAAGTATTGTGGTATATCTAGAGCAAGGTGTCCGTATTCAGATGGTAATGTACCGGCCTATATATAAACAGCCTTTGAATCCTGTTTCCGATAGCATTTAATCACTGCAGCTGAACGCAAGATGTCACCACAAGTCGCTAACGATAAACATACATTGTTTATTATATTTCCAGTAATTTTACTACTGGTGAGTATTAAATATCATTATTATTTCTATGAATAAATAATTACCTAATGTGCTTAATTCCAGAGCAGTCGAATTTAACTGATATTGAATTTGAAAGTATAGAAACAAGACAGTTTAAACTTAGTCGAGATATATCGAAACCTTTTTGATGTAAATAGAAAACAATCATAAATGATATAAAAGGTTTAAATGTCCACATCACATTGTACGGCGAAGCGCCAGTAGATGGCATCGTTTCGGTAATAAGCATGAAATATCGCAAGCACATTCACATGGGAATACTTCTCCCAGTAGGAATACATTGTTTTTATTATTAACAATGTCGAAACCTCGAATACTTTATATACAAACGCAAAATATATCTGAGTGGTGTATACATATATTCATTATAAAAGATACAAGTGTTGTGTTCGTTCTCCGGGCTACAGTGTCTAACTACGAATCGTATTTAATATTGGATATGAAACGTCCACAGCGGTGGGCACGCCACGACATGCGTCACCACGCTATATGCTTTCTTATTTAAAGAATATAAAGAAATATTAAATAAGCAAACATATTTTTCTTGACAAAAATTTTTAATATTTTATTTTGGGTTATGCCATATTTATTTCCTGTCGTAGACTATACTTTTATGCATATTAACTATAAAAAATGATTTCAATGTATCACATCTGCTAGGCGTCCGCTCGACTCACATTTTCTTAGACGGACAAAGGTTATATTTACCTGTATCCCGTTTGAAATTGAACTACTAAAATTATTTAAATAAAAACACTAATTTTGTTACCAGTTGGGTTGCCGTGGTTGTGATGCGAAACCTTTGCTTGGATCACTCTTGGACCTCGGGTGACTATTGTTCTTTCATCATTACAAATAAATTATTATATATATTTTAGGTTTCTTATTATACATACATTTCTTCTTTAATATGTCAACATCATGGTAGGTAACAAAGAAACATTTTGGTAATTGTGAAATATTCTACTCCCTGGTTTTGTTCAAACACACAGTTGTATTAACCTTTGCCGAAGATTTCCTGATAGCTTTAGAGGATTATAAGAGAAAAGCGGCAGAAGCGCAGACTAAGAGCTGGAAGGAGTTTTGCTCTATACAGGACAGGGAGAGTCTCTGGGACGGGATCTATAGAGTCCTTAGGAGAACGGAAAGGAGGCGAGAGGAAATTTTACTCGCTGATTCCACAGTGCGGACCCTATGCCCGCAGGAATCGGCTGAGCTCCTCGCTTCTACTCTATTCCCTTCGGACGAAGTAGATTCGGAAACAGATGACCAGAGGGCCACGAGGACGGTGACGGAAGGGACTCCCCTAGCCGAGCTTCTTGGACTGTCCGGAGAAGATCCTCCCTTCACTCGGGAAGAGGTCCAGTGGGTTCTAAAAGACCTCAACCCTAGGAAGGCTCCCGGTGGAGATGGATTGACTTCGGACATATGCGCACATGCGATCAACGGCGGGGGGAGGGGGTGTTCTTGGAAATTGTTAACAAGTGCCTGGAACTAACCCACTTCCCCAAACCCTGGAAAGTCGCATGCGCTTGCATAATCCGGAAGCCTGGTAAGGTGGACTACACAACCCCGAAGTCGTATCGACCCATCGGCTTACTCCCGGTGTTAGGCAAGATTCTTGAGAAGCTCTTAGTCCGACGTATTCGCTGGCATCTGCTGCCGAAACTCAGCGTACGGCAATATGGGTTCGTTCCACAGCGCGGGACGGAGGACGCCCTATATGACCTTGTGACTGAGATCAGGACCCGTATAACGGCCAAACAGGTCGTAGTCCTGATGTCACTGGACATAGAAGGCGCCTTCCATAACGCGTAGTGTCCGGCCTTGAAGTCCCAGCTCGTGACTCATGGGTGCCCTAGCAATTTATACGGCATGGTTCTGTCGTACCTCCAAGACCGAAGGGTTGAGCTCAGTTATGCCGGTGCGAGGTTGAGTCGAGAAAGTACCAAGGGTTGTGTACAAGGCTCCATAGGCGGACCGACCTTTTGGAACGTAATCCTCGACTCCCTCTTGGTAGAGCTCGAATCCGGAGGAGCGTATTGTCAAGCCTTCGCGGACGACGTTGTTCTGATGTTCTCCAGGTCGAAAGTCGGGCCCTTACAGGAAGAGGCTAATAGGACACTGCAGACCGTGGTCGACTGGGCGTTCCGAAGTAAGCTGTCGCTTGCACCGCACAAGACCAAAGTTATGGTCTTGACGCGGTGGCTTAAGTACGATACCCCGGTGATTACCATGGACGGAGTGCAGCTGTCAATGGAGAAATCCATCCGCCTGCCGGGTCTGACTATAGACGAGAAGCTGACTTTCCAAGAGCACACCACTGCGGCGTGCCAAAAGGTAGCCACTATTTATAAGCAGTTGGCGTGCGCCACAAAGGTCAGCTGGGGTCTAAACCCGGAAGTAATTAGGACAATGTATAAATCAGTCATCGAGCCGATCGTGCTTTACGCCGCGAACGTGTGAGGCCCCGCAGCAAGTAAACTATCCATCCGTAAAAAGTTGGACGGGTTGCAGCGGGGCTTCGCACAGAAAATCTGCAGAGCGTATCGCACAGTGTCTCTGACTGCCGCGTTGGTATTGGCAGACTTGCTTCCCCTGGACATCCGGGCAGGAGAGGTGCACAAGCTGTACCGTGTAAAGCGTGGGGTTCTTCTGGACGAGATCGCGGTCGGCCGTGGGTTGGAGCGCCCCGTACGCTACACTGAGTATCCGCATCCGACCCAGTGCGAGGGCGAAGTGTATGAGTGCCTGAAAGCCCTTCCTGAACCGATCTCAGGCGGCTCCAGAATCTACACAGATAGAGTAGGAGCCGCTCTGACCTGGTGGAAGGAAGGGCGTGAATACAGGTACTCCACATTTCGCCTTGAACCCTTCTGCACGGTCTTCCAGGCGGAGATGCTGGCGCTGCTGAGGGCGATCCAGACGGTTCAAAAGGCTGGAACCTTGGATGCCAGCATTTTCAACGATTCAAGATCTTCGCTGGAGATGCTGGCGAACCCGAATCCACCTCACCGTCTGGCCTTAGCGGCCCAGCGGTCTCTTAGGGAGATCCGTGCAGCAGGAGGGACTGTCCGCCTGAACTGAGTGCGGGCTCACGTCGGCACGATCGGTAATGAGCGTGCTGACGAATTAGCGAAGCGGGCCGCACACAAGAAAACTGCAGCTGACTACGATCGGTTTCCGGTGTCGTATGCAAAACGCATGATAAGGGAAGTCTCAGTGAGGACCTGGCAGGAGCGCTATGAGACCTCCGCCACGGGGGAGCTGACGCGGGCGTTCTTCCCAAGTATGTTGGAAGCCCACAAGCTTCTAGGGAAGATCAGCCTTGCTCCCTCCCACGTGCAGGTATTAACCGGTCACGGAGGTTTTGCGGCGTATCTGCACAGGTTCAAACTGAAAGACAGTCCCGCATGCGCATGTGACCCGGATATTGCCGAGACAGTCCTTCATCTTCTCATGGACTGTCCTCGATTCGGCTCGTCCAGGTATGATCTCGAAGTCAGGACCGGTATGAGGATGAGTGCCTTAAATCTTCCCGTATTCTTTACACTAGAACACATACAGGCTACGTTACTTTTCCTTGCTGAGGTAGCAAAGGCAGCCTGCGCCAGAAATAAATAAATAAACTTAAGTCGAATAAAAGTAAGACAGACAACTACGACAATTATGAATTATGAACTTAAATAATACTAAATTCCTGTATAAGGACTTTAATTGAATCGACACAATTATAGATTTAAATGATACTGAATACCTGGATAGGGATTTCAACTGGAATCAACACTCAACAATTACACACACTGAATATGGGAAGATTCCAACAAAACACACACTACACAAATCTGACAAGAATAAATCACATTAATTTCATCGATTATACAGACCATTTTTAAATCACGAACAAAGCTCAGTAAGTATAACGAATTGTAAATTGTAAATCATAAATCGAAAACTGTAAATTGTTACATTGATAAAATTGAAAATAAAAATTATAATTGTTAATCGGAACCTGCGGAAAACATAAAAGTAAAGTGTATACGAATAAACTGGGAAAAGTGCTAAATTAATGTAATTATAAATTTATATATATTTTCAAAATTTATGTAAACAACTATTATTATATAAGGATATAGATTAAGGCTCAAAAATAAAAATCGCAAATTATAAAATGATAAAATTAAATTGTAGTTATATAAAAATTAATGTTACCATGTAAAAAGAAAACTGTAATCTGGAAACTGTCAAAGCGTAAAATAAAATTTAAAAAAATTCTAAATCTGTAAAACTCAACTGAAAAATTGTAACTGTAAATAGAATTATTATGGAATAGTAAATAGTAAAATCTGAAATAATGTAAAAATGTATATACGATAACTTAAGATAATATTGTACCCAATTATAATAAATAAAATTAAATACAGGCTAAAAGAACATACGCCCAAAACAATATATAAAAGAGCAAATACGGTCTCGGATATGCGTCTGAGGAATGGGGGACAAAAAAAAAAACCTTTGCCGGAGTTGCACCACTGTCTAGATAGATGGCGTTGTAATATATTTACCACTATCCAGAGTCTGACTCAAGTATTCGTTCCTATCACCACTTTAGTGTTTAAATTAATAATAAGTTAATAAACTTTTTTGTAGCAATCTTACATCTCTCCTGGACATTTTGAAAGTGTCAAATGTCGAGCACGAAACTGATATCGTCTCTACGATCGAAAATCTCGTTGGAGAGCTTTGTATGTATTAAACATTTTATCTACCAATTTTTCGTATCATAATCGAGTCAGATAAGCGAAAAATAGCACATACAATACATAAAACAAGTATAGACTTTCCATTATTTTTACATTTATGAGTAGAATAGTATAGTATAGCAAAAAAAATTTGACGAGTCAATAAATTATGGATATAAATGTGTTTTCAGTGATCTAGAATGCGCATTTTCGTCTCCTATTTTTCATGATGTGACACCGAACTGTTTTAATCAAATAAGAAAAAATCATATACTATACAAATAAATATAAATGAATATTGATGTACATATCTAGTATACACTTTAACACAGTTTGACCGATCACCATGAAAATGATCATATCCAAGTAATTTTTGCATGGAAAATATCCTTATACTGCTTATTATACTAAAACGCGCCACTAGGTGGCACTATAGTACATCAAGTTATAAACCGATCTGGTTGGTCGCCATGAAGATTGTTATACGTAGGTATTTCAACACAAAAATATATATTTACAGGCCTCGTATTACCTTAATATATATAATTCTTCTGTTCGTATGTATGTGACTGAACTCCTCCTAAACGGTGGGACAGATTTTGATGCATTTTTTCTTTGTGTGTGTTCTCAACATCAAGCGTCCTCCGGGCACTCTAGTATTATATGTATAACATCGAAATAACTTGAGGATGAGTAATTGCCGATTTTTGATTGTTATAATTATATTTTAACTTTGTATTTTATTAAGCTGTTTACTATATTATGCGCAAGACCGAACTAACAGCTATATACAGAGCGGACGAATAGATCGACGAGGTCTGTAGTTATATTTAACTATTTATTACAACAGTAATTACAATAAATAATTAGAAACCCGAGCGGAGCCAATGGGAATAATTAGTTAAACAAGTTACTTAGTATTCTAATACTATAATGTGTACTGAATAATATGTTCTGTTTATTTTATATTATTCTTTTTTAGCCGGGTAACGCTGCCAATGTGATATCCAATAGAATCCGACGCTGGCAAGATGACTATTGCTATGGAACCTAAATAGTTGAACCAAATTGTATGTACTTATTTATCTGAATGTAATAGATATTATAATAAATTACATCATTTGTTTTTATTTCTATTCTTGGATAGCCTCTCGGTTAACACGGACTTTGTGAGATATTAACAATAGTCACAACAATCAAAAAATTTCAACATAAATTTGTCTTCAATGACAATGGCATATTATACAGTTAGTAATTTAACAGATCAAACATGCATATTTTTTTCTTTGAACCGCTGAAATAAGTAGAGTTATAACTTAAAAAACTACACATGCGTGTTCTGTTCACTGTATATTGTATGGTTCACAATAGACCCATCCTGTAATAAATAGCCTCTCGACACCAAATTCTGCTTGCCATGGTGCCCGAACCTATTATCCGGCAAATCGGTAATGTTCTTTGGAATCTGAAATCTTACTGGCCTTACAGAAGATGAAACTTGAGATAGTTAAATTGTGGTTGTTTTAGGGTTAAAATCTTACCGATATATTGCTATTTCTGACATTTTAAGGTTCTGCGGACATACATTAAAGAAAATGAGAACATTGTTTTAATTTGGTATCATAAGAAGAACACAAGCTTGCGCCTTTATTGCAAAAAATACACAATTACACACAATACCCAGTTTTCAGGGAGTCCCCTTAGTTGCAAAGCCAAGTATTGGTGTACTCGCCGTAAACATATCGAGTGACGTTCAATTCGGCGGTCATTTGGAAAGCGAAGCGATCCTGGCCCCCAAAAAACTAGGTGTCCTTAATAAGGCAAGACAGTACTTCACACCAGCACATCGTTCGCTACTTTATAAGGCGCAAGTCCGCCCACACATAAGAATATTGTTCTCACCTTTGGGCTGGAGCGCCTCAATAACAGCTGCTTCCGTTTGACCGCATCCAGCGTAGAGCGGCTCGAGTCATTAGCACCGCGTCCGAACCTCGCTTCTCTTTGCGTCCTCTATCACATTTACCACGGTGAGTGTTCAGAGGAGTTATTTGGACTGATACCCTATATTCACTATTGTACAACTCGCCTGAAACGGAAATTTCGTCCACACCACCTCGAGATTCTCAAGAGCATTTCTACCTCGTGTTTCCAAACCATTACGAGTTACAAGCCTTCAAGAAACGAGCGTACACTTGTTTAAAAAAGCCGGCAACACACTTGCGACTGCCCTGGCGTTGCTAGTGTCTATGGACGGCGGTGATCACTTAATATCAGGTGACACACCTGCTCATTTTCCTCTTATGGTATAAAAAAAACAGTATTATCAACTAAAGCCTATAAAATTTCCTTCGACCTTGATTCTACTATCAATTTGTTCAACATTAGACGAGGCAACTCTCATGCATCTTGTTTTATTTGGATTTATCAATAAATAATTTATAAAATATAAACGAAACCAAATCAGAAATTTAAATATAAGTATAATATATTCTTAATCATGGATATATTCTTTTCAATGTGAATATAAGATAGACGTTGGATGGATATACAGTATGGTCCGTTCAGTATGCAATAAGATAAGACGATTGTCCACAGTAGGTGGCGCGTCGCCAGATTTATAAATCGTATCGGTAAAAGTGGTTGTGAACGTTGGGCTGATCCCCTCTTTACAGTTCACTATGAGGGGAACGCGGAGAGGGTTTGACTATGGGTGCGAAACGGGCAGGGTGCGGAAGGTTACTCAGCAGTGTTGCCGCAAACACACATTGTTACACGTAACTTTTATAGAGTTATAAATCATGTTAATGTATAAATCAAAAGTCCTTGCAAGTATAATACGGTCATATATAACTATTAAACATCTATATATACAAGCTTGAAAGTCATTGACTTGCGATTTTTGTCACGGAAATGTAAGAATATTTCAGAAAATATTCATATAGATGTAAATGCTTTTACAGCTGTTAGAAAAGTTAAATATCTGAATAGTACACGGTTTTAAATTTAGTCTTTTGAATCATTTTTGCGCTGTTTTGTTACCTTTACAAGGGTAAAAAATCCCAATTTTGCTATTCTAGTCAATGCTTACAATGTGAATTAATCCTCATCTCAACTTAAGACACGCATTCACAACCACTTTATGTTATTTTGTGTTGAATGATTCCTTATCTTAATATATTATTAACTAAAAGCAGTTTGGTAAATTTTCTTTGAATGTTAGTACATTTTAACATTATTCATGGCAACACTATTGGTGTAAGGTACTAATTCGTTTGACGTTTAGTTCGCCAGTAGCGACCGATTTAAGCGGATGGCTTTTCGCGTGCGCGTACCCTAACCTCCTTAGCTGTGTAAATAATTTTTTCGGTAAGTGATGTTCCATTTACAATTTTTAAGGCAATAAATTAAGAAGAAAGCGTTTAATTGTGCTTAATTAATTTTACGAGAAGTACTTATTTAATTTCCTTTTTTTTTATAAATTACGTATTGTCTTTATCAATTATTTAATGGATTTTGAACGACTAAATTTAAGAAGAGAATTTGAGAAAAATAAAGAAGATTACTCTAAAGAAAACTAATAAATCAATATGTAATCCTTTTTAATTCATCTGATTGCAACTTACTATATAGGAAACTCGCTTTAGCTCCCGTAAATGTAGACTATATGTTACTCGCTGATAATGTGGTTTTCTATATACATAGTTCTATATAGTATAAGTGAAAGATTTTTTTAAATCGGTTAATATTTTTTTGAGTTTATTTATTACAAATAAAAAATCAAACCTTTCTATTTATAATATTAACTAGCGGACCCGGCAGACGTTGTCCCGCCCTGATTATTAAAAAAACCTTTGACAAATTATATACTAAAACGTTCCGCATGAATCACTCTCCCCACTGGTGAAAACCGCATGAAAATCCGTTTAGTAGTTTTTGAGTTTATCGCGAACAGACAGACAGACAGACGCGGCAGGGGGATTTTGTTTTATACTATGTAATGATTTACAAAAAACATATGATTATATTTCAGGTAGAAAATTAATTGATAATGAAAGTTAATTTTGAATTCCTTTGCCAGATTTAAATATGTATCGTGAGTTACGAACATTATTTATTTATTGCAAACTAACTGATGCCTGCCGCTTCGTGTGAATGTAATTTTGTTATTTTATGAGAAATACGTGTTTTATTTCAAATAATCGTGCACTATTTACTATTGAAATTGTAATCTTATCTTTGATATTTAACCCTCAACAATCCTTTTAGCTATTTGTAAAATTACGTTAATTAATTACATTCATACAGTGTAATTATTATATTAGTATAAGGACCAAGCAGTCTTAGGGTGACATTTATTATCTCAGGCATTCATTAAATCGTATTTACTTAACATTTCTTGAGCTAATTACAAGTTATCTGACGAGATACGAACAACTTATGCATCAATAGCAGTCGCCCATGGCTTTGCCTGCGTTCGTAAGTTTGTAAATGATGACTTCATACATAATCCTCGTGAACCACTAAGGGTTTTTACAGCAAATAAAAATAAAAAAGAGATGTAAATATACATCCTCGTTCATAAACTTTCTCATTTTACGAATAAAAAAAAAAATTTATAAGAAAAATAAACCGCCTTCGATGTGAAAAACTAATAAGGCACTAAAAAGCGAAAAATAACTGAATTATTAAATTAACCAAATTAAATAAAAAATATTGATATTTGCGCTACCTAATAATATATTTGAAGTCAATGCCAACGTTTTTCGTTGTCAACGATTCGTGAAACGTTATTAATCAATTGAATAGAGACTTACAGAGTGTAAGTTACTTTAGACATAGTTTTGAGTTATAAATCCGAAAACTAAGATTGTTCTTAATAAGTACATAACGAAGTTTGAGCTAAGTTAATGTAAACAAAAGACTCTTGTCTTCTTTATATGTATTCTCGATAAGATTTACTCTTTTTTTCATTTACCTGGCCTAGATAATACTATGAGAAGTTCTTTATCAGCGAGTCAAAGTATAGTAAAAATTTGTTTAGTTATTTTGGATAATAGCTAGGACAAATATATACGCACATACGTTATTCTATTTATATCTACATATATTTCGTATTAAAAAAAAATAAAGAATACCAGTTTTCTGATTTCTACTACAAAATAGGAGCTAATTCTATGAGGTATTTTTTTGTTGTGCTTTTTGATAGTTTTTTTAACATTATAGAGTATATCGTTGAGCACCATCTCATCTGATCTTAAATGACGAAGTGGTCTAAGACGGGGTAAACACGCTAAACCTATAAAGGACTGGCTCTCTTGTGCAGCAGCCGAAACCGAAATACACCAACAGGTGCTTGCCGAGTTTGGTAATTTTAAACTCGAGAGCGGCAGCTAGAAATGCTAGTGGTAGGTGGATTTAGTACCACTATGCTATGATTTCAGTACATTGTTTTCCTGTACTGAAAGTTCGAACTTACATCGGTCGAGTCGGTGTACGAACACCTCTATTCTAATGACATTAATGGTAAGAGTTATCAGCGATAGATATTACCCTTGACTGATCTGTTTAAGTACACGTCTCAGTAATATATCTGTAGTACTGTGTACGTTTCATTTTTTCCTAACTAATATTATAAATAAGAAAGAATAAGGTTTTGTTCGTTTGCCATGCTTTCACGATCTTCATGGAATTTTGCAATTTCGCACACACGTCAGTTGTCACGTGACACGTTACAGTAAAGGATACAGGGTACCTATCATCCACATAAATTTACTGTTTAGGAGGGGTATACGTATACCAAAGCAACATTTTAATGCGAACAAAGCCGTGAGTAAAATTAGTCTGTTATAAAGGAAAGGATGACGAATATGGAATTAAAAAAAATGTCTAACCTTTCGTATGTCAGTATGAAACTCAAAAACAAAAACAACTTATCTTATGAATTCTTTTGAAAATCATAAAATTAAATTTATGAAATGCAAATAATTAAGGTGACATGAACGCGTGCAGAGACGCGGCAATAGCTAATGTATAATTGTTACGTGAAAATTCACAGTACGTAATATATTATATTATATCAGTATCACCCTTTAGGATCACTTTCTATACATAATACATAAAATAAGAATGTAAATCTAACGTGCCTGTACTTTTACGACTTTTGTGAAAAATTGCAGATGTCTAGGAATAAGTAATGGAATATTATATTCAATGGATATTTAATGATTTTTAGAAATGTTTGTGTGAGTGTTTGTGCACTTATCACTGCTAAAGTAGGAAATTTATGATAAAACCTCAGCAAGAAAATCATAAAGCATATCCTTGAATAACATAAAGTTCTTGTTTCATTGAAATTGGTTCACTCTATCAAAAGTTATTATAACTGGAACGACCGCGCCAGTTATGTTCGAGAGTAAAGTTGGTAATTTTTGTCTCAATCACAAACCTGGGTATTTTGTAGTATATCTCATATTTTCTATTTCTAACAATTTTTAAGCACTACACGGTTAGCAATGTATACAGTGGGCAAGTGGTGTGTTGCGCATGAGCAGGAGCGATGAAGTAAATAGATAATTTTTTGGTTTGCACATAGTGCCTTTGTTTGTCTTTATTTGTCTTTGACATCGAAGGCGGTTTATTTTTTTGGAAAAAAAAATTATTTCTCCGTTTTTAGTGTCCATAAATATATCTGGTTTCTAATGTGTATAATAAATCGATAGCAATTTCATGAAAATACGTAGATACGAAGTGGGTGAAAATCAATTAAACAATATTTGATCCTCTTAGGGGTTGAATATTTTCTTCAAATTTATATGGGACCACCTCTGAATATAAACAATTCAAATAAAAAAAGAATCATTAAAATCGGTTCATAATTGACGGAGATATCGATTAACATACATAAAAAAAATACATACAACTGAACATAGTAACCTCCTCCTTTTGCTTGTTGCTGCCACGACGGTACTCATATTCCATAATTACTCGAATTTTTAACGTATCCATGATGACAAAAAAGATTGAAATGAGATGAAAATGTAACACTAATCAATACAGAAATGACTACTTTTAAAAACATGGATTTCTTTTTCCAAAAGTAGTCATTTGTTTATTGATTAGTGTTACATTTTCATCTCATTTCAATCTTTTTTGTCATCATGGATACGTTAAAAATTCGAGTAATTATGGAATATGAGTACCGTCGTGGCAGCAACGCGGCACAAACGGCACGCAACATCAACGACGTTTACGGAGCTAACACTACAAACCAACGCACCACCTGTTATTGGTTTGCTCGCTTCCGTTCTGGGAATTTCGACCTGAAAATGAACCTCGCGGTCGTCCGAAGACTTTGGTCGACAATGACGAATTAAAGGCGATTGTTGAAG
The DNA here is from genome assembly GCA_036509395.1 of Antheraea yamamai. Classification (NCBI taxonomy): domain Eukaryota; kingdom Metazoa; phylum Arthropoda; class Insecta; order Lepidoptera; family Saturniidae; genus Antheraea; species Antheraea yamamai. The sequence continues at coordinate 502,702 of AP028447.1, forward strand.
CTGGTGATACACAATCTACGCCTGAATTAGCAGCAGCTTTCGACGTTAGCGTCAAAACAATATTGGTCCATTTGCGTCAAATTGGCAAGGTAAAAAAGCTTGACAGATGGATGCCCCACGAACTCAATGATCGCCAGCGCGAAGTACGCGTCGAGACGTGCCTTGCACTGCTCAACAGACACACAAATGAAGGAATTTTGAACCGCATTGTTACCTGCGATGAAAAATGGATTCTGTTTGATAATCGCAAGCGCTCAGCAAGTTGGTTGGATCTTGGTTCAGCACCTAAACAATGCCCTAAACGAAAACTTACCCCTAGAAAAGTGATGGTCACTGTTTGGTGGTCTAGCGCCGGTGTGATTCATCATAGCTTCTTACCAAACGGGGTGAGCATTACTGCAGATGTGTACTGTGAAGTACTTACTGAACACAATGATGGAGAAGCTGGCACATCTCCAACCAGCATTGGTCAATCGCTCGTCTCCGCTGCTCCTGCACGACAACGCGCGACCTCATACTGCACAGCAGACGGTCTCCAAGTTGCAAGAACTGAGGTTGGAAGTTCTCCGTCATCCGCCCTACTCACCAGACCTTGCGCCTACAGACTACTACTTTTTCCAGAATTTGGATAACTCCTTGACGGGAAAAAAATTCAATACCCGAGAAGCAGTACAAAATGCCTTTGAAGAATTTGTTGCCTCCCGTCCAGCTGATTTCTTTAAGAAGGGCATCAATAAACTGCACCTGCGTTGGCAAAGATGCATTGATTGCATGGGTGATCACTTCGATTAATACAAATAAAAATTTCGTTTAAATTTTTTCATACAAAACGGCAATTTCATAGGTAAAGACCTAATATTATTAGGTAGCGCGAATATCAATATTTTTTATTTAATTTGGTTAATTTAATAATTCAGTTATTTTTCGCTTTTTAGTGCCTTTTTTATCTTTTACATTGAAGGCGGTTTATTTTTTTTGGAAAAAAATTTTATTTCTCCATATTTAGTGTCCGTAAATATATCTGGTTTCTAATGGGTATAATAAATTGGTTCCAATTTCGCGAAAATACGTAGATACGAAGTGGGTGAAAATCAAATAAACAATATTTGACCCCCTTAGGGGTTGAACATTTTCTTCAAATTTATATGGGACCACCTCTGATATAACCAATTCAAATAAAAAAAGAATCATTAAAATCGGTTCATAATTGACGGAGATATCGATTAACATACATAAAAAAAAACGTACAACCGAACGTAGTAACCTCTCCTCCTTTTTCGAAGTCGGTTAAAAATTCTCCCATGAAGAATATACATTTTTTTTTATATCATAGTAGGCAAACAAACAGGCGGGTTACCTGATGTTAAGTTATCACCGCCATCCATAGACACTAGCAACACCAGGGGAGTCGCAAGTGCGTGGCCAGCCTGTGTTTGGGTGTGGGGCTGGAGGGAGACGGAGAGGGGAGCGGGAATGGACTGGGTGGGGTGCCGCCGGCGCTCTCACTGACCGAACGAAACGCAACAATGCAAGCACTATTACTTCACATGGGTGTTTCTGTGTGTCGGGTCGTAGTACTCCGGCCGAGCCGACCCATTCATGCTGAAACCAGTAATAGCTTCGGCGAAAACTTTTAACGTCTTATAAATTGTTTTGATAGATAGATAGATTTTTATTTTAAAAGAAAAATATGCGACACGTTCAATACATAATTATATAAAAAGTATAGAGAGAAGGTGAGAGGGGGAGAGAGATACGTGAAAGAGCTTATTTGTAGATTCGCATTATTTATGTTGTAATAAAAAAAATAATTAAAAGTCACAAGTATTTTTGATACCAAAATATTTACAATCACAAATTTTCAGTAAAATATATGAGATCTTTAAAATTTGTATATTTTCTATGAGTCTTAGAGAAATTACTTTACACTTTTGAAGTGAAACCTTCTTTGGTTGAAGAGAAACTTATAGGTTCGCGTCACCGATGACTTAGACATGCTCGTCACGTATTTCGCCTGGGCTAGACTAGCCAAACGTAGTATACCGGCTGGGTACATTTAATATTGATATTTTGTATTGAACTTTTGCAGCTCATCATATGTTGGATGAATTGATAACTGTATAAAATATATATAATTATTGGTCGGAGTGTCGATACATGTGATCCCAACCAGACCAATGTATAAATTAGGAAATTAAAATCACAAGGACTGCAAAGGATTAAAAAAAAGAACACAGTTATTCCATATACTCGTATATATATTAAAGTAGTATTTATTACTTATTATTACTATATCTTCTTGCATTAATAAGCAATTCTGGGCCATATTTAAATCCTATCTGGGCACGAACTAAAAAGTTCGCAACCTCTTATCTCTGCCGTACCGTGAAGCTATGGAACAATCTCCCGGCCAGTGTGTTCCCTCCTTCCTATAATATGGGGTCCTTCAAGCGTAATGTGAAGAGACATTTATGCAAGCCGGCATGACAGCGGCGACCGGTGAGGGATGAGGGATAGCGTGTCTCTCGGTAGTCGCCGTTGTTTTTGGATTATACTGTGCTCACCATCAGGCACAGTACAGTCACTTTGCTGAGCTGCGATTAAAAAAAAAAAAAAAAAAAATGTAAAGTTTTAAGTTCCGACCTCATCTAGTATTTGTTTTAGAATCTCTTACAATGTGCATAAAAAATCTTTTAAAACATTAAAGAGACTAGGTACATACAAGAATTGTGTTTGTATCACCTTTTTTTTGGCATATCGTAAAAGCTCTATTATATGTATAGATATAACCATCAAACTCAATGTGCCCTAAAGTGAAAGAAAAAATAATAAAAACTTGCCAAATGCTCATAATAAGCGAGCAGAAATAATTGAAATACAATAACGCTCTTGGTAAATACGGAATATAAATATATTGTGTGGTGAGACGGAACCCTCGTTACGCGGGCCTGACTCGCACTTGCTCGATTTATTGAGTTTGTTGAGTCGATCGGAAAGGGGTAAGATATTACGTTTTTGCTTTTCCGTATTTATCAATACTCGCCTACTCAGAAACACCCTATTTTCGGGTAATTACCTGATAACTAGTACTATTAGTTAAGGCATTTTGGGGCTAACAAAATAAACTGCGAATTCAAACAACGAAGACTTCAATGAAGCTGATAAGTTTATGGAAAGTAACACGCGCATTTTGACATACATAAGCTAGGTCTGCAACGCGGTTTCACTAGCGTTACATTTTTCATGACATCAATAACAGATACCCCTCGCCGCATTACACGGTACGCCCGCACTATGACTCGTTTGTTCTCGCTTATCATACTTTCTGAACTAGAATTTTCATGGTAATTACTCTACTCCTATGAATCACAGTGTGTCTATAATATTCACCGATAAATAGACTAAAATTAAAAAAAGTCTATGCAGTAATAAGGACTGCCGATAGAAGTAAAAACTCAAAACAATGGAATAACTGTGTTTCTTTTGAATTTTTAAATTAATAACAATGTGAATTATTTAAATGTCATGTTCCGCATATTGAAATTATTAACTTTAGTCTGGTTTTCACATGTATTGGCACTCCGAACAATAATTATATACATCTTTATAAAGTTTATGAATCAATGAAACATATGATGAGCTGATAAATATCTATATTACATGTACACAGGTCACTATTCTACGCGTCGCTAGTCCGACACGAGCTCAATACTCCTCAAGCCCAATAGCTCCTGCCAAAAATACCACTCAACGCGCCGTAAGAAGTTTTCCCTTCAAAATTTTTCATACTGACTGATAGTTCCAAAGATTTGACAAATTATTATTATATTTCTTGATTCAAATAATATGAATGACATCTTTGTATATATTTTAACACCGTACATTTACTCAACATTATTTAATTGTAAATTAAATATAGCTTAAAATACAGCTGTCGCTGCTTATTGTCATGACGAATATTGGATTTGATCTCAACAAAAGTCACTGTGGCGGGGTTTTACCATCTCTATAGCAATTAAGGTTCAGATAATTGCGACTGAGTACCATCCCTTAATGTTTCCAATGAAATATTTAAATGAAAACATGTCTGTCGGTTAGTAGGACACAAGTCGTGGCCGCTTAGGTGTGTCACGTTTCGGGGTTAAGCGGTGTATATTCAGTAAACAAGTGGGGTGGTAGGTTCCACGTCATAGGGCAAATGTTTCTGTTAATAAATTCTCTAATGAGCTAAAATTCAAACACACAAACGACAATTTTTTAAAACTGCGCAATACAAACCCAATTCTCGTATATGCGGTCGGTATTCCTATTAAAAAATATATTGTAACCATTGATTTATATTCGTAATATTTCAAGTTGAATTTCTTTTAGTAGAAACACATTAACATCTAAACTCTCGATGAGAATCGCAAGTACGAAACCATAGTACATATATATTACATAAGAAGGCGTAGAAGGAACAGTCTGTCGGGTGACAAATAACAGCTTCATAATGTTGTCGAGAAAAATTTAAGCAATAACAGCCGACAGACCGCTCCGCTGGCACAATTTCACAAGGGAATGGTATAATACGAATTTATCTTTCCACTTTTACACGAAAACCCTATGTTTTTGCTCGCAAATCCTCCCTTCGCAACTTTCCTCATGTTTCATACGAAATTTCTTCCAATTCCCATTACTGACAGCTTTACGTTATATTTTTGAAATAAATCGAAGTTGAAATCAAAGTATATTTGTGTTCAGCTTTACGCTTTTTAACATTTTAGAACTGACAATAGAATGCTGACTTTAATAAAGCTGATAATGTATGGATTAAATGTAATGATGGATAGAAATTAATAGCATTGAATACTTTGAGCGCTTCATAAATAATGATTCCACTGAGTTTTTTACATGTACAACTTAGCAAACCAATGCCCCTAAGCGATCCCATAAATTATGATATTCATAAATAATTATATGGCATAATTGACATACAACAAACTGCAAATATCAAGGATTAAACTAAAAACAAACAAAAATTAAAGCTGAAACTTCAATAAAACCTACAGAGCGGACAAATGTTACCTTAAATTTTGTTAGTAAAGTACATTCAATTTCTGAAAATCTACACAAGTTCTAACTCGATCTAAATTGCGCAAACGAATTATTTCTGCGTTTCAGTTTGGGTTTCCAATAAGTTAGCCGGCCGCAAATCCGCAGTAAACATTTTTGCGGGTTTCCGAGATAACTTTACACATAAAGTTTGCTCAGCCTACGAAAATATAAATTTTGTATAGTATATATTTTCACCTAACTATTTTACTATATTATAACATTTACTGATACATATGTCTTTGACTGGTTCTAGGTCACCTACAGACAATTTTCTTAAAAGATCTTTAGTCGATTCTGTATCTTCTACATACTCTAAATAAGATATTGTAGATCGAGATGTTTTCAGTAATTCTACTTTTTATTGTCCATTTAACTTTAAAATAAGACTTTAACATAATCATCACCATAAAAACTACTTTTTGATATATAATAAAGTTTGAACGTTACTAATTTTTTATAGTGTACAATTTATAGATGAAATTTACTGCTTACGATTTCCAGTTGTTATTATCATTAACACTAGTAAGACTATTAGGAAAGCAATTAGCATTGAATAGGCACTTCCAAACCAACAGACTAACCCAGAGTAATCAACCGTTGAGATTGCTTGCGGGGACCTTGTACTGGACCGATATAATCCCCCACAAATAATTTACTAGTTTGAATCGGGGCCACCGTACTCCTCGATAACGCGGACAAAGTTGGAGGATTGAAAAGAACTAAAACCCTTTGAGTTTGTATAGTGCTCTTAAACTTTGCCGGGGTGAACATAATAGTTCGAGTTACTTGCTCTCAAAAGACGTTAAGAAATGGCGTGCTCGCGGCTGGCATACATTCTTTTGATTGGACGTGAATAAGGACCGGGCCAAATTGAGTCCTTGATGTATACAACATTTTGTATTTTCTAATATATCTCAGCAAAAGTAGACGTACGACTATATTATAGCGAGTAAGAGAAATTGAATAAAAAAATAATAGTAATGATATTCAATAATCTGGAAAAGAAAAATGTTAGACACTAGTCAAGGCATGACAGAAGAGTAAATTAAACATGGGATTCAAACGGTATAAATGCAGAATATTATTAATAAAACGTCAAGAAAGGTCAGAAACTATGAAAAGTGTTTTTGTAGACACTAGCATGTGAACAAAACCCCTATCACCATAAACAGCTTAAGAACTTGGAGAAGTACCTACGTGGATAGTATTTGTTTGAAAAGAACAGTTTCATTGACGAATATTTGCCATATTTGAAATTAGAAACACAAAAATCATCTTTGGATTTCAGTTACTATTTACTACTTTAACATATTTCCGTTTTAAAACAACTAGTCCTTCAAAGTATGAAATAAGAGCAGAGATAATATTGAATAGAAGTATTTCGTTCTCATCGTAAGCGTAAGGCTTTCCAACTTAAAGAGGTCTATCAAATTTATTGTGGTGCGGTGTAATACCGTCGGAAGCTAACTAAATGCTTCCTTCCACTCGATTCGTGAGAAATACGATCGCTCCGCACATAAACACATGTATAGTTACACAGTGGAACACTTCGACCCAGTCTCACCCACCCCTTGCGAATAGGGTTGCTTAAATATTTCATTTTTCTAATCGAAACTCACTAATCAAGTTCTGCACTTGTCATATTAATGAGGTTTTATTAAATGATTTGATTGTGATTAAATGGGGTGAGATTTATGAATAGGATTTGTTCTTCTTTGCAGGTTTAATTTTTAGATACGTATCTATTGTTATGTCCGTGTATGTATATCTAGATATATAAAGATCCAGTTTCATGATGTTTGTTCACGATGAGTTCCAAAACTACTCAACCGATTTTCATGACAGTTGGCATTTATGTATAATTTGGTCCAACTTGAGAGATAGGATAATTTATATTTCGATTAATGGCCTCAATATTTTTTAATTACATATTTTAATAAATGATTGTCACTGGCTACTATTCTTATTAATTGTACAGATTCAGTCTCGAAGAGATGGTGCTTTAAACTAGTTTGTTCACAGAAAACTGGTATAGATATTTCATAGATGGTGCCACGTTTTAATTTTAATTTTTTTTTTCAACTCCGGTAAATTTTATGGTACACGTGTTTTGTTAATCTATTTACTACGTAACCTCATTTTCTTTGTCTTAAGTTTTTAAGCAGACTCATTACCCTATGACACCAAATACTTTATCCTAATTTTAATTCGGTATATAATAAGTGAGCCACAGCCACGCGTGGCCGGCTCAGCTAGTATACATATATATTAACTGTTTGTATATCAAGCTATAGTATTTCGGCAAGTTAAATTGTCCTCCAAGTAAAATAATAGTCGAAACATCGTCGAAATTGAGTATACATGTCGCGATTTAAAATTCCTCATCAAATTAATCATAATACTGCGATTTATTTTTAGATATGTCAGATAAGATACTCGTCCAAAATAGTTGGTATAATCTAATGTTTCATATGTAACAAAATCTCGACAACCCTAGATCTGCGATATCCCTTCTTCCCCCCTCGAGCGCAGTAAACCCTCGCGATAACTAAGCAAACTGATAGCTTCGGGTTATACCCGGACACAAAAAATTCGACCTTCTAGTGAAATGTCGATATTGTCAGAACCAGAGTTGCCAGTCCTCTCAAAAAAGCTAAGTCGTCACTTTTATACTGTTAAAATTCCGAACAAAGGTCTGTTTGGAACCTGCAGATTCCTTCAAGACTCTCTCAATGTTTATGTAAATTATATATGTATATATACTAGTGGGCGCCCAGTGGTCGACATTCGACCATAGTTCATTGAATTTTTAAAGTTTGAACTTTATTAGGGTTCTTTTATCAAAGGGTATTATAACCTCTATAATCAAAGGCTTTCATCATGCCTACTCAGTTATTTGCCACTTTTATCAATTATATAAACATAAAAAAAATCTATGTCTAAATGAAAATTGAAATTAATTATAAATTTGAAACAAAAAACAGGCGGTTACATAAGGTGGTAAGGCTCTTAAATACTAAGTAAACATAACTTTACGAAAATAAAAAAAAATTATCGGACCCCCTCATGACACAATTTTCAATTAATTTTACACGACACCATGGGCGCGTGGTATTTCTGGATGATATTGAATTAAATATAGTCTATACATTATGAGGGATAGTGATATACCCAGTATCATCATTTGGAAAAGTAATGAATACACAATAGAATCAAATGATGAATCCAACACAAAGATGTTTATAATACTACCATTAACTTTTGAAAATGAATTCATTTTTGTTCATAATTCATCATCAACTGTACTAAATATAAGTGCTACATCAAGTTGAACTGCATCATTGTAACCGCGGAGATATAAGTCATGGATTACCTTCATGACCAAACAAATTTTCTTATTTTGATTTTACAAAGTATTTTTCGCTCATTTTTTATTGAATCATCATTTGAGTACACCATAAAGAAATACTAAACATTAAAATATTGACATTGACTTTGGAAATATTGCTTTACTCTTATGGCAACATGAAGCAAAGTGACATGAAGTGAAAGCAGTCTGTCACATAAAAATTTTGACATTCAATAAAACCAAAGAGAATAATAATTATTTCAGTAGTTCCATAAATTTACTAAAGATAAATTATTTATCAATTAATATTATGTATATTATGAATTTACATACTATATTATTCTAAAATTAACCTACAATTTGACCAGTTGATTTCAAAGGGCATATTGTAAGGCATGCAACGTCAGTCATGTTAAAAATATTTAAAAGGTAATTGGAACGTAAGAAGGTTGAAGGATGTTCGAAACGTCTTTTGAAGTGAAACTTCTTTATCGGCGTTGGAAAAAATTTACCGTCACATTTTTCCGTTACGCGCCATCTTTTTTGTATTCATGTCTATGATAATAAAATCCTTTTGTTTAAACTTTATCTAATTTAACTTTATTTTTTAATATATTAATGAAATTGTTTGCCATAAAGAAAGAAAGGGTTTTTTTTTTTTTTTTTTAACCAATTTCTGGAAAGTTGCATATACATCATTTTGCGAAAAATAAGGCCTTAAACAAGTTTCACTTCTTACGTGTGTACACTAGTACACGCACACATTTTTTTTATTTACATATATGTTGTGTAAAATTTAAGCAGTAGTGTGGGTAATGTATATTTTAATTAATTTAATATGATTGTAATGCATTTTATATAAAAAAATAGCTTTGTGCACTTCTCTGCCATATAAACTTTAACTATACCAAATTTCAAGTTCATCCGTTCGCGCAATTCGCTTAAAAAGGGGTGCAAAGTTTTGGCTTCACGTATTAATATATATGATGTATTACAACGATCTATTGAAGAGCTGTCAATTTTTGATTATTTCAACTACGATTTGTTATCCTTGACAATGTTGCCATGAAATTTAGATTCCTATTATTCTAATAACATTTTGAATACTGTGAGTATGTGAGTGACCATTTCAAAATTCACTCGTTCACTTGTATTCAGCCTGTATGAGACTCAATGCCGGGCCATAATTTTTTTCTTAAAGGAAAAGTGTGAATGGGTATAATCACCACGCCAGCCCACGACGTATTGGCGACTTTTAACTCGGAGATCCACGATGATCCACAGTTCTATATTTTCTCAGATACGATGGTACTACAAGAACATTTCTCAGGTTCAGGTTTCGGCATGATGTATTCCTTCACGGTCAACCGATAACGTTACCGATTTTAAATTAGCAAATGTACGTGAATTCCGGAAAATTCGTTGTTCCATGCCGGGGTACGAACTTGTGAACGTCGAATTAACATTACAGAGGTTAAACTATTCAACCACCACGACAAAAAAAATTGCAAGTAAATAATATCGTCGCTTTCTCACTATCTAGGTTAATCATAAAAGTAACCTGTTTATGTTATAAAGTAACAAATAGACACACAGTCTGTCTGATGTTGAGTATTCACTAGAGCCTAATTATTAACATTACAACCAACTTTGAACCGCAGACCTGAAGTGAATTATAATAGGTGGCTACTCCAAAGGATTGAGTCGGCTCGTATCACGAAATGTGCTGTGAATCATATACTTCAAATTGAAATATAGTAGTAACACCAACACCGCGGCTTTCCGACAGAAATAGACAAGGTGATAGTTCTGCCACATTCGAACTTTCTATGAAAGTGTTTTAAAAAGCGTGTCGGGTCCACGCCTCTTCTTTTCTCCTCTGATGTGGTGGTCAAAGACTTTTTTATTCCACTTTCTTTTCTATCTTAGTTTCCTTTTGGTTTTTCTCTTCTTTTACTCTTTTTCTATTTCTACACTGCTTTTCGGTCTGCACGATTGTTCTTATTTTTGCTTCTATATTCTATAACCTGTTATTTTCCTTTTATAAGTGGTAGCTTACTTTATGTAGTTACTGTTCTTATGTTATTTTCCTATTTTGTTTTATTTAGTTTTTTGCAATATTTTACTATTTCCCTACAGTATTTCTCAAATTTTTCTATTTTGTATCTGTTTTTCATTATTTCCTGTATATTTTCTCTATTTAATTGGGTTTCTATTTCCTGTTCTATTTCAAACCTTTGTCTCGCAAACACAGGGCATTCCAAGATTAAATGTCTAGCCGATTGATCTGTCTCGTCTTCGCACACGCAGCCCGGGTTATTCTTGCACTTATAACGGTGCAGGTATTCACCGAACGCCCCGTGTCCCGTTATGGCTTGAATGAATTCCGGATGTAGGTGGTATTTCTGGATTGTCTTATAGGATGTTCTCGCATTTGGGAAAAAGATCTTGGTATTTCCTGCCTTGTTTTCTGTTCTGTATCTTTCGTCCCATACTTCTATCGTTCGTTGTCTCGTCTCGTTCTTTACGAACGAGATCGGACACCTGTCGTAGTGAGCTTTGGATTTAAGGTACAGAGCTGCTTCTTTAGCGAGTTCATCCGCCCTTTCATTCCCTGGTGTACCTGCGTGGGCCTTGAGCCAGTACAATTCAATTACTTTTCCATTCCTTGTCTGCTCCGAAATGGTTTTGCGAGTCCAGAAGACAATAGGGTGATAATTTGTCGGGCTTTTCAGGGCTTCCAGTGCCGATTTGGAATCACTGAAAATATTTATTTTACTGTGCTTTTCTATGATTTTAATTGCTCTATTTATTGCTAATAGTTCGGCTTGATAGACCGTGCAGTACCGTTCTAGTTTAAATTTTTTGGACTCTACCTCTGTGTCACCTTTCCACACTGTGTATGCTGCACCCACTTTTCCTTGGATCTTACTGCCATCAGTGTATATGCATATTTCTTCCCTTTTGATCTTTTCTGTTAGTTCCTTTTGGTCTTCCAATATTCCATATGTTATCTCCTCTTGCTTTGCTGGGTGAAGTGCTTCTAGGTGACTTATTTTCGCTTCAATCTCCCTATCTCCCAGAAACTCCTCCATTGGTTTCCCTCTCTTGTGCTCATATACTTTAGCCGCTTCCCTTATTCTTGCGTCCAAGGGTAATATCCCCGCTAGAAGCATAGCCGCGTTCAATGATACCGTTCTGTACGTCCTTGCTATTTTTTGGCAGAACCCTCTCTGTATCGCGTCCAGTTGTTTTTTGGTCTTTTGTTTCTCTGTCTCTTTGTACCAGACCCCTGCCGCATATAGCGTTATTGGTTCAATCACTGCTGTGTAAATCGTTTTAATGATTTCAGGGTTCAGTCCCCAAGATATTTTTGCTGCCTTTGCAACCTGTTTGTAAATGTTTGTTACCTTTCTACATGTATTAATTATATGGTTATTAAAATTAATTTTATTATCTATTGTAATGCCTAATAATTTTATTTCATCTACTATTTCAATTTGTGTCCCCCCCATTTGAATTTGTGGTTTTTCCCATTTTAATTTCTTGTGAAAGTGTTTAAGAAGGGTCGATTTGAAATGAAAATTATACAAGTACTAACTTCTGCTCGCGACTTCGTCCGCGTGGAATAGTTATTTTGGGCTAATGCTAACATGTAGCGAAAGCTCTCAAAAAGAAAAAAAACGATTTTGCAACATTCTTCATTGGTACTCCGCTCCTATTAGTCTTCGCGTGATGATATATAGCCTATCGAGCTTTCCTCGTTAAATGAGCTATATAATATTTCTTAAGCTTCAAATTGGACCAGTAGTTCCTGAGATTAGCGCGTTAACCAAACAAACAAACCCCCCAGCTTTATAATATTAGAATAGATTAAGAAAACAAGTACATCAATAATTATTTATGAGACTAGCGGGCCCGGCAGACGTTGTCCCGCCCTGATTATGAAAAATCCTTGACAAATTAAATACTAAAACGTTCCTCATCAATCACCCTATCCACCGGTGAAAACCGCATGAAAATCCGTTCGGTAGTTTTTGAGTTTATCACGAACAGACAGACAGACAGACGCGGTAGGGGACTTTGTTTTATACTATGTAATGATTCCAAAAGCATGACGCGCTCAAAATAACTGCAAATTATTTAACCATTTACTAAAACAAATAACACTCATTCTACAAACTACATACGCATTTTAGGCAAACAATTCCAAGTCACAGTTTTTCTAACTCCTACTCGTATTTAAATTGTATATTCTCTGCAAATCTGAATTACAAAGTTGGCAACTCGACGCAGAACGGTGGGAAAGCGCGTCCGCGTCACTATTATCGACGTGTTCGTTAGTTTGGTTCTGTAGCGTCATTTAAATTCTGCGACCGACGAATAGCGATGTGAATCCGTTTAGATGGTACACACTACTGTAATAAATTCAAAGCGCAATATATATTTGAGTTATTCACGTGAATATCTGAACAATATTCAAGTTGATTGCGTATCAACTGCCGCTACATTCCACCATCGTACTACCCGCCTAAAACTAAAATTTCATCCAAACCACTTGGATGAGTGGAGGTCTTCCACGGTGAGGTTTTCAAGGTCGTTTCTGCCTCGTACTTCGACCTTGTGGAATCGACTCCCAGCGGCGGTATTTCCAAAACAATTATGAATTGCAAACCTTCAAGAAACGAGCGTACACTTCTTTAAAAGGTCGGCAACACACATGTGACTCCCCTGGTGATGCTAGTGTCTATGGACGGCGGTGATCACTTACCATCGGGTGACCCGTCTGTTCGTTTGCCTCCTATAATATAAAAAAAAATCAAGAGGAGAGATGAATACAATGTAACTAGAAGTTTTGAGTATGAAAGTGAACGGATATAGGAGTAGAGGAAGAACGAAAAAGGTATTCATAGATTGTGTGAAAAATGATACGTGCATAAAAAATGTGAATACTGAGATGACATTTGACAGAGGAGAGTGGAAAAAGAAAACATGTTGTGCCGACGATGCTTAGGTGGGATAAGAGTAAGAAGATATGATATGAATAATATTCAAGATGACGGTAATTATTCCCAGGACTTCACGAATGGCTATCGTGTAGCCGGAACGTCACTAAACCGTTTCAGTAGTCGTTGAAACTGAACTAAATGCTACTACGTAACTGAATCCGCAGTGGATAATGCTAAAAGTAACTTGTCGATGCCAGTCGCTATGATGCGTTTTCTAATATACATAAACCGTGATGGAATCGGAGATGAGCTACGTACTAGTTTATTTTAACCAGGCTGTAATTTGGATCTTTGGGATGATATTCAAAATTCTTCGTTATGACGTTAAAATCGTTGGAATGTCGAATATTTTTTTACAATCGTAATTGTCCTTAAAATTCGCATTGCCGGTTTACTGGAGCTAAAGGTGTAATAAATCAAACTGTTTTATTTAAATTTTAGTGAAGACGTTTCATTACTCTAAAGTTGGGAGCTACGGAGCTTTCGCAATTAAAATTTTGTTTGTGTACGCTAATATTGTTATCTTTTCACTAAATACTAAAAAAACAAGTTCCCGCGTGAACAAAATACTTTTTTATACTTTATATAATTAGAATGTATATCTAATGTGTCTTTATTTTGTAGATTTTTGGGAAAAAAATTGTTGCAGGTGTTTAGGAATAAGTATTATTTTTTATTATTATATTAGATATAAGTAATAAAATACATTTCAAACATTTTTAGAAATGTCTGTACGTCTGTCTGTTTCTTTGGACACGCATCACTACTAAAGTACTGCGTTCACGATAAAACCTTACCAAGAAAATTATAAAGCATATCTTCGAGTAACATTTAGTCTTTATTTTATTAAATTCGATTCACTCTATTACAATAATTATTGTAATTTTAAACGACACGACTTAGGTACGAGAGATAGGTAGATAAGTAAATGGACTTAATACATTCGGATGATTTTATTAATCACTGTCTTTTTTACGTAAGGTTCCACGCGAACTAAGTCGCGGATACCTTAGTATCTTCTAAAAACTCGTGTATACTATTTTAATTGTTAAAAAATTGCTAACTAATTATTTTTCCCAAAATAAATTTAAAATGTTTCCTTCCAGATGAATCGTCCATCGAGATGAGCGTAGAGCTCGCCGCGCCCCACCCCGCGCCTATCTCCGTCTCGCTCGCACCCCCTATCACTGTCACCCCACCAATCACCCTGTCTCGCTCTCTCCACATCATTATTTGAACACTGCGATGTCGCGCTGCTATCGGGCGCCGGTGCGTCCTGTACGTCGCGCGCGCACTCTTCTATCAACTTTCTTCTTCTTTACATTTCTAGAAGGTAAGTTATAAGATTCAATCTTATAAACTTACAGTTATATGATTAAATTAGCTGCAGGTAGAATCAGAAATGTCATAATATAGAGTCATTGGCAATACTCCTCACACAACCAGAATTCTAGTAAAGAAAAACGATTCGTATATTGTAAGATATTTTCGTAGTGTTCTTTGCAACAAATGTTATTGTAAAAAACGTTACAAAATACACAGTAATAAATATGATTTTACCATAAAATTAGCATTTATTATAAGAGTTTACTATGAAGTGTTGGCCTATTATTATTTCAAAGGTGTCGTCAGCTGTTTTTAACTATTTGTATTGAGTTTCCGCCCAGTTATTCATATAAATATATTAACATTTTGTACGCATTTAAAAGGCCGGCAACGCACTTGCGACTCCCTTGCTGTTGCTAGTGTCTATGAACGGCGATAATCACTTACCATCAGGTGACCCGCCTGTTCGTTTACCACCTGTAATATAAAAAAAATCTAATTAAGGAAATAGTTTTTTACTTTTTTCCGAATATTGCTACTAAATCCTGTTTTAATGCAACTCATATGATCTTCCAAGTTACGCTTAAGTTACATGTGAAATTTTAATGAAACTTCATCTGGTAGTTTTAGATATCAACGTTTTCGGAAGGACAATCAAACACAAAGTTTTTAAAATGAGTGTTATAATTATATGTTCTGTTACACTTCCAAAATGATTTTACAATAAGTTTTGAGTGAAATATTATAATGTAAGCGCACGACGACTCTATAGATATTTTTAGGGAAAAACGCTTAAAATTAGGATCGAGTTAGTTAACAGCCAATTATATTAAACCTCATATGAGGTAATAAAATAAATAGAAACGAGAGAAAATCAAGACGGTAAAAAGAAAGCTAAAAAAAGTACAGAAACGACAAAGATCTAATTTGTATTTTTGAAGGAGAGACATTTTCAGAATAAAGTGGCTTTAAGTCTCCTATAACAGAATTCCGGTCGCAGTCGTATCTTCTAATGTAATTCATTACCGTTGCGTGTCGTGTTTCAAGATTTATTTACTTGTATCTCAGCAGACAAGCCATGGTGAACGAATTCGTTTAAACATTAATTCATTCTAAATATTCGATGAATCTTTATTTATATGAGCTCTATGACATGATTCTTCCCATTTATCATGAACTGTAGTAGAGATAGATCTCTCTCAAAGTTCACTACAACCAATTCTCTTGTACTGTTCATCATCATCACCATCAGCATATAAGAGACCCACGCAGGGCTCTAGGCCTCTCCCAGAAGAAAGGTGTGACAATAATCACTAAGCCATCCCACGACGTATTGGCGATTTCAAACTCTGAGAAATCCACAGTTATATATTTTCCAACATACGGTGGTACTATAAGAACATTTCTCAAGTTCAGGTTTCTTCCTTCACCGTCAGCCGATAGAAATTAAAAAGCCAATCAGCCAATTTAAATTTGTAAATGTACGCGAATTCCGAAGAATTCATTAGTACATGCCCGGATTTGAACCTGCGGACATCGGATTGATATTTCACCGGTCCGATCACTACCACTAGGTTGTGGGTTTACCTTGTGACGGCTCTGCCTGCACTGCGCCTTCCAATTCGTGGTCGCCACTGGTTATACTTTCAGTCCTATTAATAATCTAATCAACAAGCTGTGTTTCGCCCACTATCACTTAAGTCTAGCAATAGTGAGGACTTTAATTCTGTACTGCTTGACTTATTCCCTAAATGTGTATTTTCACTAACTTTACGATGAATGACATTAAACTATACACCAATTCTTCCAGCTTCATAAGCTAACAAGACTCACCCAAGCGTCTACTTTATGTAAAGTTCTTATACACTGTTTCAAGTAGTATCTCGGCGCTTTCCTCAAAACTTACTCGTGCATAGTTATTCACAACTTAAACTTAAATATTAATATATTGAGATTACTTAACTATAGAGTGCTGTAAATTTATTTGTATTCAGTTAAATTGATAAGAATTAAATTGTTTGTATGTGATTCCGCTGAACATGACTTATTACGTGGGGTGCGCTAAACACTGCGAAAATTAATAAGAAAAAATACTATGACTAGTCAAAAATGATTTTATTGTTTATGCTATGTACATATAAAGCTTATATTTAAAGAGATTAATCAACTTTGACAATTTGATTTAAATTTATCTGGTTTTTAAATTATTACAATAACCGGTAATCTTTGTCAAATGGCTTCGTTCAGTTCGCAGTTATCTGAAATTATAACTTGAATTGTTGAAACTGGTTTAGACAATTATTCGGTTTTCCGAGTCTTGGACCGATCCTTTATAACTCGACAACGCATTCTCGCAGAAAGATCAGCTTCTGCGTGATTTAAGCGAGTAACTTAATTTCTCAGATCACTTCTCGTTTCGAATTAATCCAGCCCCTAAAGCCGCCGCCGACGACGCATTAAATTAATGGTGTGATTTAATTAGGCGGCGCTCTGGGAGATGCGAGTTCGTTTAAGTCCTTTAAGTCCTCCCCCTGTGCAGTCACATAAATGATCTTAACCGTGGAGTCTTTATTATCACTCCTTACATCAGCCACGTGCATCGCTTGGTGCTTCTGTTTTAAATGGCTTGTGCTTATTTAATCTAGGATTTAAAGTTAATGCCAGTATTTTAGTCTTATCAATCTGGGTCATTCCATTTAAAATCGTCTAAAAATAAAAAAAATGGTTGCTGCATGATTTTAGATTTTGATGAAAATTTGAGGGATTCATCTCTAGGGTCCCTAAGAATGAAATTTACACATATTCGATTTTTATGAGCACCCGTTTCCGAGCATTTAAATAAAAAGTTTCAAAAATCGCCTTTTTTTAGCTTATTTAAAATTTCCTCAAAGTTTTGTCTGTTTAATTTTTTTTTCATTATTAAAGCGGAATCCTTAGGGGGACAGACTATAGTTTGATAAAACTCAATGATTATTTTGTTTATAGCGACCTACCATTAGCGAGAGCAAACTAAAAATGAGTGTTTTTTACTCATTTTTCGTGAATTTCAAGCGACTCTAGCGACTAATCGGTTATGAGTTAAGAACTTCCGGTTGACAGGAATTAAGTACACATATCATAGACAAAATTTAGCCATTGATCGACCTTAGCAGCCCACTCTTTCTGGAAGAAAACTTTGCTTGAAGTTTTGAATTTTTAAAAAATCGCATTATTCAGCCTACAAAACGAAGGTGTCTACTGCGAGATAAAATTCTAAAATTTTCAGAATCTTTTGTTCTTACCTTTAACTTTGAACGACTGCATCGCTTGTTTTGTTATTTTAATGTGTAGTGCACTTACCGGTCGTTTTTTGACAGCAAAAATTACCTCAATATTTTTTATATTATAATCTTATAAATTTAGTTTGTCTGATAATTTTTACATTTATGTATAATATACCTATTAATATATTAACAAATTTTTATTGCGAATAGTATCGTACCCTAATATATAATTTAGGAAAAAATAAAAAATATTGAGGTAATTTTTGCTGCTAAAAACCGACCGGTAAGTGCACTACACATTAAAATAACAAAACAAGCGATGCAGTCGTTCAAAGTTAAAGGTAAGACCAAAAGATTCTGAAAATTTTAGAATTTTATCTCGCAGTAGACACCTTCGTTTTGTAGGCTGAATAATGCGATTTTTTAAAAATTCAAAACTTCAAGCAAAGTTTTCTTCCAGAAAGAGTGGGCTGCTCAGGTCGATCAATGGCTAAATTTTGTCTATGATATGTGTACTTAATTCCTGTCAACCGGAAGTTCTTAACTCATAACCGATTAGTCGCCAGAGTCGCTTGAAATTCACGAAAAATGAGTAAAAAACACTCATTTTT
The DNA here is from genome assembly GCA_036509395.1 of Antheraea yamamai. NCBI lineage: Eukaryota > Metazoa > Arthropoda > Insecta > Lepidoptera > Saturniidae > Antheraea > Antheraea yamamai. Next base: position 521,357 of record AP028447.1, read on the forward strand.
AGTTTGCTCTCGCTAATGGTAGGTCGCTATAAACAAAATTATCATTGAGTTTTATCAAACTATAGTCTGTCCCCCTAAGGATTCCGCTTTAATAATGAAAAAAATTTTAAACAGACAAAACTTTGAGGAAATATTAAATAAGCTAAAAAAAGGCGATTTTTGAAAGTTTTTATTTAAATGCTCGGAAACGGGTGCTCATAAAAATCGAATATGTGTAAATTTCATTCTTAGGGACCCTAGAGATGAATCCCTCAAAATTTCACCCAAATCTAAAACGGTGCAGCTTTGCTGATTAGACGATTTTAAATGGAATGACCCATCTGGCTTTAATAATTATTTATCTAATTTATTTATTGATCGATTGTCTATATAAAATAAAGAAAAGCTGATGTATATCTTTTTTTTAAATTTTATTTAAGGCTTAGTCGCCTGTGCGACTATATCGCATAGTAACATACAACTATAACATACTAATTATAACAATAACAATGACAATAAACTTATCAATAGCCTACATTAGTTTTGTACAATTCTTTAGCCTCTTTCGAAATGGGGTCAGACAACAAGGAATTGTACAAACCGGTATGGAACGAACCAGAAGCACCTTCGGAGGATCCTTCTCTAGCTAAAAGATCAGCTCTTTCATTCCCAGTTATACCTAAATGAGAAGGGATCCATTGTAAAACAATTACTTTATTCTTTGCTTCGAAATCTAGTAATTGCTTCAAAATAGTGTAGGCTATCGGTATTCCTCGAAAAGTCGAGGTACATCGAGCTACGTGTTGAAGAGCACTTTTTGAGTCGGATAAAATAATAATCTTAATGGATTCAGTTGATTGTGCAAATGATAAGGCTTCTGCAATTGCTATCAATTCATTGTGCATAATTGAAATTTTTTCATCAATTTGAAATTTCATAAAAGTTTTGGAATTTGACTTATAAAAAGCCGCTCCTAAATAAGTACCAGCTTTGGATCCGTCAGTGTATATTTTAACAAAATTTTGATAATATTTATTTATATATTGAAGACAAATATCTTTTATTTTAAGAATATCATATTGACGCCTTGGCTTCCAAATACCATCTACATTTATTTTAATTATATTGTGCAAATCAATGTTATCGACCCAGGTGTGTAAAGTGAACGTTTCATGTTTTATACTTGTTTGAATTGAAGTATTTATATATTGTGAAAAAATAGAAGCTAATAATGGTTTTTTTTCTGTTACGCCAGTAGAGTGATTGGAAAGAGGTGGACAGTTCTTGTAATACATTAGTTAGTTCGTTTTTTCAAATGACTTAAATTTAAATAGAATTTTGCCAGCTAAATATTGTCTCCTAAGATGTAACGGACATATGCTCAATTCGCTTTCCATAACATGGATTGGAGTACTTTTAATGAACCCCTGATAATACTCATGGCCTGATTTTGGACTTTTTCAAGTTTATAGAGGTTAACCTGAGCACTATTATCATAAAGAAAGCTCGTATAGTCAATTCGACTGCGTGTAATATTGAAGTATAAACGAACTAAATGTTTTGGATGAACACCCCAATTAGAACCGGCTAATGCTTTGAAAACGTTTAGAAACTTAGTGCTAGATTCTGCAACTGCACTGATATGTTTACCCCATTTCAAAGAGCGATCCAGCCACATTCCCAAGTATTTTACTGAGTCACTTACCTGTATCGAGATATCATTGATTTTAATATCTATATTATCTCTATTTATACCTCTTTTAAAGACACATACATGACTTTTCTTTGCGGAAATCTCTAAACCTAGATCACTTAATTTGAGCTTCATTAAGGGCAGTTTGCAGGTGGATAATTGCTTCAGAAGTATTACTACATAGTTTATATAATACGAAATCATCAGCATATTGAGAAATAGAAACATTTCTGATCCGTTTGCATATATTTGCAGTAGCTATATTAAAAAGCAAGGGTGATAATGGATCTCCTTAGGCTAGGCCTTGAGTAGTGCTTCTCTTAAAAGTATACCGTCTGATTGAATCCTAATGATTCTTTCTTTAAGGAAAGAACATAAATATTTGCAGATTTTTGAACCTAGGTTTAAGTTATTTAAACTACTTAATAGCACCCGAATATCTATATTATTGCATGTATTATCAATATCAATAAAACAGCTTAGAATTACAAAGTTTTTTGAAAAGCCGTTTTGAATTTGTGACACTATTGTACTAAGATTATTATAACATGACCGAGCTTTTCTAAATCCCGTCATATTTTCGTCAAAAACGTTATTGCTTTCTAAAAACCATTCAATACGTTTTCCGAGGATAGAGTGGAAAATTTTACATAGCACGATATAAGAGCAATCAGACGTATTGAAGAAGAATTAGTATGGAGTCGCCCTGATTTAGGAATAGGAACAATAAGAATATGTCGCCACTGATTTGGCACGGATCCACTTTGTAAAATATTATTGTAAATACTTAAAAGAGCATTTATTGCACTGTCAGGTAATTTTTTAATCATAGAATATGAAATGTTGTCAGCACCTGGAGCAGAATCTTTAGATTTTATAGATTTTTGAAGTTCATGTTTGGAAATTTTAGTTTCTAATTGGTGAGGCAGGCGTGCAGCCGTGCTCACCGTGCGGTATGAGAACTTATTATGTCAGAACACGTGGATGCGTGTCAGACTAACTTTGTCTATCTCTGAGTATGTGAGAATATGTGATCGATACGGGAGGTATATAAAGCACTTTCGCTTACCCAGTTGCTGGATGCGGCTGCCTGGTCCTCGCACGTCCACATATCACGTGTATCACAGTGTTGGTGGCCACCAGATCGTTCACAAACGTAACACATACAACGTAATGTTTATTATGCGGTGAAAGAAGCGGCAATAGTTCCTTATTACACTTAAAACTAAAAGCGGTTTAAACACAAGGTATATAGCGGTGTAGCAGTTATTGTGCGTAATTATTGCGCACGCGATGGCAAGCGGGTGGTGTCTTTTCAGTATCGCGAAGAGGAGTGCTGTACTTATGTCAAAGGACAAAGTCGCCCCCCGTATCGACACATCTTATCATTATTAAACTAGATGGCGAGACATCCGCCTCACCACTAATGTTATATTATTAGAGTCAAAGAGGGGTTCATCAGAGATAACATAGACTAGAGTTAAAACATGTAAAAGATTTTTAATTATTGTTGTATCAATCTGAGATCGCACTACATTGCCACCATTCAGCCATTTCATCTGTCGCCACATCTCAGTAGATGAGGTTGTTTGATTTAAAAAGGAACAAAATTGGTACCAGGCTTTATTTTTAGCATTTCTAATTAATTTCTGTCTAGTTCTGATTTTCTCTTTTAATATATCTAAATTTCTTGGAGTTGGATTTTTCCTAAATATCGTTAAATCTAACCTTCGCTGTGCCACAGCTTTAGATAAAGTTTGATTCCAATATGGTTTAGGTGTAAATTTGCTACTGGGGTTATTATTAATTTTATAAAAAGGTATATGCATGTCTGCGGCATTATTAATTATATTCAACAATGCATTGTATGATTCTTGAACATCGTTAGAGATATTGGCATTACACCACTGTGATTCAATATATTGACTGTATGAAATCCAATCAGCCTTTTTAACATTTCTTCTATTGTTAGCATTAGGTATACAGTTAATAGAAGTAGATAGTTTAATTATTAAGTGGTCACTACCTAGGGTTTCATTTGTTACCTTCCACCGAAATTTACATGCTATATCAGCGGAAGCAAAATATATATCTCGAGAAGATTCTTGTAAATTACCATTAACCAACTTTACTCTAGTATAACTGCCATCATTTAAGGAAGTCAAATTGTTAACGATGCTAGAATCAAAAATAGTGTTACCTCTAAGGTTAGTCTTATTGGACCAATTAGAATGATGACCATTTAAATCTCCTAGAATCAAAAACTTTCTCGAAGCTATAGAAAAAATACAGTCCCAGTCCCTTTGTGTAATTTGTATCAAAGATGGACAATATACTGACATGATAAGCTCGAGGTGCAAGTAATTAGATATTTTGAGAAACTATTTCTATTCCAGGATTGATATTTTGAATTTGGAATAATCGGGCTTTGATAGATTTATGTGCTACAATAGCTATCCTTCCATATGAATCGTGTCTATCATTTCGTAATGTATTATAGCCATTTAGTTTAAATGTACTACCAGGAGCTAGCCATGATTCGCTAATAGTGGCGATATGGATTTTTTCTTGCGTAAGCAGGTTTAAAAATGCAGAAGATTTGGGCTTAATACTCTGGGCGTTCCACTGCAATAAATTAATGGTAATAACTTTATCCATTACAAAAATATTTAAGTATAGACCCTTCACATATATTCTCAACTATCCAAGTAGTTAACCATTCGATACTAACTAACATAACTTCTTTAATTTTTTCAGCTATAGAATTATGTTTATCTAATACGATACCCTTTAATTTTAACAAAAGATTATAGAATGGTTGACGATGACTTCTCTTTTTTTTTCTCTTTTGTCCTCTCCACTTCCACGTCCGTATTGTGTCCGTTATCCGAGCTTGTGTTCCAAAATTCAAGATCATCCATCTGATTTCTATCTTTCTTCTTGTGTCTCTAAGGTGATTTTTGTGCACTTAAAGATAATTTTGGGTCTTTGTGTATTTTCTTCTTCGCTACACTAGCGTAGGTGATATTAACTGATGATTTAGACTCGGGATCAGTTGAGCTTCTAGGTTCAGGGATGTGGTTAATTACACGATCTTTGCTTACAGAAGGGTTGTCTAGTCCTCGAGTACGGGGTCAGGAGGTACGTACATTGTCGTTGCTTTTTTAAAAGTGCAATTAAATTCCGCCATTATTAAGCGAATTTTATTCTCTTTTAAATAAATTGAGCAATCTTTGGGCATAGAGGAAGCCAGGAGGAGGCATTTTCTCGACAATTTGAGCATTTAACTTTGAGGTTATCACATGTAGGATGATTATCTCCACATTTAGGACAAACGATATTTTTAGCGGGACATACTTTAGCCATGTGTCCAAATTTCCAACAGCGAACACACTGTGTGACGGGAAATACGTATGGGTCAACTCTTACTTGCATGTCATGAATACGAATAAAAGGTGGAAGAAGTGATCCTTGAAAACATAATTTAATTGTCTCGCTATCTACCCATTCATCAAGTTCTCTTCGTTTGAGACGATATATATATAAAATTTTAATTGTGCTCGAGATATTTTTGTTTATTTGATCTTCTGATATTCCTAGATTAATGTTCCTGATTACACCATATGATAGATTTACCTCAAAAGCTCTTTGAAATCTCCATCCAAGATCTAACAAAGCGTTACAATTACACAGGTTATTTGAATCGTCCTCCTTTTCAAATATTACAGATATCTTGTAATCATTGATGTATTTGACTCTATAAATATTTATGATATTGTTATCCTTTAATATTCTGGCTAACGCGAATTGTTTAGGTAATTTTTCTTTGTGTGTGACGGTAATTTCAAAACATTGATTAATATAACTTACGGATTTAACATTTCTATTTACTAGTGTCCAGTTTGCATCTTCCTCGCTCATGATTCGTTTTTTTTTTATTTATGTGGGTATCGCCTAAATGAGTCCTATCATCTGCATCACTTGTATCATTTAAACTTTTGTTCAATATACACTGTTTATTGATATATTATCAACTTCATTTGATTTTGTTACTTCTTCCATAATATAAAGGGTTCATTGTAGTTTAGAAATATCACGCTGTTCGTAGTTGCGCGGTGACCGGTACGAGATGTAATTGATAGGCAATCCAGTTTTAAACAAAAACGATGTTGAGAATATAAAATACAATAACACAGCTTACAACTATACCGTGTGAGATCTACCACTGTACTGATGTATATCTTAATCTTAAATATACCAACAAGAAGGTCTAAGATAATATATTATATGTCTATCTCCTAAGGGTAACTCACAGCAATCAATAAGAAAAAAAAATATAACAAAACAATAGAAAAGCAACATCTAAAATGGCGCCAAAATGTAAAAATGAAACCACCTACTTTTAAAGCCAAAGAGATCCGATTTCAAATTTAGTCATTGGTTTTTAAATATTGGCAATGTAAGTGGTCAGTATCTACTGGATTTTTTTACCGCGGCTTATGTATAGTAATAACCCATGTTAAATTAAATATTAGCTCTTTACCTATGAAATTGCCGTTTTGTATGAAAGAGAGAGAGACGAACTTCTTAGCCTTCCATGGATTCACCGTGCGGGTGCCGGGTCCATCGTGTGGCAGAAGGAGAAACTCAGAGCAGTTCCCAGGACTTGCGACCTAGGTGTAGGTTTAAGGAGGCCCCCTTTGAGATGCGCATCAACGCTCACTTTCACTGCTCGAGTTTCCCGCCCTGCCTAGCCAAATTTGGTAGGAACCTGTTAGTGCAGCCTTTGATACTCGTATTATATGTTTTATATGTCTAGAGAAGAGGAATATGTCCGGTCTGGATGACGAAACACCAACATCCTCTGGGATTTTATAGTGCTTGTCATACGCATCCATAAACGAATTTTTTTCATGTATTTTTTATTTGTATTAATCGAAGTAATCACACATGCAATCAATGCATCTTTGCCAACGCAGTGGCAGTTTATTGATGCCCATCTTAAAGAAATCAGCTGAACGGGAGGCAACACATTCTTCAAAGGCATTTTGTACTGCCTCTCGGGTATTGAATTTTTTTCCCGCCAAGGAGTTATCCAAATTCTGGAAAAAGTAGTAGTCTGTAGGCGCAAGGTCTGGTGAGTAGGGCGGATGACGGAGAACTTCCAACCCCAGTTCTTGCAACTTGGAGACCGTCTGCTGTGCAGTATGAGGTCGCGCGTTGTCGTGCAGGAGCAGCGGAGACGAGCGATTGACCAATGTTGGTTGGAGATGTGCCAGCTTCTCCATCATTGTGTTCAGTTCTTCACAGTACACATCTGCAGTAATGCTCACTCCGTTTGGTAAGAAGCTGTGATGAATCACACCGGCGCTAGATCACCAAACAGTGACCATCACTTTTCTAGGGGTAAGTTTTCGTTTAGGGCATTGTTTAGGTGCTGAACCAGGATCCAACCAACTTGCTGAGCGCTTGCGGTTATCAAACAGAATCCATTTTTCATCGCAGCTAACAATGCGGTTCAAAATTCCTTAATTTGTGTTTCTGTTGAGCAGTGCAAGGCACGTCTCGACGCGTACTTCGCGCTGGCGGTCATTGAGTTCGTGGGGCACCCATTTGTCAAGTTTTTTTACCTTGCCAATTTGACGCAAATGGACCAATATTGTTTTGACGCTAACGTCGAAAGCTGCTGCTAATTCAGCCGTAGATTGTGTATCATCAGCTACCACAATCGCCTTTAATTCGTCATTGTCGACCAAAGTCTTCGGACGACCGCGAGGTTCATTTTTCAGGTCGAAATTCCCAGAACGGAAGCGAGCAAACCAATAACAGGTGGTGCGTTGGTTTGTAGTATTAGCTCCGTAAACGTCGTTTCTGTTGCGTGCTGCTTGTGCCGCGTTGCTGCCACGACGGTACTCATAGTCCATAATTACTCGAATTTTTAACGTATCCATGATGACAAAAAAGATTGAAATGCGATGAAAATGTATCACTAATCAATAAACAAATGACTACTTTTGGAAAAAGAATTCCATGTTTTTAAAATAAAATTAATTTGAAATTATAATTCTTAGCCAAACAAAAATTATTTTGATTTGAAATGGCCATTACAAGACCTATTACATTAGTATCAATAGGGTTGTAGTGTAGATCAAAATTGCTGTTTAGGAAATATAATTTCAATGAATAGCTTAGACAATATCATAGATTAAAAACTTCGCGTAAGAGAAAAAAATTTTGTGTGAAATACTTACGAAGCTTTCTTAACTTTTCAAATAGTGTGTCCGAAGCCGTGTTGTGGATCTAGTTAATTATATTGTTTATAGGTGTCGGTAGGTTTTGTAGAGCCACGCTGAAGCTATTACTGGTTTCAGGATGAATGGATCGGCTCGCCTGGGGTAGTACCACCTGACCCACAGAACAGAAAATAGACGTGAAGTAATAGCTTGCATTGTTGCGTTTCGTTCGGTCAGTGAGATCGCCGGAGGCCCACCTCCCCTTCCCCATCCCCCACCAAGCACAGGCTGGCAACGCACTTGTAATTCCCCTGGTGTTTTTAGTGTTTATGGACGACGGTGATCACTTAACATCAGGTGACCCACCTATTCGTTTGCCTCCTATGATATTATGATTATTAAAAAAAATGATTTTTAAAAATATTTTTTATAAAAAATATTCTACCATGTTCTGATTTCTCTGTCTAGCTTAGCTAGTTCTGTTTCTGACTGTACCAAATCTTGTGTATTTTAAACATCTTTAGCTATATCCGTTGATATTTATCAAATTATTAGAATCCTTATGATTTTAATATTGTTATCTATACTATAATAAAACTGTAGCAAGGTCAAATCTGTACATTAAATATTTTTTGAAAATTTTTATCGGGGTAGACTTTGTTATCGATATAGAAGCCAAAAATAATCTTTTTACAATTTTTGTCTGTCTGTCTGTCTGTCTGTCTGTCTGTCTGTCTTTCTGTCCCTGTGAACACGCATCACTCTGAAAGTACTGAACCGATTTTGACAAAACTTGGCACAGTGATAACTAATATTACGAGATTACATCTAGGATACTTTTTATCTCATAAAACGCAAGGGATTCTCCAGGATCTGCCTGTTTGTCTGTCCCTTTGAACACGTACCACTCTGAAAGTACTGAACCAATTTTGACGAAATTTGGCACAGTGACAACTAATATTACAAGGTTACATCTAGAATACTTTTTATCTCATAAAACGCAAGGGATTCTCCAGGATAACGGACGAAAGTCAAAAATTTGTAGTTAATGAAATTTTTGACGGATTTTGGTAAATTTTCATTGTGCTATATATAGCAGACAGATTAGCTAAAAAGATAAGCTATATTTCCCTAAGCTACTTTAAAAAAATACCAAAAAAAAAGATCGCCGGGATTCGAACCGTCGGCTCCGGCGGACCATATAATGTCCAGTACGTTATAACTGCGCTACGGCTATATGACATTTCTATGCGTAATTATTAACCTCATATGAAAAAGTATGTGTAAACGAAACAGTCACTTATATGTTGTTACATTTATTTTATTGTATAAAAAATGTTTGCTAAACAAAGGTGACAAGATTTTTCCTAAAACATAAACCTAGATAATAGTTACATTGCATTGTAGAAGATGAATCTCAACTAGAGTTCTATCAGTACGTGTGTTGTTTCGATATTTGATAAAGTTAGTTTTCTAAATGTTGTTGAGTCTTGAAGTAGTTGGGTTGAGGTTTATGAATCTAAGATTAAAATAAATCAGTTGAGGTGTATGCAGTTATTTTTTTTTCTCGAACTGACCACGCTATTGACCTCCTAGCAAGGTCTTAACAGCTTCACCGGACTACTGTTTGCAGTTACTATGTTGTATTTATACTAATATTATAATGAGTGGTAAAGTTTTGTTTTCGAGGAATGATTGGTACCTACTACTGGTCCGATTTCAAAAATTCTTTCACTGTTAGAAAGGTATATTATCCCAAGTTCAGTATCTCAGTAAAAAAGGTGGTTTGTATGTCAAAAGTAAAATAAATGTGACCAAATTAAAATTGAATGCAGATTTCACGTATACTTTACAAATTCTTATAAAACAAACAACTAAAACAAAATGGAAATTTAATGTAGATAAAGTTCAACTTTTACAGTATGTTACGTGATGAAGTTACAAGGGGTACTGGGAAGACATTTATCGGCAATATATGTAAGTTAGTTTTGATCTTCACTTTGATGACACTACTTTAGGTAATGCTGCGAACAGATTCTAGGCTTATTTTAAAAGATTTCTCACATACCAACTGGGTATATGTTTGAATGAGTCCCTGGATAGTTTGGATTCACGATTGGAAGTGCTGGATAACGCTGCAATAGGGTTTTAGGTTTTTTAAGATTATTTGCGATTAAAAATACAATTGAAACCGGTAATAACCGATTTGGTGCAGACGAAGTTGCACGGGTCAGCTAGTTTAATAATAATCCCTTAGTGAATAACAAAAACAAGATATTACAACCCTACGAACGCGTCACTCCGGTTCGTAGGTACTGAATGAAATATTTACAAATTGAACGTAATTTATTTGAGGAAACAGGAGACCGCTCGTCGATTTTTTAAAATCCCTCAATTACGTACAACGGTTTGTTAAACTCGCTTTAAAATCCGACAATGTAACTCAAAATAGGAATTTATAATAGAGTAATTTTGAAAGAAAATCAGGTGATTTCCTTAAGGCTCGACACTTTGGTGATTCGTAGGGACGTTGCGTCGCTTTGCATCCTCTACAAGATCTCCTATGGAGAGCTATTCGGACTGATACCTATTCCTGAGTTCCGTTACAGAACGACTCGTCACGGACTGAAGCTCCATCAGTGTCGTCTCGATGCTTAGAAGTCGTCCAATGTATGGTTTTTACGGTCGTTCTTTCCGCATACATCAGTTCTCCAGAATGAACTCTACAGCGGTAGGGTTTCAGGACCATAACAATTTACCAACTTTCAAGAAACTAGCCTACTTCTTTCTCAAGGGACGGTGACACATCTGTGATCCCCTAGTGTAGCCGATACGATATCGCCTGCCCTACTTATCCAGATACCCATGGCAAGATAACACGTATCGCTAACGCAGTACTTATAAACATCGTAGTTTTTTAAAACTATAATAACTTTAAATTAAACGAAGTTATCGTGATAATTATTCGATAAGGAACAAGAGTGTAAGAGACGTACTACTTAGCTACTATGGATTCACCGTACGGGTGCCTGGTCCATCGCGTGGCAGCGAGAGAAACACCGAGTAGTCCCCGAGACTCGTGACACGGGTGTAGGTTTAAGGGGCCCCTTTCCAACGTATGTTAACACTCACCTTAACTACTCGTGTTTCTCTCCCAAATCTTTTTTTTTATATTATAGGAGGCAAACGAGCAGACGGGTCACCCGATAGTAAGTGATCACCGCCGTCCATAGACACTAGCAACACCGGGGGAGTCACAAGTGCGTTGCCGGCCTTTTAAAAAGTTTACGCTCGTTTCTTGATGGTTTGCAATTCATAATTGTTTGGAAATAGCGCCGCTGGGAGTCGATTCCACAAGTACGAAGCAGAAACGACCTTGAAAACTTCGCCGTGAAAGACCTCCACTCATACATGTGGTGTGGATGAAATTTTAGTTTTAGGCGGGTAGTACGATGGTGTAATGTAGCGGCAGGTATAAGTCCAAACAACTCTTCTGAACACTCACCGTGGTAAATGCGATGTCTCGACGCAGTGCCAATGAGTCAAGTCGATCGGATATTACCTCGTCGCCGACGATTCGAGTCGCTCTACGTTGGATGCGGTCTAACGGAAGCAGCTGATATTAAGGCGCTCCAGCCCAAAGGTGAGAACAGTATTCCATGTGTGGGCGGACTTGCGCTTTATAAAGTAGTAAACGATGTTCTGGTGTGAAATAATGTCTTGCCCTATTATATATATCCTACATATCTGGTATGAACCTTCGAATACAGCTTTAAAATCTCGTTCTAGTATAGAACTTGCTGCAGTTCTCGAAAGACCGAGGTCTTTCAGCAAGTTATAGAGAGATTTTGCTGGTATACCTCTCGCTCCCACTTCTACGGCATATAGATTAAGTATATAACCGTTTTTAGTCAACTCGTTTACAAAGTCTTAATGCCTGTTCAGCTTCATCTCGTGGTCTTTAGGAATATTAGTTTCCCACGGAACGGTAAGCCTGACAAGTATCACGCGCTTTGTACGTCTATAAAAAAGAAATATGTGCAGTCTGGATGACGAAATGCACACGTCTGCTGGGATTTTATAGTACTTTTCATACGTGTACATTAAAATGGTCCAATCGGGTGCTGCACTCAAGCAAAAGCTAAGGCTGAGTTAGGCTTATTATTAGAATTTATTTTATAAGGTCAATCCTTTTTGGGCTCTACCCACTGAAAGACTTATAGCTTCACGTATAATTTGAAGAACTCTGTCATGACGATGTGAGTAATGACCCACATTAAGTAGCACCTTGTCCCATCCCCACCATCCCCCAATATGTGCCTAGCTATACCTATCGCCTCTCTTTAAGTATAGCAAGATTTTTCAGAGGCTTTGCCCCACTTAAGTTACTCTGGTCGGGGAGGATCATTTGGAAGGCATTATTATTAATAATACAAAAAAATAGTCGAAATATACCCAACAGTTATTAGATGGTGTGCGTACGGTGCCCACGGTGCACCTCGTGTCATTTTCCATTTTTTTTATTGATAACACTAAAGCTCGTTAATAACTACAAAACAAAAAAAGAATGAAGAAAATCGGCTGAGAAACAGAGGAGAGAGATGCTCTTAACTGTTTCCCCAATGCTTATTTATATATAGATAAAATATACAATACGCATCGAACAAATATGATGTTTTTGTGGACTGTTTAGATACCACGACCATAAGAACTAGCCTCCGCATTTTTTAAATTGTAATACTACGACTAGCGATGGTCAGCACTTGGTTTAGCATATAAGTATTGTCATAAAAAAAATCTTCTGGCACCAAATTGGCGGGAATTCATTATTTATATTTAGAAATTTAAATTGTTGAATATATCGTTCAAAATAATAAAAAAAATTGAAGCTAAACTTTACATAGCTTTAAATAATTTTTAGTAACCGCTCTATCCACGGTTCTGACGGCACACGTGGCTTTTCATAAAGAATATTTATATGCTGCTACCCATGATAATGGTTCGCCGCTAGATGGCGTTTGGTTGTATTTTATTGTTATTAAGCTTTTTATTCTAATTTGACGCGTACAGTAACGCGCTGTTACTATTTATATTTAGAATCGGCATTAAATAAGAAAGCACCTTAATACCGTAGTGCGCTAAAACATAGTGGTTGTAGATTGGTTAATTTAAATAGTAATTATTCTAATTATGAAATGATTCGAATTATGTTCTATAGATTCTGTTTTATAAAACTTTTGTTACAGAAGTTTATCTTTCTAAAAAACAGGCATGTCAATGTATTTACAATGATCAGTCTACTTTTTAATTTTTACTGTAGCAAAACTAAATGACGGAACTGTACATAATGTAACAATAGCAACTATCGACAAATTCATAATCTATAGACAGGCGTCGCAGATGCCTACTATGCGTACATTTGAACACTGGATATAAATTAGCTGAGTCCGGAACGTGACAACCTAAGTGTGCTACTTTGAAGACTATACACGCGTATATACTCTTGGTGTATGGTAGTGCGTAAATCTTTAAACACATAATAAATTGTATAAAGTCACAATAATAGCGTCCTTCGAGAAGTTTCATTTGTAGAAAGAAATTGTAATCAATTCACGTAATTAAAATGTTGTGTACTCCGTGAAAGGTTCTCCTATCACGAATTCCAAACGACCGACTCCAATAAGAGCGATTCACATCTTATCTGTTTTATTGACGAATAAACGTAAACCTTAGTCCTTTGGGGATTTGATTTAAATTGGCTCGGAGCCGGAACGACGCTTCCCCATCGTGCTGATATTCGCACGATCAACACAATTTTCATTTGCGCTCTCTTTCTTACATCACATTATTCATATACTTCTCTCGTTCTATTTATAAAGTTGTTTGGAAGAAGGTGTTGGAGTTTTTTTAGGGTTGTCATTGATTTTCTCTAAAGCTAATTATAATCATCGGTTCTTTCTTACTGCATATAGTTGGTTGGTTACTTCGTTTGGCTCACATACTTATATATAACTTTCCTATAGCTGCTTCACATAATTATTATTTAATTAAAAATGTATGGTTACGGATCTTGGAGTATCATTTAGCAAGGAATTAATCTTTGATCACAACCACATATAATGTTAAGTGGTAGTGTGGCACTACGCTAGATTAGAGGATTCGAACCTACGTTGCTCGTTGCGGTGTCCATACATGCTAACACTGACCTATCACTGCTTTAAATTTCGATAACGTATTGTCGTTCCGCCTGAAGTAAATATCATTATTTCGTTAAACTGAAGGAAATAACGATTGTCATAAAATTTTATAGGTAATTTTACACTGTAAAGGTTTTTATCGTTTTATGGTAAATAAAGAGTTATTAGATCTTCACAGAGCAAATCTCACAGGGGCAAAAGCAATAGACCTTTGCCTTAACCTGAAACACTGTACAAACATTAGGCACATTCGTTGTCAGTATAGTAGCTGTCAATATACAACAATTAGAAATCAAACTATTTGAATTTGAATACAAACAATTTGAAGTTACCAACTAATCTCAGGCTCGCGGCATCCATGCCCCAACTCACAAACTTCTTAATACCGTATCATAAACGTCGAACGTGGTAGTTTTGACGTTCATAAGTGCCTTCTTAGGGCCTAAATTGAATAAAGTGTTTTGGATTTGATTTGAAATAAAATTAAGAATAAGTTTGACAACCCTAACTTACCCGTGTAGTACACACACACACATATACATATAACCATACAAGTGATTGTGTTCGCTATTAATCTAACAACGCACACAAAGCGAACCCATATTTGCCATTCCCGCTTTAGTATTCAACACAAGACAAACCCAATTGCTTCTAGTCATGCGTTAAATGTAAATTGGTCTCAGAAAAGCTATATCTTTGAATGTTTATAAAAGACAACAATATCAAACCCTGCCTGGAACTATCAGATCCTGTCTTTTTTGTAGACACTGAAAGAGTACTTTTAATATCTCCAAATTAATTTTCTATACATATAATAAGAATGCAAATAAAATGTATCTGTATTTTTTAAATTTTTATAAAAAAAAAATAATGTGTCTAGGAATAAGTAATAAAATACATTTCAGTCATTTCTAGGAACGTCTCTTTGTCTATCTGGATGTCTGTTTGTTTGGAAACGTATCACTGCTAAAATACTACAATCATGATAAGCTTCTTCAAGAAAATCATAAAATATATCCTAGAGTAACATTTATTCTATGTTTCATTAAAATTTGTTCACTCTATCAAAAGTTATTGTAATACTAATGACGACGCGACTTAAGTACGAGAGAAAAGTAGATAAATAAATATATTCAGATGACTTTTCTAATCACTGTTTCTATATAAAGTTCCACGCGGACGAAATCGCAGTCACAACTATTAGTAATAAAATGGCAGGTATTATGTGATATAGAAAATGCTAAAATATATCTTTAGGGTCCATAAATCTACTATTACTTAAAAACCTGCGACAGCTTCAGTGAATTACAGACTAACGACAAAAAAATTGCAAAATCCTCCCTAAGGTTTACAAATTTTGTGAAATTGTTTGGTCTAACTGACAGTTTTTAGACTACTCCTCTACCCACATGAAAGATAGATTCAATTGTAAAAAGTGTTCAAACTAGTCGGTACCAATATAATTTAGACGTATTTGTACTAACTTTAATAGTACATGGTAAAAGAAATTGTTTCACATTTTCTTTGTTTATCTCTGGTAGTACCAAGTAGATCTAAAATATATTTCGTTCATTTTACAGCGTATTTATTGAGTTATTTATAAGGTCTTCAATATCATACGACAGTTAGTAGCGAAGAGTCACAATGAGAGGTATTCAAAATTTTGATAAATGTAACGACCGTCAATCCGCTTAGCACAAATAATTTCTTGTATGTAGAATACATGGTAGAATTGGTAGATGATTAATACAAAAATCCTCCAAAAACAAATTTGCAACGTACCCAAAGCTCACAAATTAACTATATTACTTCCTCAATAGTTACCTTTGGGAAAGTCGGTAAACCGTTCGACATAATAAGGCTTAAAATAAACTTGATATGAACAGAACAACTGCAATGAACAATAACAAAAGCAATACAATAAAGCAAGAACTAACAACACAGTAAATTAACGCTAACGTTGGTATAATTTGTTGCGGGACGCGGAATGACTGTTGGATCGAGTTTGAGCCTCCTCGCGATCATCGTTTAGATGTTATCGTCTAGTTTCATCGGGGATGGATCCAGTCGTAGCTTCCGTGCTCTTACCCCCCACGGCAACAAAAATATTACCACGTTCCAATAATAAACATCTCTTTTCTTCCTTTTACAATTCTTTCCCGAGTTCAATTTTCTTCGCCATATTTTCATATTGTCGGGTAGCGTTATCAGTAAGAATAAAATATGTACTATGTTGTCTGGTGTTTGTCCGGGTTATCTTCAAATCGCTGAATTGATTTTGGTCTTTTCTGAATATTATTTGCGCATGTAATTACGCGTTTTCATGCAGGTTAAGGAGTAATGATGTTGATTGACGAAGGAAACTTAAAACTGTTAAAACGTTTATACTAGTTAAGTAGTAATGGATAAGTTACAGTATAAATACAGCCCGCAATGTATTCCGAAAAAAAATAGTTCTCATGAAACAACACAACTATTTTTATGACAACAGAATCCCGAGCACCAACTAACCTAATAATAAAAGCGATTACCAACTGCTAATTGCACAAATATGAACTCATCTATCACCACTTTTAGATGCAAACTGTTTCGAAATGAACCCCTGTTACGGTTATGCTTTTGTATCACTTAACCAGTAAATAGAAGAAAAAAAAATGAAACAAAACACGGCAGTACGGCTCTGTCGACTTTGAACGTAGGGCGGGTTCGGACTAACGAGCCACCTACCACAATTTAGTTTTCATTGGAGACACGTGCCTCTCAATCATTGTTCGATAACAAAGGCCTCACTAACTACCACTAACGACAAACTCAAGTACACAACTATTACTTCATAAGAACTTTATTTCGCTATTATATTTACTTATATAATGCAGTCCATAATCTCAAAAGATTCTATTCGAACCCATTCGATCTCTTGGCACATGTAACCAAACATAGATAAAATAACATTTTTATGCATCTTTCAAAACCACGTTTTGAAAATTGTCTTTTAAGTGTACACTATTAGACTATTATTGGACGTGTCTTCGACGTTCGTAGCAAACAAGTGTGAATGTAGTCAAAATGAAAGAAAATCGCAAAGCAGTCGCTTCCATTTATCAACTGTTGGTAGAACATGTGTAGGTTTAACTGTATCATCACCACACCTAACCCTAGCGCAACGCGTACTGATCTTGCCTTTTTTGGGTCGATTCAGATTATTTAGTTAGTAGTATACATTGATACACAGGGTTTTCCAAGTAAATCCTCAGAAGTAGCAACATAGCGTATATATAGCATGTAAAAATGAATACTGTTAAGGTAAACCAATTAAAAAGTGAAGTCGTTGGTAAAAGAATTTAGAATTGTATTTTTCGGCAGCTGAAAACTTTATTGCTATCATTTAATGTATTCATAGGTTGATGTTAAAAATGGAACGGCCTCTAACAAGCCTGTGTACTGTAACAGCCGCCGCGAGATCCCGGACCAGCCTGATCAATATTAATGTAGAAGGCGAAACAACAAATTTTTGATTACAAAGTTAAACACAATAACCCAAGAGCCTTCCGATCATTTAAATTGCGAAGTGAATGATGATGGGAATATTCTGAACATTTGAGATACAAAATCAAAGAATAGTTTTATGATATAGTTCGTTTCTCTTGTATTTGGTTATTAAATATTAGTATATTACGATCAGAACTTCATGGATCAGAAATACTTGAAACAATCAACTTCATTATGTTAATATGGATAGCTCTAATACTTTAGTACATACATTTAACGATTCTTAGTTTCCACAATTAGATCTGTTAAGATCTGCTGCACTTCATTGCTGATAATATTTCTTCTACATGATTTCTGTATGGGGATTTTAGGGACGCTGCCGTTACTAGGTTATCAAGGCTTAGTTAATTGTATATTAGATATCACCAGAAGAAACGGTTAGTCATTATTATTATTTAATGCATGTATATTTTATTGGCATGTCTAAAATACATTAAATCGTATTAAATGTAATGCAAATGTTGGAATAGTATTAAAATTTGTGAGCGGAATAACCGGCAAAGTTGTATTGATTTAAATCCAAATAAAGTTGTCAAAAGCGAACTCCACATGATTTCACATTCAAGCTTCCACTGCAATAACGTTCAATCCACCCTCTCCACCAGTTTCAATGATACTCAATTACCGGCTTTACCCTTTGGCTGGTATTTTGAAAGCTGAATTTCGAGGGACGCATTTAGTTTTAGTGTATGCGTCAATTCAGAGCGAGCGGGTTTTCAGTCGAACGCCGCTTTGAGGATGTGATTGCACGTAATTAGATCGCCAAAAGAAGCGATTTGTATAGCGTTGATTGCATTATCTCGAGTTTATTAGCTATAGATAGGGATATATTTGTATCATACGTTTATTTGTAATTCATTTTTAAATTTAATCCACTTGTTGTTCGGATCATCTTCTTAAGTTAATGAGAACTATTTTGATTATGAATAACGATAACGGTGGAAATAGGAACTCACAAAGATATTTCTTGTCTTAAGTGTATGACGTTATTCAGAGATATATCAGTGCGTACCATGCTAGTTTCATTCGTTAAAATTAGGACTTAATGTTTTTTAATTAAATTAGTTTAATTTTGTAATGACTCTTAATAATTGCCGTTCGATTGAAACTTACATAGCAGAAAATGTAATAGGGGAAAAAAATCATGTAAATTAATGGATATTGTATGATTGTCCATCAGAATTGTGCTATACACAATATTAGACTAAAAAAACTTCAGTGTGTATTAATTAGCGCCTACTGAACCAACTGTATATCAAAATCACCCTACATTATTTAGACGTATTTTATGGTTTAGCGTAGCTTATAATCCTAAATCAGATAGTATGTTAGCAATTGCGGGCCGTATTTCCATTTTAATGACCTATTATTATAAAGAGTTGGAAAATCTTGTAGCGGACAAGAATCGCTTTATTTGACTGTAGAATTTAAATAGATGAGAGTCAATCATGGTTGTCATCTGTAACAAAATGCAAAAGCAGATAAGTGGCGTACCACACACATGACTAGGTTAATATTTATATAACAATATATATTTACTATATTCTATTTTGTATAGAAAAGTCGTCAGCCTATAAGGAGATCCACTTCAGGACTATAGTGCTCTTCTTGAAGGAGCATCTGCGCATAATCACCTCACCAGCCCACGACATATTGACGATTTCAAACTCCGAGAAATCCACAGTTCTTTATTTTCCCACATACAATGGTACTACAAGAACATTTCGTAGGTTCAGGTGTCTTCACGATGTTTTCCTTCACCGTCGGTCGATATAGTTACTAATTTAAAATGTATGCGAATTCGGAAAAAATCGTTAGTACATGCTTACATTAGGGATTCGAAACTGCGGTCTAACTACTCGGCCACCATGATACCGCCGCTATACCGTATAATCTGCCAATCCGCCATGAAAATTGATACGTGTAGATCTATGGAAAAAAAAAATTGGCAATATCTTTTTCCTACAAATCGACTATCGACAAATAATAACAAAACGCGCCGGCAGAGCTGGTAAAACTTATATGGAGAAGATTAATTTCCCCTTTTTAACTAGAAGGTCACAATTTGAGAAACACATTTTGTAGGTGGTAGAGCCACGCTGAGGCTATTACTGATTTCAGCATGAATGGGCTGGCTCGCCCGGGGTAATACCACCCGACGCACAGAAAACCGACGCAGAACAGTGCTTGCATTGTTGCGGTTCGTTCGGTCAATGAGAGCGCCGAAGTCCCCCCTCCCTTGTCCCCCCTCCCTTGTCCCCCCTCCGTCACTCCCTCTCCTCCTCCTCCCCCCTCCCCCAAACATAAGCTGGCAACGTACTTGCGACTCCTCTGGTGTTGCTAGTGTCTATGAACGGTGGTGATAACTTAACATTAGGTGACCCACCTGTTTGTTTGCCTCCTATGATATAAAAAAAAACAAAGGCGCACGAATGCTACATCGACGATGCCGGTGGTAAAATCTGACAAAGTTGAATTCCGTTATCAGTTACAAAATAATTTGAAAATAAAATTACAAAGCGAATAGACTTACTGAATCTGGAACTAACAGTCGAACACTATTGTACAAATTAACGTATTAAAGGAAACGTAATACAAGCAGGACTGTAATATCGCAGTCTAATTCGGATTTGCATTGAGATGTGGTAGACATCGGCATTATAGTTAATTTCGACACAGAGTTCATCGACTTGTCCACAGATAAAGAATAACGGCCTGTTCATTCCGCAGATAAAAGACAGACCACTAAAGGTATTTTATAAATACATACCTACAGCTAAATCTCAACTCGTTTCATACTAGTGGTTACCCTGACTTCTTACCGGTTAATGTCATTATTAATGTGGTGTCATAAATACGCAAACGATTTAATACATGTACTACTATTCGACCCATTTTTGATACTTTGTCACTTATAATCCACCAAAGACAAGCCTCCTAGGTTCCTCCACAAATAAATTTTCTGTTGCGTATATTTTAAATCTGTAATGTTTATTATAAGAATTAAGACTATATTAGTGAAATTATTATCACAAATAATCTATTCTTTTTAATTATATATAAAAATTATTAATGTTTACTGTAGATTATCCTCAGGTGTTATCACTTATATATTGTAACTTTTCTGTGGGCCTTTTTAAAATATACAATTCCATAGTACATTCTTTTGATGTTTTTCATAAGCCAGCAACTAAATGTTTTTATGACATGATTAAGATACTACTAGATAGATGATGTTTTTTGTCTAAGCTTCGGGAGTAAACTTTATAAATTTGAATCACTACCGGATCGCAAAATTCGTTACCTATTTCAAAACTAAGGAAACACAGTTAAACGCGAGAAGCGACTTTGTTCAGTACTATTTATTGAAATTGCATACTTTTAAACTATAACGGAGCAAATTTATTTACCGCATTTTCATAGCATTCGAAATACTTCAACAGTTTATACACCGTACTAAAAATATATATTGCAAGCCTGCTCGCCACATCGCGCTACGACTCTGCAAACGTCTTCCGGGCATCAGTGTAAGAGCTGTTTTGTTTTATTCACGTCCGAACTTAGCTGTTCGTCCCGATAGTTCATTAACCGTACAGCTCACTTCACTATGGGAGACAATAAAGCCTTTTATTACTACCTTATCTGTACGTCAGCAGCACGAGCTAAATGCAAAAACCCGACGGCCGAGAATCCTTTGTGTTATCCGCCCGGTTAATGTCTTTATTTTGTTGAACAGTGTAAAAGGTATTGTGGAAAGTATACTGTTTATTTTATTTTTTTCTTAAACAACTGTCTTTCGTAGAGATTTTATTTTTCTTTCTGTTTTACGTTTGTTTCTACAGTGACTCAGCGAAATGAAAATGAGTTTTAGTGAAGTCTTAATAAAAGATAGTAACTTAAAAATTGACACACACTTGTTATATGAATAATTATCTGTTAAAATCATGAATAATGGATATAAATAGAGGCGCGCTAGAAATTTTCAGACTTGGCCATTTACATTAAGAATATTTTAAAAAAGAGTGCGTATAACTGTCACACGCGATTGAAGTAAAACTTCTTTGGCATTATAAGAGATTGCGATTAAGTTAAAAGGAAATACATCATATGAGAATTTAAAAAGGCATTTATGGCTGATGTCACACTAGTAATATATACATTTATTATCTTCGACCACTATACATTTAAAAAAAAAAATATTTCCTGTGTTATTTAAGTCCCGAATTAGCTGATAGATGGCACTACAGGTAATGAAGCTTTGATTTGTTACTTACTTACATTGAAACCAGATGACGGCACGGTCGCGCGCCTATATATACATAATTATTTCTATTGTATGATTTTTATTGTTACTCAATATGTAGTCCGGTGAAGCTGTTAAGGCTTACTGATTTGTTTATAGACTATTTATTGACAAAATTAAAAATATTAAAAAAACCGGATGGTACAGAAACGTGACGCCATATTGCTGTAACGGACTTCCGTTGCATTGTCGTCCAGTTACCTCCTAGTCGCGCTTAAAGAAGTTTTACTTCAAAACTAAAACGATATTTGAAAATGGAACGCTTTAAGAGTTTTTGGCGGGATCTCGAAACGTCATGTAATGATTTTTATATTTTATTCATAGTCCTGTGTAATTTTTAGCTCTATATTTTGTAATGTTTGTGGTGTTTTGCGTAATATAGTTTGATTATTGTGCAGAAGTGAAGTGGATGGAAAATACCATGGAGCATGGATCCCGACTTGACACCAAAATTTCCTAGAAAGTTCTAACAAGACGGCCATCATCTTGTTAGTTCATTGAAATTATCGCAAAATACTTGGAATATTATTACATTTTCGACAATGACATTAATAATTTACTAGAAGTTTGGTTGCCAAAAATAAAAATAAAAGAAAAAACACTTGAAATACAGTTCGTTTCAGCTATTTGCCACTTGTCACACATTTTAACGCCATTTTAAATATTACGTGTCTACGTTACCACGGCTTTAAACTCGGGAACAATTTCTTGTTATGATTTACTACGATTTTAAGTATAGTTTGACGTCTCAGCAGAGCAATGCTCGCCTTCTAACTACAATAAAGCACCATGTTAGTAGAGTGTTTATAGCTGGTTTGCTAAATTCCAACGCGGTGGTGTTAAATTCAGTGAGGATTGTCCGTTTACCGCTATGAATAACGGAAACATTCCTACCGGGAAATTCGTGCATCCTTAGGCATAAGCATGAGTTTAATAAAAATTGAAACGTGGCTACTTCCGCTTTGCAGAATCGTAGCATTAATAGCGATTGGTGACTATTTATTCGCCGGAAGTTTTGATGAACTCTGTAAAAAGAATCAAACACGCCGTATCACACGGCCAGACAAACGAATATCTGCAAGAGAAAAATGTAGATATTATGAGTCATCCTGCATACAGTCCCGAGTTGGCACCATAAGACATGTTCCTATTTTTAAAAATTAGGAACTTAAGAAATATATATATATATAAGAATAAATATAAGAATAATACATAAGAAAACTTTAGAAATGAAGAACCTATATTGGGTGTTTTAACTGGTATTTGATTTGATTGAAAACACATTGTCTATTAAATTTGGTTAAATTTAATCGGTTTTATTAAGGAACAGTAACGAGTGAAGCCGTTTGCAAAAAATATACGAGGCTTCATATTAAAATGTCACTATATGGTTCTAATCCTATTGACGGAATGCCAAGACAAGACTAATAGCTTTGCCGGGATACCGTAGCCAATTCATCCCGTGGGGGTTTGGAGGGAGTGGTCGTGTGGAGGGGTATGAGAGTGCGGACGCCTGGACGTCTCGAGGGATGGGGGGTCGTTTGATAGTTAATGAGTCACAATGAAAAGTTAACAAAGAAATCGCTTCAAGCACAGCGCAGCGCTTCGACTCCTTTGTGAATTACGACAACTTATACAATTTGTCACGGATGCGGCTTATTTTACTGCTTTTATCCTCAGAGCCCATTCGGGTAATGTCATCGACAATTTTTTTCTAAGTGAAGACATTTTTTTGCGCCTTGAGCGGTATTTTTTGGCAGGAGATAAACTTATGGATTCACGTCAGCGATATGTTACTAACATCACCGACCACATAACACTTGCGCGGCTTGCGATAGACTAGCGATGCGTAATATAGCGGCCTGTGTACATGTGATATTGATATTTTGCAGTTCATCATATGTTTGACTGATTAATAGAATTTATAAAAATCTATATAATTATTGTTCGGAGTGCCAATACATGTGAAAACCAGACTAATGTTAATAATTTCAATGTACAAATTATGAAATAAAAATAATTAACACTATAATTAGTCGGAGCTTTAAATGAAGGAAAATTTCCATGACATGGTGATAGGGATTTTTCTAAGTCCACTTGACCAGCTGCCACCCCCAAGTTATAAATCTGTCGCCAAGCACCCGTTTGCATGTTCTGGCACACGCACTTGAGAGCCAGTCCTGCTCTGGGTTTAACCTCAGCTTAGAGCACATCATCATTTAACAACAGATGAGGTTGTGGTCAAACTCTAAAACCTATAAAGTATTACAAAGGTGGACGGATGGACTTATTATAATGCATCACTTTATGTATAGTAGCGATGCGGTCGCGTACAGACAACACACGCCTTATTTACAGCACTTTTTGAACTAGGAATGCCGTTTGAAGAAGCTTTTCAAACGTTTCATTTGTTAGAAATTCTAAGATATCTTGCAAGTATTTTGTGTGTTACTAACGTGCCCCGACAACATTGTACAAAGAATAATAAATGTTCCTTTGTTTCCTGCACTGCGGAGACAGTATCTTATACTACAAGTACGGCTATAATTTAAACTGTGTTATGTGGAACCAACTTGCGCCGAGAACATATCCGACCATTTCAATTGTGTCTAACAACTTCATATCGTATCTTAGACGTTATATGTAACAAAATGGTTTTAATCTGTGTTTTATACACACTATATTAAAGACGATTATTGTATGTGGCTTAGGCTTTAGTTATCAATCGGTCTATCTATCTATACAGTATTATAAAATAAAATCACTTTTTGTGTCGTAGTTATTCAAAACTACGCAACCTATTTTGATACGTTTTTCAATGTCGATTGCAGGATTTCTTCCGAAGTGTTTATGTGTATATACATATGTATATTATAGTACATCTTAATATATATATTTCTTGTGTGCGTGTGTATGTGACTGAACTCCTCCTAAACGACTGGACCGATTTTGATGAAATTTTTTGTGCGTGTTCGAGTGGATCCGAGAATGGTTTAGATTCACAATTGGAACCGGTAGGTGGCGCTGCGATCGACTTTTAGGATTTTTTTTGTTTTCAAGGCAGGACAACGTCCGCCCGGTCCGCTAGTATATTATAAAACTAAACTTGCTGCTTTTGGAACCAAGTAGTAAAAATATTTTTTAGGTATTTACATCTGTAAAACTGGTTGTATATACCTTACGAGTTACATCAAAATAATGTACTACGGAATTGTATATCTGAATAATAGCTAGGATTAGGTCCCTATTGATAAGTAAATAATGGGTTATTTGCGATGCTCTTTTGACCATTTCTTTAAAAATATTCATTGAAATGACATACTAAGGAAATTTTAACAGTGGCCCAGAGTTGTCTAATGGTCTCACTGGTGGAATATTCAGCCGATGTCCGCAAGTTCGTAACTTGACATGTACCAACGATTTTGTTCGGAGTTCACGTAAATTACTCATTTAAATTGGTAACACTATCGGCTGATGGTGAAGGAAAACATCGTGAGGAAACTTGAACTTGAGAAATGTTCTTGTAGTACTACTGTATGTGGAAAAACATTAGAACTGTGGATTTCTCAGAGTTTGAGATCACCGATACGCCTTGGGCTGGCGTGGTGATTATGCCCATATTTTCCTTCGGCAAGAGGCCGACGATGAACTTGTATTTAATTGGATAAGGATTAATAATATATATAGATTATAGATATCATCTATATTAATAAAAATCAAACACCGAATCACTTTAAAACGGCTGCACCTGTTTTGCTAATTCTTTTTTTATTGAATATGGTGTTTGTCGGGACAAGGTTTGTATGACAGGAAATATTTAAAAAATGAACATTTTGTGTTAAAAAGTGATAATACTGAGAAGTGAAGCGTGTGAGGGAGACAGAAGACAATAAGGTGATTTTCAAAAATACCAACAAATTT
The DNA here is from genome assembly GCA_036509395.1 of Antheraea yamamai. Classification (NCBI taxonomy): domain Eukaryota; kingdom Metazoa; phylum Arthropoda; class Insecta; order Lepidoptera; family Saturniidae; genus Antheraea; species Antheraea yamamai. The sequence continues at coordinate 547,232 of AP028447.1, forward strand.
ATCAAATTTTAACGTTCATTTGCTCAGTATCCATTTCATTGTACGATCGTACTGTAAAGACAAAGTTTTTGTTATTTTTGTCATTAAAACATTGGTGCAAAGCCGAGGCGGGAAACTAGTAAGATTATAAATACATGCTACGTATAAAAGATGTATGTGAAAATACAAAGTTTTTTGACTTTGATGTACTGTAACTATTAAAATCCTTAAGATTCGAAATATCTATGAATATATATTATAATATAATATATATCTATATATATATACATACACATATATGTATAATACCAGCTGACGCGTTGCTGTGGCTCAATTATTCAAAAAGAAATTCAATATTAAAACGCGGCGCCATCTATGAGATATCTATAACAGTCGGTCTTTTGAGACTGATGAAACTTACAATAAATAACAATAATCAACGTTGACTGTCATTTAATTTGTAATAAAAAAATATTGAGGCCATTAATCGAAATATACATTATCGTATCTCTTAAGTCAGACCAAATTATACATAAATGCCAATTTTCATGATCGGTTTAGTAGTCTCAAGAGTTCGTCGTGGCAAACATCGTGACCATGGATTTTTATATATTTAGATGATATGAGTGATGGTACGTACATCAATACATTGGGCTCAGACGAGTACCTAGTTAGTACATAATGAAAAACTTTCCGAATTGATTTGTATGTATAATATTATAGGTATATTGTAAGTGAGATCCGTCACGTAGGGACCCAATGGAGTGCGGTCGAAGGGCTTCGACGTGTTTACCTTCACCAGATGAAAACATCTGAATTTATGTCGAACTCGGGAAAAGGTCGGAGGGTGAGCCCATTATTTTTCACAAAATCGAAATGCTGAACGTCCATTTTAGCTAAAGTAAATTTATTTACAGTTTTCTATATCAATGTAAAAATACATTAAGACTCAAGAAGAAGAAGAAAGATAGTATTCCATAGAAATAAAATTTAACATCTCGCTTTTATCTAAGAAATGTGTAAATATGAAAAAATAGACTTTCATTGGTAGGTGATGTATTTATGTTTAATACTTGTGTGTGTTTACGTAACTCCAATTGTAAAGCATCTTGTTATTTATTTAGTGGTTGCGCCGCTTTACGTATCTTTGAAAATTCCCGCATTATGGATTAAATCGCGTCAGGTGATCAGGTCACGCCATCCAATTTTGCCCAATCACATTTCCCTTTAACTATGGCACATGCTTATTCGCCGCGACGCTCGCGCCGCCAATAGTTTCGATTGCCGCCGCCAGCGTTCGACTGGTGCCGCCATTGTGTTGTGACACTTCGCCCGCTATCGTCGTGTAGTTTACGCGGCTCGCAGTGTCCTTGCCGAGCCGTGCCGCATGCTGGCATATTTGAGTTTTTGCAAGCTCGAGTGAGAAATAAACGCATCGCTACATACGTGCCGACATTTATTATGAACAATAAGTGTTGTGTGAGAGAAGACTCGGTGGAAAGAAACGAGAAACTCCTAGCCGGCTAGCCACATGGAGACTGCATCACCGCGAGGTATGTGCCAGGTTTCCATCCTGCCCTTCTCTCCTTAATCGTAACTGATCGCAATAGTTGTATATCAATATAGCAACCCCGCAAATACAGTCCACTTAAATTGAACATAGATAACCCCGCATGCACCGCACCCCCTCCGGTGACGTCGACATCGCATCGGCGCCACCATTCAGTTTTAGTATTTTCTTGGTCGCTCGAGTCATCTTTAATATCAATTAAAGCTTATTCAGCTCCCTACTGTTTAAATATCTGGTTAACTCTTTCCATTAGTATTGCGAATGACACGGCACTAGCAGAATTGTGGAATAAAATCTATATATAAATAGGCAGTGGGGAAACCGTTGAGAACAGGATTGCTCCGTTGTCACGCGCGCGAGGACGTTCCACACTCGAGTTCCGCGATTTTCCGCTCGTCCTGCGCGACAATGCGCCGCACTAGCGAATACTCTTCCCGGCTGGCGACGGTTTCGGGGAAGAAGAAAAAAGGCCCTTCTCAGGGCCACCCAGATTCCATGTCGGTACGACGACCACCCAGCACGCCCACGGACTCCGATATCCCGCAAGCACCGACGACCTCCGCTACGAACACTGAATTCCGCTCTATTGAGCCTGAACCTTGCCCCACGCCCGAGGAGACGCCACAGCCGCTGGACCGACTCACTTGGAGCAGGACAAAGTTGTACGAAAAGGACAGCGTCGTTTTCGCCCAGCTGATTGCAGCTGGGGGCTTGTCCGACAAGATGAGACGGTGGATAGCGCTGTATCTGCGTATCTTAAAGGACGAAATAGAGGGCTACGAACTCCGAGAAACAGATATGGAGGCGCTGAAATCTCCCATAAACGGAGTTTTAACACTCCCGGAAATCCCGCCAACCCAGAGAAAATCACTCGAGCCGCTCATAACAGCAGCGCGCCGTAAACGAGAAGAAATCGAACCCACTACGAGCTCAGCCGAGCACCGATCTCCAATAGTCTCACCAGATGCCCAATCGCCCGAGAGCAAGCGATTCAAACCGCTTCTGCATACTCAGGCTACGGAACCACCCGAAGTACCCGTTATACCCGTCGAGAGCCGCGGGGCGACACCTACGCCCGTAGTCGTGCACTCAACGGAGAAACCTACGGAACCCAGAGTACCTGTAATACCCGCTGAGAGCCGCGGGGCGCCACTAGCGCCTGCAGCCGCGCTCTCAGCAAGCCAGCCCACCGAACCAAGACTACCAGCTATACCCGCAGAGAGCCGCGGGGCGCCACCAGCGCCCTCCCTGAACCAGCCTATAGTTCCTGAAGTACCCGTCGAGAGCCGCGGGGAGCCACAAGCGCCTGCATTTTTACGGGAAAAAATGCCTGTGGAACCCCAGCAAATGGCGGCTATACCCGCCGAGAGCCTCGGGGCGCCACCTGCGTCTACACCAACGCAGTCGCAGCGATCTTACGCTGCGATGGCGGCGCGCCCGCTAACACCGACGGCCCAGAAAGCCAACCTGCCGCGAAAACCTGTACCGGAGGGAAGCGCCGCGGAAACATCAAGCCCTACGCTTCGACAACGCTGCCCGCCGATCGCCGTGGAGAGCCTGCCCGACTGGCCAGAGCACTTCAGGCGACTGGCGGACCTGCTGGGACGGACACCGGACGCGCGTGCACATGGACGCGGGGTCCGCTTCCTTCCGGGCAATGTAGTAGAACATAATACCTACATCGAATACTTGAAACAAGTGGAAGGGGTGAGTTGGTTCACCTACTCGCCCCCCACAGAGATAAGTCTTAAGGTCGCGATTCGCGGCCTACCTGTGAACACAGAGCCCGGCAAGATTACCGAAGCACTTCGCGAGAAAGGCTTCAACCCGGAATACACCCGACTCATCCAGGGAAGAGGTGGAAGACCTGGGTGTATCTTTCACTGCTCCCTGCAGAGAACACCAGGCCTCATTCCGGCCATATACAACGTCGAAGAAATCCTTTTAATGAAGACGTCTATAGAAGCCTGGCGGGGGAGGAGGGGCCCGGCACAGTGCCATCGGTGCCAACATTTCAGGCACTCCTCCCACCACTGCCATCGCCCGATAGCCTGCGTGAGGTGCGGTGGTCCGCACTTCGCGACCAACTGTGACCGCCCACGTGAAGAGCGTGCGTCCTGCGCGAATTACGGAGGGGCGCATACCTCGAACAACGCCCGCCTATGCCCCGTGTTCCGCCGCGAGGCGCGTAATCGCCGAGCGGGGACCGTCGCCCGGACGGGTGACACCAGGCGACGAGAGGAGCACCGGAGCGCAGCGCCTAAAACGGTAGAAGAGTCGGCGGCGGGAAGCCTGATGGCCCCCGCCAACGACCCTGGCCACAGATCTCTCAGAAGAAGAGCGCCAAAACGCAACGGAGGGGTCCACGACGCGAAGGAGGCTACCCAGCAGCCGAAATCGTCAGAGGACCCCACCCAGATAATCCGCAACGCCTTCATGAAAGCCCTGGCAGCCGCAAATACTCCCGATACGGTCGAGAAATGCCTGAGAGCCCTGCAAGTACTGCACCAAATCGATGGCCAGGCCTCTCAGCAGAAAGCCACGAAACAAGATGCCTAGTCACCAAAATTTCCGCCAGATGGCGCGACGAAGCCTTATCGCTCACCGGATGAGGGGGCGAGAAATAAATCTACAGACGCTCCCGTTTAGGCAGGAGGCGAGAGAAGCCACCGTTAGAGGGTTTCACCCTGGCACGGTCTCCCCGCACGCCCCTTCGGGGCGCGCGAGAAGAAAGCAACGACGACGTTGAGAACATCTCTCTTCTTTGTTTCTCAGACGAATTTCTTTATTCCTTTTTTATTTTCTGGTTATTAACGAGCTTTAACGTTATCAATAAAAAAATGGAAAAAGAATTCTCTATGGTCGTAGTTCGACCACTGGACGAACACTGGTAATCTTAATATATATATTTCTTGTGTGCGTGTGTATGTGACTGAACTCCTCCTAAACGACTGGACCGATTTTGATGAAATTTTTTGTGTGTGTTCGTGGAGATTCGAGAATGGTTTAGATTGACAATTGGACTCGGTAGGTGGCGCTGCAGTTGACTTTTAGGATTTTTTTTATTATCAAGGCAGGACAACGTCCGCCCGGTCCGCTAGTAATAAATATATCACAAGATTTGATTATTAACGAACTTTGATTTACGAGTATTTTAATTTAATATCTAAGTCGAAACCACTGGCGTAATGAACCTTGTTGAAATGTATAGTCAAGATTAAAATAATTAGTAAAACAATTAAGTAAACAAATTAAATTTTTGACGCCCATATCAAAATTTCTCCATCCCAAGAGATCATAATAATTATATGGATAATTAATAGTATTTGGTAAGTTATTCCAGAAAACAAGCAAGATATAGATTATTTTCTAAACAGTGGAAACCCCCATATTAAATAAAGTAACTTCAACTGCATTGAGTTAGGCTATAAACTAAAAATTTTAACGATACTAAAGGCAAAAAACTAACTTGGTAAATAACGGATATCCTACTATATATAATATTATTAATTCTTAAATTCTCCAAAGTTATCAACGCGTCACGAGGCTTTTATAATTTACTAGCTTTTGGACATGGCTCCGCTCGTATTAAAGTACTTGATTTACCCCTAGGGGACATTCCATGTTTCTCTATGAAAGGTACCCTAAGTCTTTCTCTATACAACACGTATGCAATATTTTATAATGATGAGTTTAGTAGTTAAGACGTGAACATTTACAATATTGCAATTATTTACAATTTACAATATTAGTAAGGATAGTATTTTATTTTACTGGCACTTGCATAGTGTCCATAGTATGAGATTAACAGCTGATATAACTTTGTCGGGTATAAATTCCAGTCGGAATTTGAAGTATATATTTTTGGATTTATTTCATAAGTTGTATTAAGAGCCATTTATCAACTTACATGTTCTATTACTATTGTAACTGGATTCACCAACGTCCGCAATCTTATGGTAATCAGCCACCCCGTTTTGCCAAATCGACTCCATCAACGCGGTAGTCAAACTTATGACGTAAGATATATGTTCTCTGCATTCTCTTTTGTAGTAAATTGCACTCCTGCAAAATTGGGACATATCCGGGATATTATTTGTGAAATAATTGACAGGTAAATCAAAATAAGTCTTAAGAACTAAGCAATTAGTCATTTAATAGAAGTGAAGGATTACAATACGCGAGTTCACACTTTTTCGAAAGAAGTTAACAATTTAATATATTCCCTAATAAGTCCAAAGAAAATAGTCAAGTTTACCGAAGCGATCAGTGTTTAAAAAAAGTGCATATGTCAGTTTCACTTCAAAAATAATTTAATTTTTGATATGAAATTTTTTAGGGCAGGATAGGGAGAAATTTGAGCTACGCGTTAAACGTAAGGTAGGAACGCATTTGTGTGTGTAAGTATGTATAAGTGTTTGTCTGGGTCTAATAGTATACAAAAATGAGTAAATGTATAGTTAAGTATTTACACTACGAGATTTCATATACATTCATATATAGTTTATGAGCATTCTCAAATACATATTCTTAGTTTGGCCATAAATACTGTTACAATTAAAAATAAACAAAATATTACATTTGAATTTGGAACCTGTCATTTTTATATTATTATCCATTAAGTTTTCTCATTTTGGCGCTAATACATTGTACAATATTTTGCGATATTAAAATGGAGTGGGATGATAAAGAGAACCGAATCGCTGTGATGGCATTACACAAAGTAGGTATGGAGCCAAATGCAATAATTAAAACTCTCCATACGTTTGGTATTAGTAAAAATTTTGTGTACCGGGCTATTAATAGGTACAATGAGACCTCCTCTGTTTGTGTCAGAAAAAGATCTGGCCGTCCACGTAGCGTTCGTACGAAAAAGGTGGTCAAAGCAGTAGGGAAAGAATTCGAAGAAATCCTGTCCGAAAGCAAAAGATTTTGTCTCGGGAAATGAAGATAGCACCTTCCCATGGAAAGAGTGTGTGCTTCTATTGATAGCTGGCCTCAATGTTTAAAGGACTGTATTGCAGTCAATGGAGACCACTTGGAATAAGCTTTCTATATTTTAAATTGATTTATATTTATGTATTAAACTAACACACTGCAAAAGAAATAAATTTTATTTGCAATAGAAAATACTTTTTTTCTTTGTTTCAGTATTTATGGCAAGACTAGGTATATTATAAACAGTAAGCCCGGCGGATGATGTCCCGCCCTGACTATGGAAAAAACCTTGACAAATTATAAACCTAAACTTTCCTCACAAATCACTTTATCTACTGGTGAAAAGCGCATGAAAATCCGTTTAGTAGTCTCTGAGTTCATCGCGAACAAACAGACAGACAGAGTGCAGAGGACTTTGTTTTATAATATGTAGTGATTTAATAAATGTAAACCAAAGCCGTATTATTACAAAAAGTGAAATACGTGTTGAATACTTGCTTTAAAAAAGTTTGATTACAAAAGAGTATCTTACCCTTGTTTACAAATGAACATTATTGAATTTTAACTTTTCTCGAACACTTGTCTAAGTTGACAGTTGTTATTTTATTGTATTTCTATTTCCTGGCAAAAGAAGTTACGTAATACATTATGAATTTCCTGGGTATAATTAATTTGGAAGAAATAACTATATTATATAGTTTTAGAGATTCATAAGTAAATCATAATGACTACTATATGACATTATCGACATTTGACGTTTTATTAATCTGACATTATACTGTTATTCCACCTCACGCACTTTGACGTAATATATTAATCTTATAAATTGCTTACTTTTACAATTACATCATTTTCTTTTAATTAAAATGTTACAATAATGATAACCTATTTAACTTAAAATAAGTAAATTTTCTTAGTGAAGAACAAAAATATTATTCATGAATTGAAATTGTTCGCAAAATATCTATATGTAATGGAACGTTTTTGAATGATGAGATTGAATTGAACGAATGCTATTGAGAGTTGCTTGCATAAAAAAACTTAAATCAGACGTTTAGCTGGAGACCGCATAGACACGCATTTGTAATAAAGTATTTTAAATGTATGTGCAACTAGGTTTAGGCACTGCTTAGTAAGATTCGTGTTAAACCCGTGTTCATTTTTGTTTTTTGTAATAAAACCGAAGAAGTTTCTCTTTCTCAGTGTGTACACGCTGACACACGCACTGTTTTATTTAATTAATAAAAAAATAATTTTATTTCACGAATGCTTAAATGAGCGTTCTCTTCAGAAAATGTCTAGAACCATTACTTTTACATTTGCTTAGACTGACAATGTATATTTATTGTTCCCACGAGCTCTACGAACGTTAAAAAGAATTATGCTGCTTACACAGTGTTTTCATGAGAACGTGCTGTAATCATCTGTCTTGGGGATCGCATAATTAGTTATTAGCATTATTAAAGACTTGTTTCATTTTCCCTGCGAAAATTAAAGCTTTCTTATATGAGTCGCGAGATTGAATACGCTAATAAAAAACGTGACGTCATCGTAAAGTAAATATAAACATTTGATAGTACTGTTAGGTTACCTTTTTAAACTTTTAATTTGTTTTTCTGCGGAGGACTTAACAATAATGCTCTTGTACATAATTGAATCACTTATTTAATCGTATAAGTAAATAGAGTATCCATCGTCTATTATCGTCGATTGTTTGATTTCACAATGATACTTGAATCACTGACAGTAATTTCTAAACTTTGTCACTTAAATTCGAACAAAGATAACACTGCGAATAATCTCTTCAGTTTTATTTACTGAGCAGTGACGTCACACATGACCACATAAACTTGACGCCATGTTCTTGTAACATGTTCAATTTAAAAAGAAAAAGCTTTTCATATTAAAAAAATGCAGTAGTAAATATATAATACTTATTTTCTCTTACATTTCTAGTTTACTAGATGGTGCAGTCCGCTCTTTGGATGTATTCTTTTTCTGTAATGTCAATATAAAAAGTATCCTGTCCTCTTATAAGTTCTTGGCAATATCTAGGTCAACTTTCTTTACTATACGTTCAGAAATATAATCGTGCAAAGACAAAAGGTAGGGAAATTTCACTTGAGAAGTCATACAAGTATCCTCGAAGGTATGTACGTACGTACCTTTAAAAAAGATAAATCCGTTCCCAGACCTCGGCAATATAATATTACGAAGAAAGAGCACTCGTAAATATATTTCATTATAATTCATAGTAAAAGGAGGAGGCGAAAAAGCTTTGATGCTGACTTCAAAAGAAACAATTTTTTTTGGATTCATGTTTACCTTTTTTCTCTGACCACCACACATCAGCTGTTACTTGCTTTTTTTTATTTATTTTTTGGCAACCAATCTTCCCGAATATTATTGCCATTGTCGAGTAATAATGCTACAAGTGTCATGTGATAATTTCAATATGGTGGCCCCCTTGTTAGAACTTTCCAGGGAGTTCTTGTGGCATCTCATGAATTTATGCTCCGTGGTATTTTTTTCCATCCACTTCACTTGTGTGCAGTAACCGAACTATATTACATAATATGTCTCCAATACTACAAAATGATAGATAGAGTCAAGTAATACAAGATTGTGAATAAAAACCACAACATGCCAGACATCATCGCGTTCTATCTATAGTCGACTTTTTTATTTTTAAAATACTTTGCGCTTTCTATAGGTATAGTGCATTCATAAAAAATTAAATAAGTCAGGCCTATTATATTGTGTCATTACTAGGACTTAATCAATGGAGTCACTAATGAGTAGGGGTCTGAATAGAGTTCTGTCTGCTAAAATGTAATAATCCGCTAAAATTATTAACATTCATTAGCGAGTCTATTTCGACCGTACTTTTGGAACTTTTCTGTATATATAATTTTATTATGAAATTTAATTTCTACTATTATTTCACTAAATCAGTACATTGTGAACTTTAAGAATACTAGTCAGTCAAGAAGAGTCCTACGTCTTTTTTATGCTTTGTAGATTTTAGCGTTTGACCAAAATATAATCTTTTTTTTACATATATCAGAGAAAGCAACCGAACAGGCGGGTCACTTCATGTTAAGTGATCACCACCGTCCATAGACACTTGCAACATCAGAAGAGTCATAAGTGCGTTGCCAACGTGTGTTTGGGAAGAGGGGAGAAAGGGAAGTGGGTCTGCAAGCACTGTTACTTTACGTCGGTTTTCTATGAGAGGGTGGTAGTATCGCGGGCGAACCGACCCATTTAATGCTGGAACCAGTAACAGCTTCAGCGTGGCTCTACCACCTACAAAATCTGACGTTAAATGACGATATGGTCTAAGAATGTGAACGTGCTAAACCTAGAGTGGGCTGGCTCTCAAGTGCAGTACCTGGAACACATCAACAAACGTTTGGCGACGGAATTTTAACATAATGATGGCATATTATAGTGCTACAGACAAAGTTATTTTCGCATTTGTAATATAGTGTATGAATCATTACATAGTATAAAACAAAGTCCCCTACCGCGTCTGTCTGTCTGTCTGTCTGTTCGCGATAAACTCAAAAACTACTGAACGGATCTTTATGCGGTTTTCACCAGTGGATAAAGTGATTCACGGGGAACGTTTTGGTAAATAATTTCTCCAAGATTTTTTTTATAATCAGAGCGGGACGACGTCTGCCGGGCCCGCTAGTGTATATATAATAGTTTTATGTTGAATCTGGACAACGCAGTAATGGCAGCAAAATAGAGTTTCGGAAATTGGTGATTGTATTTTATAAATCTGACACGTCTGCATAATATGATTGAAAGTATTATAAGTAAACTTCACCTGAAATTAAAGAAACGACATTTAATGTAAGTAATTCCGATGTTGATTCCCAATTAACAGGAGAATTACTTTATACAAACGTGTTACTTACAAAATTAATTCTTATTTCTATTCACATATCATAAATTGATCACAGATCACAACTAATAAATTAGTGGTTTCGGCTTTGTTATAACAATATTAAAATTAAAGGAAATTATATTTTTCTTCACATTTATACGACAATGTAGCCAGTATGCAGCCAGTAAGTATTTTAGTATTTGCCGAAGGTTTCTTTCTACTCCAGGGAATGCACGTATTTAATCATCCCGCCGATTCACGACCTTGTTACGGCTTGAAAGAACGAGAAATATATAATTTTATACATCCCTCGTCCATTGTGGTAGTACGTAAAAATTTCAGCAGTGATTTGAATTTTCTCTAGATGTTTCATTTCAATTAAGGAATCAAATATAAGCATGATGAATGTTCAAGTAACTTCAGATCAACATACAAATTTACCACAATTACTACTATTTTGTAAATAATCTAACATTAACTTTTACCCGAGGTTTCGCTCGTTTTAATATAGATTTGATTCAAGTGTTAGTTAGTTAAGTGTTAGTTTTGGTTAAAGGTTCCGTATGCCCTTATATTATAATCTTGAAATGGTCTACATAAAATGTCATGACAAACAAATAACAAACACACAAACTGACTTTCGTATTTATAATAATAGTTAGAATTAGAATATATATCTGATAAGCAATTCATTTCAGATCAAAATATAAATGATGCTCGGAATGTAACAAACAGAACTCTTCTGTGAATGGAACCTTTTACTTCGTGTATAATCCTGTGGAATAAGGTCAGAACAGTGTACTACGTCATATAAGCGAGTCACTATATCGAGCTTTCCATCATGCAAGTGTGCGTACGATGGTGACTTGACACACCGTCGAGCGCAGGACGAGGGGTTGCTGACCCTCTTTGTTTATTACCCTATAAAGTAGTTGCAGATTGAAGTGCAAGGGGGGAGGGGGGGGAGCGCAGATGAGAATGGATGACATAAATCTCTCAACATGCTATCTAAAAGAAATTTAGCTGAATAAAAAATTATGTAATTTTAGGCTTCTTCTACATATTTATATAATACTAGCGGGCTCGGCGGACGTTGTCCTGCCTTGATAATGAAAAAAAATCTAAAATTCAACCGCAGCGTCACCTACCGGGTCCAATTGTGGATCTAAACCACTCTCGGATCCACTGGAACACGCACAAAATTTCATCAAAATCGGTCCAGCCGTTTAGTAGGAGTTCAGTGACATACACACGTACAGAATAAATTTATATATAAAAATAAAAGGCACTCTATGAATCTTAGGAGTACAGTTATATAGTATACTAGCGGGCCCGGCGGACGTTGTCCCGCCCTGACTATAAAAAAATCCTTGACAAATTATATACTAAAGCCTTCCTCTTGAATCACTCTATCCACTGGTGAAAACCACTCGAAAATCCGCTCAGTAGTTTTTGAGTTTATCGCGAACAGACATACAGACAGACGCGGTAGGGGACTTTGTTTTATACTATGTAATGATAGTTATATATTATACTAGCTATCCCCCGCGGCTCCGCACGCGTTTTTTTAAATGTATTAATTAACTATTGTTGTAACCAAATATTTTTGAAAAAGTATTTCTGTAATGTACACACCTACTTACAATCTTACATTACGCCATCTACTGTAACATGTAACGTGTACATTAGATATGTGAATACGAATAGTATATCGAATGGGATGGGATTTATCATCAGCAACATACCTGGAACTTTAACCTACTATGTACCACCCTCAGTGCTCATTAACACTATATAAAAAAGTAATGAAAATTTTAAACTATACATTATCGAACAATATGTGTTAAATTGTTTATTATATAGACGAAACATGCCCATATTGTCGATATAATTGTATTATTCTTATACGTTGCTATAAGCACTGAGTTATGTAGATGCAAACGCGGTAAATAAAACAAAATGGCCGCCAAATTGACCAAAATGATAATATAATTCAAATTACATACATTTATTCTTGGAATCCAGTACAGCGCATGTCTCACGCGCTTGTTTACAGTAAACAAACTATTTTTATTAAATTCACACGAACGAATACACAGGTAACAGTTCATCACTTCATAGTGTAAAACAAAGTTCTCTGGTCTGTCTGTTTGTCTGTTCGCGAAAAGTCAAAAACTACATATCGGATTTTCATGCCGTTTTCACCAGTTGATAGAATGATTCATGGGGAAGGTTTAAGTATAATTTCTCAATGTTTTCTTTTTATTATCGGGGCGGGACAATGTCTTCCGAGCTCGCTAGTTATCTACCCGTAAAAGTCCCGTGAAAGTCGGTCCAACCGATTAGGAGATAGTAGAATATTGCAGACGAAGTCTTGAGTAGCAAAATAAAATAGTCTAAGTTACTTCTTATAAGGTGAGTTATCTGCCAGTGAAAGCCCCGTGAAAATCAGTTCAAGCATTTCGGATATTGCACTGCGGCCGAAGGCGAATAAAAAAAACCTAAATTACTTTTTATGAGGTCTGCTATCTACCAGTGAACACCTCGTGAATATCGGTCCAACCATTTTGGAAATAGCAATGCGGACGAAGCCGCGGACAAATAAAGTACAATATGTCAACCGCTTTAATTTCGGCTATCTGCTAGTAAAATTCCCGTTAAAATAGGTCTAGCCGTTTTGGAGATTACCCGGAACAAACAAAGAAACAGACAAAATATAATAATATAAAAATATAGACAAAATATAAAAAAAATTTTTTGGTCATTTGTAGCCACTCATCAAAACATTCATCAAAAAGTTATTATTTTAATTGTACATACACAAACTTTATTTTTATAATACGTAATAGATAACAAATTTTGAATAGGAAAACAAAATAAACTTTGAAAATGTTTGCGATAGAAACTTACCACGTTATAATATTAACGATATCTCTCAAAAGGAAAAAAGTGCCCGATTTTGAAACATTCTTTTTCGAAGTATTTGTTCTTGGTTGTTTAACAGGACGAAATAAAAAATCGTTTTATGTTTTGAATCTATTGCAGCTATTAATTAAATATTTTGACTTTTTTTTATTTTTATTTTACACCCTGCATTTTTTGTAAAGGCATTATTCCTGAACTCTATTCCAGCCTAGTTTCAGAGTTCTAAAAAATATAGATTGGAATACACATTTTTTTTTTAATTTTTAACGCCCTCGCCAGCTCTCGGGGTAAAATATCATAAAATTAGTTTTTAGTAAATTCAAACATACCAAAAAAATATTCTGGTCAAGTTTCTAAGTTTTAAATCTACAGATTAAAAGATACAATTTTTTTTAATTTTTAACTCCCCCGCACAACCCTCTTGGAGTTGCATATCATAAAATTAGTTCTTGATAAACTCAAACATACAAAAAAAAATATTTTGGCGAAGTTTCAAAGTTCTAATAGCAATAGAGTGGAAGATACAAATTTTTAATATTTTTAACGCCCCGCACAACTCTCTTAGGGTTGAATATAACAAAATTAGTTCTTAGTAAATTCAAACATACCAAAAGAAATATTCTGGCCAAGTTTCAGAGTTTCAAAAGCTATAGATTGGAAAAAACATTTTTTTTTATTATTTTTAACGCCCCCGCACAACCCTCTTGGGATTAAATATCATAAAATTAGTTCTTAGTAAATTCAAACATGCCAAAAGAAATATTCTGGCCAAGTTTCAGAGTTCCAAAAGCTATAGATTGGAAAAAACAATTTTTTTTAATTTTTAACGCCCCTGCACAGCCCTGGGGGTGAAACATCATGAAATTAGTTCTTAGTAAACTCAAAGATGCTAAAAAAATGTTTTGGTCAAGTTTCAGAGTTATAAAAGCTATAGATTGGAAGATAAATTTTTTTTTTAATTTTCAACGCCCCCGCACAACTCTCTGGGGGTGGAATATCATAAAATTATTTTTTAGTAAATTCAAACATGCCAAAAAGAATATCCTGACTAAGTTTCATACCTATAAGAGCTGTAGTTTTAAAATGTGATTTTTTTTTAATTAACGCCCCCGCAACCCCCCTTGTGGGTGGAATTTCGTAAAATCCGTTCTTAGCTGACTTCTACTCGGCGAAAGGAATATTCCTACCATATTTCAAGTCGCTACGCCTTATGGATCCAGAGATATCGTGATGAGTCAATATATAGGTGGGAATCTCTTATATATATAAAAAAAGATAGATAATAAGAATGTAAATCTAACGTGTACGTATTTTTTAGATGTTTATAACAAAAAAAAATTGCTTGGAACTTGGAAAACTTGGAATAAGCAATAAAATACATTTTAATTATTTTTAGAAATGTCTGTTTGTCTGTAACTTCAAATCGTAAATCATAAAGCATTTCTTCGGGAGTAACTTAGTGTTTATTTAATTAAAGTCGGTTCACTCTATCAAAAGTTATTGTAATTTTAATGACGAAGCGACTTAAGTACGAGTGAAAAGTAGATAAATAAATAGACTTAACACATTCAGATGATTTTATTAGTCACTGTTTTTTTACATTAGGCTCCACACAGACGAAGTCGTGGGCGCAACTAGTTACGATATAAAATGTGGGCCAGTAAACATGAGAAGAAAGATATACGAGTGCATAGAGTATGGAGGGGTGGCGCAGGGCGGCGTGTCGGGGGCCGAGTTCGAATTAAGCGCGCGACGAAGTCCGTGTATCACCGAAAAGGGCCGAACTACGAATGCCTATGTAGGTTAGATAAGCCGTCGCATGACTCAGTTGTGTAGGCGGCTCCGTATGCAACAGTCGTGCTATATGTAGATTTCGTTAAAGCTGTTACTTTAAATGAAGTAAATGTTAAATAAAATTGCTCTGTTAGTTGAAGTGAAGCCGCGAAGTGGGGTTGTTAAATTTTAAAATGGTGCGCATAAAGATTTTTTTTAATTTTTTTCTGGATAAATTGAGTGTTGTGTTTTTTATTACGAGTATAATGTTTGGTAAAATATATTGGTGGTATAATCCGGCTCGACTGGTCCAACTTAAAACGGTGACGCCGCGCGATGACGACGAGCCGGAGGGGCATGCGGTGCAGGATTTATCTATGTTCAATTTAAGTGGACTGTATTTGCGGGGGTGCTATATTGATAATCAACTATTGCGATCAGTTACGATTAAGGAGAGAAGGGCAGGATGGAAACCTGGCACATACCTCACGGTGATGCAGTCTCCACGTGGCTAGCCGGCTAGGTGTTTCTCGTTTCTTTCCACCGAGTCTTCTCTCACAAAACACTTATTGTTCATAATAAATGTCGGCACGTATGTAGCGATGCGTTTATTTCTCACTCGAGCTTGCAAAAACTCAATATGCCAGCATGCGGCGTGGCTCGGCAAGGACACTGCGAGCCGCGTAAACTACACGACGATAGCGGGCGAAGTCGCACAACACAATGGCGGCACCAGTCGAACACTGGCGGCGGCAATCGAAAACTATTGGCGGCGCGAGCGTCGCGGCGAACTAGCATGTGCCATAGTTAAAGGGAAGTGTGATTGGGCAAGACTAGATGGCGTGACCTGATCGCATTAATTGGTCAAAATTCAAAGTGACGCTATTTAATCCATAATGCGGGAATTTTCAAACATACATAAAGCGGCGCAACCATATATTAATTATTATCCCAAGAGAATTATATAACATTTAATGAAAACAAATTAGTCTACATGTTTTTCTGTTTATTACTTCATTCCGGTAAAAATGTTTATGACTAGCCCAAATCACGCCTAAAGATGATGTAATTATAAAATTACTCGGCTGACCTCAAAATTGTTAAATGTTATGTTGCTATCTTCTTCTATACTACAATAAAACTATGGAAACTGTATTGTGCATTGAAAATATTTAGCAAAAAAAATTTTTCAAAAAAAAAATAAACCGCCTTCGATGTGAAAGACAAATAAGGCACTAAAAAGCGAAAAATAACTGAATTATTAAATTAACCAAATTAAATAAATAATATTGATATTCGAGCTACCTAATAATATATTTGAAGTCTTAAAAACAGATTGCGAGTGATGTACGCACTGTAACAGATTACAAGAAGTCTGTTTTTATCACGCTTTTATTAGCTTCACCTGTATGTATGTATGTAACCGACCCCTTTGAGCTCGATTTTGTCCTACTTTAAACGATCAGATTTAATTCAAACTTTGCACACCTGTCAAAGGTCGATGACAATGCAATAATCCGAAAAAAAGTAAAAAAAAAATTTTAACTAAAAAATTAAAAATACATAATAGTTTAAAAAAAACTAAAAAAACACGCTTTCATATAAAATCCAACTAAAAAACAGAAAATAAATGCGATGCGTCACTGTTAATATCAGCACCTCCAGATATCAGTATTTTTATCATTTTTTTCTCACTTTTTACAAAAATATACATTTATTTCTAATTTACACTATCTTAATCCAAATTTATTAAATTTTATTTACAAACTTGGTGTATCTGTTTATTTGTTTGAACACGCTAATTTCCAAAATAATCAAACTATTTTTTATAGGTTTCTTATAAGTGACTCGAGCGCAGCCCGGGCTTAAGATATAGGCTTAACATATAGGCTTAACATGTAGGCTTAACATATAGGCTTAACATATAGGCTTAACATGTAGGCTTAACATATAGGCTTAACATTTAGGCTTAACATATAGGCTTAATATATAGACTTAACATGTAGGCTTAACATATAGGCTTAACATATAGGCTTAACATGTAGGCTTAACATGTACGCTTAACATGTAGGCTTTACATATAGGCTTAACATATAGGCTTAACATATAGGCTTAACATATAAGCTTAACATGTAGGCTTAACATATAGGCTTAACATGTAGGCTTAACATGTACGCTTAACATGTAGGCTTAATATGTAGGCTTAACATATAGGCTTAACATTTAGGCTTAACATATAGGCTTAATATATAGACTTAACATGTAGGCTTAACATATAGGCTTAACATATAGGCTTAACATGTAGGCTTAACATGTACGCTTAACATGTAGGCTTTACATATAGGCTTAACATATAGGCTTAACATATAGGCTTAACATATAAGCTTAACATGTAGGCTTAACATATAGGCTTAACATGTAGGCTTAACATGTACGCTTAACATGTAGGCTTAATATGTAGGCTTAACATATAGGCTTAACATATAGGCTTAACATGTAGGCTTAACATATATGCTTAACATTTAGGCTTAACATGTAGGCTTAACATATAGGCTTAATATAGAGACTTAACATGTAGGCTTAACATATAGGCTTAACATATAGGCTTAACATGTAGGCTTAATATGTAGGCTTAACATATAGGCTTAACATATAGGCTTAACATGTAGGCTTAACATATATGCTTAACATTTAGGCTTAACATGTAGGCTTAACATATAGGCTTAATATAGAGACTTAACATGTAGGCTTAACATATAGGCTTAACATATAGGCTTAACATGTAGGCTTAACATGTAGGCTTAACATGTAGGCTTAACATATAGGCTCAACATGTAGGCTTAACATATAGGCTTAACATATAGGCTTAACATGTACACTTTATTTCATCAAACTCGACTCACAAATAACCATTTTAATTCAAGTTTTACGAGTCTGCTCGTCTTAATATAATCTGTAGAGATGTCAAAGATGGTCGCTTTATTAGTTGATTTTTATTTCTAAAGCTATAGTTGCGGGCGTAGACCTTTGTCTCAGTTGGTATTCGTACAGCCAGTTCTACGTGGCTCTTTTCCGTGTTAGTGAAGCACATAACCCATGACATTCAATCATACTTCAAACTTTGTACATTAACAAGAGCTTATAAATCAAAAAAATATTTCAACCATAGGAAGTCGCGGGCGGAGTTAGATAATAATAAAGGAAGAACTAGCTAATCAAAGATAATGGAATACGTAATGCGAACTAATCGCGAGGGGTAAGATATCGGTATAAGATTTACATAAATATAAGTAATTTCACTGTACGACTGTGGAGCAAATCGTGCCACTTAAAATTACTTCGCAGCATTGAATCCGGCATCCAACTTTGTTAGGGTAACGTCCGAATATAGGTGATATTATAGCATGGACTTTTTATTTTATATTTTATTTGAAAAGGCACTGATGTTAATTATAGGTAGATTTTTAAATCTACTAATTTCTTACATATGTACACAAGTTAGATTTTAAGCAACCATTGTTAAAGTAGACGGTGAAGTTAAATCAACGCTTATCCGTTCTATAAGAACTGTTCACTGAAACATCGTAATAACGAGGAGATATACACATAATGAGAAGGGCTAAATAGCTGTTGGTATTGTACGGAGTGCGAGCTCCTCTGCGCTGAATTTCTGAATTTACTAATTAACCACCAAGAGATTGTTTTGATACTTTTTGTTATTTGTTTAAAATAAAACTCCGACGTCTGTTCACTTAAAGCGTTTATTCCGACTAACCCTATTGTATACATCGCACATCGAAGAACAACGCTAACCTATACTTATAACTAACACTTTTCAAGTGTATATAGAACTGTGACACTTCCGCTGTTTAAGGTCTATAATCTTGGACCCCTGTTTTTCCTAATATTCGTGAATGATTTGTGTGAACATATCTCATCTTCCTTTAAAATGTACGCCGATGACTTAAAAATATATCGCACAATTAATAACGATAGTGACGTTGTTTCTTTCCAACGTGATATAAATTGTATCCAGCACTGGTGCGTCAAAAATAATACGATTTTGAACGTCGATAAATGCTTATATATAAAGTTCACAAAAAAGAGGAATCCGCGTCAAGTATCTTACTTTATTAATGGTTTCAAACTTCAAGAAGTAGCATGTGTACGTGACTTAGGTGTTATAGTGGATAGCACGCTTAGTTTTCGCCCTCACTACGATGCGATGGTAAAAAGTGCCTCTAAAATGTCTGGATTCATTGCAAGACAAACGAAAATATTTAGAGAACCCAAGATATCCTTGTTGATATATAATACTCTGGTACGAGGTATCTTGGAATATTGTAGTCCTGTCTGGAATCCAACCTACCAAGTGCACTCAACCAAAATGGAACAAGTACAAAAACGTTTTTTATACCATCTCACGTTCCTTGATAACAAATGCCACTCTCTACACTCATATCAATCACGTTTAGCTTATTACAATTTACAAACGTTGCAATCCCGTAGAACCATATTGGATTTATCTTTTCTATTTAAGATTTTAAGTAATCGCATTGACAGTTCATTTCTGTTGGGACAAATATGTATCTCAGTACCAAGAAACAACAGTCGTTTGCAGAATCGCAAAACATTCTTCCAACCGAAGTATTCGACAAACGTTGGCCAACACTCGCCCCTCTACCGAATGTGCCACAAATACAATAATATACAATCTCAATTTGATATTTTTCATTGTACTTTAGCCTCAATAAAATCTCAATTGGAAAAAAATTGTACTTAAATTTTTTAGCTTCATTTTTATATATTTTATTTGAATATTTAAACTTAATTTAAATCTTTGAGCTCTCGTATATTGTGCACGTTAGTTTCACATCTAGTAGGTTACATTAGTAACAACTTCATCGTATCAGTGTTAACAGAATCAAACTCTTTTGTAACCAGTTTTGTGAAATAAATAAAAAAAAAAAGATTAAACTCTTTAGCTTATAACTAATTTTATTACGTCCTTGTCCGTATAACTAATTAAAGCACATATGAATTTTTTTACATGAAATATTAGCTGCTCCGGTGGACGTCGTCCTGTTGTGATAATAAAAAGAAACTACTAGAATCAGGCAGCAGCGTCCCCTACCGGGTCCAATTGTGAATGTAAACTATTCTTGAATTCACCCGATAATTACAATTACATACGAATTATATTATATATTATCTTTATATATAAATATCTTCTGTACGTGTGTATGTACCACCAACAGTAAACAGCATTGCAACAGCAACTGTAAACAGCAGGACCGATTTTGATGAAATTTTGTGTGCGTGTTCGAGTGGATCCGAGAATGGCTTAGATTCACAATTGGACTCGGTAGGTGGCGCTGCGGTTGAATTTTAGATATTTTATAATGAAGGCAGGACAACGTGAGCCGGGACCGCTGGTATATATATATATACATTATATTATATGTTGACATAAATATTACGCGCTACCGTCTAATACCAAGCAACCTCGTAACTAAAATGGTAGTCCGGTGAAGCTGTTAAGGCCTTACTAGGACAATAGCGTAATCAGTTTGAAAAAAAAACCTAACTAAAACGGAGTGGGGATGTAGTCCAGTGAAGTTGTAAAAGTCTGTCAGACCAATATTGTAGTTCGAAGAAAAGAGTGAGGATCATTGTCGCGCGAAACGCCGAAGTATACAGATCTCTTTTGAGTAATAGATCGATTAAATGACATGGAGGACATCATCTATGATTGACGTCATACCTTTATAACAACCGCCCTCAACGTGAACCCCGACGTGTATGTATATCAATATTACCGATCAATGTGATATTTTGTTCCTTATTTATTTATAATTTTGTGTTGTTTTCAGTGTTTTCCGACTTCATCGTCGTCTTTTGCTAAAATACCTAATATTTATAATTTTGTGTTGTTTTCAGTGTTTTCCGACTTCATCGTCGTCTTTTGCTAAAATACCTAATATTTATATGTTGGGTATTAAATATAACACTTGTGCCTCCTTTTTCGTATTTATTTTTTAATTGCTAAGTAATTCAGCAATGTAAAAATATATTTTCTATTAAAAGTTCTTGACTTACAGGCAACATATACCAGTGAGTTAAAAAAAAAGAATTCCTGAAATAACTTCAAATTCAAAATTTATTTATTAATTTTTTTATATTTTACTCTTTCTTTTACAGGCAAGGTCTCTAGAATAGTTTCTGAAAAATGATTAAATAAAGAGGTATAATACAAAGTTAAAAATGAAATACCTTTGTGATATTACCAATTTGAATTCTAATTTTAAAATATTGGTGACGCCGATGCGATGTCGACGTCACCGGGGGCGATGGGTGCGAGGGTATCTATGCTAAATTAAGTGGACTGTATATGCGGGGGTGCTATATTTGATCTTCAACTATTGTGATCAGCTACGAAGAGGGAGACAAGGGTAGGAAGGAAACTTGGCACATACCTCGCGGCGCTGCCGTCCCCACGTGGCTAGACGGCTAGGTGATTCTCGTTTCTCTCCACTGAGTTCTCTCTCACACAACACTTATTGTTTATAATATATGTCGGCACGTATGTAGCGATGCGTTTATTTCTCACTCGACCATGCGAAAACTCAAAATGTTAGCATGCGGCGCGGATACAACAACACTGACGATAGCGAACGAACTAGCACTGGTCGAACACTGGCCGCCGCGCGTCCGTCCCGTGCGGCGCGGCCCACAAGACTGGCGGTGCGGACGTCGCGCTACCGAATAAGCATGTGCCAGGAAAAGGTGATTGGGCAGGGCTAGAAAGGTGGCGTGACCTGATCGCAATTAATTGGTCGAGCTTCAAAGTGGCGTGATTTAATCCATAATGCGGGAATTTTCAAATATACATAAAGCGGCGCAACCAAATATTATTAACATCATCACAAAGTTATGCTAATACGTTAAATTACCTTACGTAAAAAGTATCATATGTGTTTAAAATTAACCTTCAAACTAAATTAAAGAAGTGTAGAGCAGATTAAAAATTATTCTTTTACTTATTAGTCAAGTTTGTAAAATGCACTATTCATATTTTCACACACACTATTCATATTCATATTTGTGGGATTTCATTCCTATTGTAAAATTAACCAAAAATTTTAGTCTTTTGGTTAATAAGAATAAATTTTACTGAATAAAAAGGAAACAGTAAAAACTAATATTGACTATGGAATGGCTAATTCAATTCATAGAAATATTATTAAATCCAATATCAGAATTTATGATAAGGAATGGCAAGAATTTTCAATACATGTATATTTTTTTTCAATGAAATTTGTGAAATGCACCTTGCACACGGAATTTCCTTACACAACACTGATTATAATTTTACCGGTGCCAGCCGTCACTAGGACAGGTTCTTAGTTGTAAGCCCTGAACCCTGAGGGCAGGGGTGCATATAGATGTGGGGACGGGTGGAAGGGAGGGGAGGGGGGAGGGTTCGGTGTGAGACCGTGTCTCTGCCGAAACGTGTCGTGAATTTGAATATGGTTCTCCAAGACTGCGTTACACAGATTGCGGGATGCTTTAGATAGAGCGGCAGCGAATCAATAACAAGACGTTGAAGGGAATTTATAGATTCCAATGGAATTTATTCGCTTACAACATGTAAGATGTTTATTGTAGATATGAAATGAGAACGAGAATATCTAGAGAAAATATGTCGGTTTGAACGATACGCGTTTACTTTTGAGTTTGGATATCTTCCAATTTGTTTATGTTTCAGATCGCAGGATTCTTTTCCTTACTCAACACTTATCGCTAAATTTTGGCCAATTTCAACAGTAGTTTTATAAATTATAATATACTAGTGGGCCCGGGGAACGTTGTCCTGCCTTGATAACAAAAAAAAAACCTAAAAATCAATGGAAGCGCCAGCCACCGGGTTCAATTGTGAATCTAAACTATTCTTAAATCGACCTGTACACACACAAAAAAATCACCAAAATCTGTTCTGCCATTTAGGAGGAGTTCAGTCACATACACACGGACAGAAGAATTACATATGTATATATAAAGATTATACATATCTATACTAATATTATAAAGAGGTAAAGTTTGTGACGTTGTGAGTTTGTGGGTTTGTGAGTTTGTGACGTTGTGACGTTGTGGCGTTGTAAGGGGTAATCTCAGGAACTACTGGTCCGATTTGAATCATTCTTTCAGTGTTATATAGATTATTCGAGAATCGTTATAGGCTATCATCACGCTAAGGCCAGTAGGAGCCGAGCACAGATGAAAAATGTTTCAAAATCGAGATGTTTTTTTTGAGAGCTTCTGCTGTGTGTCAGCATTAGCCCAGAGAACTATTACTACACGGACGAAGTCGCGGGCAGGGGCTATAATCTATATACTAATATTATAAAGAGGTAAAGTTTGTGAGTTTGTGACGTTGTAGGGGGTAATCTCAGGAACTACTAAACCAATTTCTTTTACCAATATAAAGCCACGTTATTTTTGAGTGTCATAGGCTATATATCATCACGCTAAGGGCAATATGAGCGGAGCCACAATGAAAAATGTTTTAAAATCGGGGCTTTTTCCTTTTGAGAGCTTCCGCTGCGTCTTAGCCCAAAATAACTATTCCACGCGTGCGAATTCGCGGACAGAAGCTATTAACTAATTATATTATCTATAATCTATACTAATATTATAAAGAGGTAATAAAGATTGTGAGGTTGTAGGGGATAATATCTGGGGAGTCGGAGAAAAATGGTCGAACGAAAACGTTTCTTACGAACGCTGCCTTTATTATGAGATATATATTATTGACTTCTAGAGAAAAGTTGTAACTTGATAATGCCTATTATCGCCCAACGAAGTGGGCACGGGTCGGCTAGTAAAGCTATATTTTTATTACTGTAAAGTTAAAATCGCTATGGTACTAGAAAGAGAAACAAACATTCAATATCCTCACAGAATCTTTCATTTATAACTAGTGAACGCCCAGTGGTCGACATTCGACCATAGTTCATTGAATTTTTAAAGTTTGAACTTTATTAGGGTTCCTTTATCAAAGGGTATAACCTCTACAATCAAAGGCTTTCATCATGCCTACTCAGTTATTTGCCACTTTTTTTTTATTATACAAAAATAACAAAAAGTTGATGTCTAAATGAAAATTGAAATTAGTTACAAATTTGAAACAAAAAACAGACGTTTACAAAGGTGGTAAGACTCTCAAATTCTAAGTAAACATAACTTTACGAAAATAAAGAAATTTATAGCAACTCATGACACAATTTTCATTTAAGTTTACACGACACCATAGGTGCATGGTAAATCTGGATGATATTAAATTAAATATAGTCTGTACATTATGAGGAATAGTTATATGCCCAGTATCATCATTTGGAAAAGTAATGGATACACAATAGAATCAAACGATGAATCCAAAGCAAAGATGTTTTTAATACTACCATTAACTTTTGAAAATGAATTCATTTTTGTTCATAATTCATCATCAACTGTACTAAATATAATTGTGTAGCAACCAAGTTGAACTGCATCATTGTAACTGAGGAGATCTAAGTCATGGATTACTTTCATGACCAAACAAATTTTCTTATTTTGATTTTACAAAGTATATTTTCTCTCATTTTTTATTGAATCATCATTTGAAGCGAGTTCACAATAAAGAGATACTAAACATTAAAAATATTTTACATATACATTGACTTTGGAAATATTGCTTTACTTTTATGACAACGTGAAGCAAAGTGACATGAAGTGAAAGCAATTTTGTCACCAAAAAATTTTGACATTCAGTGTAACCAAAGAGAATAATAATTATTTCAGTGGTTCCATAAATTTACTAAAGATAAATTATTTATCAATTAATTATTAATGTATATTATGAATTTACATACTATATTATTATAAAATTAACCTACAATTTGACCAGTTGATTTCAAAGGGCATGTAAGGCATGCAACGTCAGTCATGTTAAAAATATTGAAAAGGTAATTGGAACGTAAGAAGGATGAAGAATGTCAGAAAAGTCTTTTACTTTTACATGTATGTATATGTTGTGTAAAATTCAAGCAATAGTATGAGTAATGTATACTTTAATTAATTTAATATTTATTTTATATAAAAAAAATAGCTTTGTGTACTTCACTGCCATATAAACTTTAACTATGCTAAATTTCAAGTTCATCCGTTCGCGCAATTCGCTTAAAAAGGAGTACACAGTTTTAGCTTCACGTATTGATATATAAGATATTAATAGGATAGGCATAGTTGTATAGTATCCATTAACACGCGAGTCTTTCTAACTTGGTCTTCAGGAGTAACTCATGGCTTATTTATTTAATCGTATGGCTACATAGAGTATGCATCTTTGATTATCGTCGATTGATTGATTAGTCTATTTGTCGCTTGCGAGGTTCAATTTATGTGGAACAGTGAAGCGGACAAAAAATTGTTATTCTTTATCAGCACCCGGGCAGCACGTGCAGGGGAATGAGAGGTACACTTCCTGCGAACTGTTATGAAATTATGTTAGTATTTCTAAATGCTAAGCAAGCGATATGTAAAATAATATATAAGGAATTGTAATACCATTTTAACAAGAGTTATAATCAGTCGTCGGAATCGGTCATATCGTTAGGTGTCGCGCTGAGACGCCATACCTTGTTTTTTCAGTAAATAAAAGTGAGAGTGAGTGAATTTTCGCCATTTTTAAAAAAAGAACCACAGCAAGCCAACCTAACAGAACGCAAGTATCATCAGCCCCGTGGTCTTAAGATTATAATCTGTTCTGAAATTAGCTAGAAGTAGTTGCAAGCTGCAGTACCCACTTAATATTAGATGGACTAAACACTTACGTGTCACTTTGTGTCGATTGCAATGACTTCATAATTTCCCAAGCCATTTTAAAAAACTTTTTCTCAACAATATATCATTCCGGTTAACTTTTCAAGTTCTGTTACTGTTTTGTTACTTTCATTCGAGTTAATAAATTACTAAACATTCCTCTTTTTATATTTCCAAGGCGTTATTTGATATTTGTTAGGAAACACCTCCGGCTAAAGTTTTCCCATTCTTTATGAGTTTTATATTTTTAGAAATGTGTTCAGTAAGGCTTATTGTATTTATTGTTTAGTGGAATTAAATACTTAATCAGGGGAAGTAGGTTCGATTTTTTTAATATAAGGGAAGTTGTAGTCAAATACTAGAATACATAACAAATTACCAGAAACACAAGGCATCAGTAGAGGTCAACACTTATATGTATACATATATGTAACGATTGAATCTATTAAGAACATAGATGTATTACAAATAAATATAAAAATTTGTTTTAAGGCAATTTTACGATAATTAAAAGGAGTAAAAATGTCTAACATGTGTTTATCTTTAAACAATAGAAGAGTGATAGGAATTGAGGAACGGTTGACTGTGAGAGCACCATCTCGTCGCCACACTTATTACTACCGCAAAATCAAAGCGCGTATACCGCTATCTTTTGCGCAGAACAATGTGATTGACAACACAGCAGTTCCAATTCAATGTTCAGCGAGATGACTAGCTTCAATTATGACTGTAGTTCTTTTTTCAATTAATGAACGAATATAGTTTGCACTAACCACAACATCAGACGGAGACCAAACCTTTTTGCTCCTTTAAACATTAAAAAACAAATGGTTTTTTTAATCTAAATAGATGCTCTTTGTTAACGGGCACGAGTTTATTCGCACGTATGCTATGTGAATGTATATTTATATCCGCATTAAAATATTTGTTTCACACTTTAGTAAATACTGGAACTTTATCCGAGTTTAATCACAATCTGAAACTTATTCAATAAAATATAGCCCGGCGCCATCCAGTGGTGACTTATAGTAAGATAGATAGAATTTTATTTTTATCACAAAAAAAAAGTACCAACTGTCATGATGACCGTTCAAACGATGTTGGAGATTGGAGATTATGAACATCGTAGTAAAGGACACATTCTTTTAGTTGGATGTTTATTCCTTTCTATAATCTGTTAACAGGCATCAACCCTGCACTATCCGAATGGAGTAGTTCCAATCCATCCTCATCACCAGCCTCGACTCCAGAAATAGACGCGGAACTAATCCGCGACGCGCCCCTCTATCCCCTTCTCCGCAATTCTCATGACGAGAACATCACAGCCCTGAACGAAGCTTCACACAACGATTTAGACTTAGAAACAAGCATTGAACAAACCAGGGTCCTGGAAACCCAGGAGATCGATGAGACTGATGAAGTAACGAAGGTACAAAGAAACGTTATTGGCGATAGAGAGAAAAGGAGTAGTGAACACAGCTGGGAGGGTGGAACTAAGGTCAGTTCAATTTTTATCATTTTGATAAGATTCAGTTAACACGACCACCATCAAATAAAGTTTTTAGAGCTTTATATCTCTATTTATATAATAATAATCTATATTTATTTTGACATTTACATTTGTACATTTTTACAAATGTATAATTAATTATTTCAAATAACCATTCAATGGCAGATTATCTTCGAAAAGGTGCATTTTGATTGGGAGCATCACTTTACAGAAGATAACTAGTTAAAAGTTTTTATAAGCAGATAAAGCTTATTGACATATACTGAAGTAACAGACTCATATGTAAGAAATTAAGTATACTTCCCTAAACTGGTAACTAAATTTAGATATATAATTTTTTACTATGATGGTGGAGTAAAAGATCAAAATAATTTAAATACTAGAAACTGGAACAAATTGGACATGCATGCTTTAGACTCACTAAGTCCAAAAACGGTTTTTTAGGTAATAGTGTTAGGTTTTATAACAAAATCCTAAAACACGTTACCGATTTGCCGGATAGTGAGTTCAAGAACCATATCAAGCGGGTTTTAATATCTAAAGGCGTGCAAAGGGTGGACGAATATGTGAACGATTGTGACGTCTGGAAAAGAAGCTCCTTTCTGTGCATACAATAAACACAATGTAACTATTTATCTTTTGTATAAAAATGGAATATGAAGAGATTAACCAGATCGAGTTTCTTGCCGGTACTTCTCGATAACTGAGTTGTTTTCCGAACCGGTGGTAGCATTGACTTTCATAAGCGCCTTCTCAGGGCCTAAAATGAATAAAGGATATTTTGATTGATTGGAAGTTTTTTATTAAAAAAAACAATAATGTTATGCCTTACACCTTACATTTGTCATATAATAAACAAAACATAAACATCTATATTCAAAAATATAAAATTGCACTTTCTATCAATTTTATCCATTTCTTTTGTGTAAAAGTTAAGAGATTCATTAATTATACCATAGATAAAATATATAGATAACATAAAATTCCAAAACTTGATAAAAAATCGTTACATCCAGTCAAATCCAACATCAAACCGTCGCGTTAAAACGGGCGATACCATCCTAAACATCCGCGGCGCAGTCCGAGACGCCATAGGGGATGCCGGAGCCGCTCCGGGACCGCGAGCCTCATCTCGCATCGACACATTCGTCATTCGTCCCTCACAGCAACATAGACCTCCAGTCTCTGACCAACCTAGAGCACAACCGTCTACAGTTCAGGTAATAAGAAAGATTAGTATTTGCAAAGAGGACTCTTCCATGGGAGCTTAGGACAGAAGAGGTTTCAGTAACAAAAACTTTAATTGTTTCAAGAGCGTGTGCTTATTACTATTTCATACTTGCATAATACAAAATTAATGTCCCAGTACTGGCCAAGCAACTCTTTCCTAAGAAAAACTCTGTCCATACAACAATGACGATATCAAACACTGAATAGTTTATAATTTTATTTACCTCACTACATTGTGGTATTACGAAAATATTCCTCGTCTAGCTGGTATAGCGTCATCCATTATTTAATTGATGTATGCGAAGGCCATAAAATCTTTTGCTACATCCTGAGACTCGAATCCACAGATGCCGGCGATATTGAAATGGTCTTAAACCATTCGGCCACCAAGCCTCGTAACAGATGTACTAAATATTTAGGTAAATATGCGGTAGAACATTCAATCCTAAATTAAGGGTCCCTCTGCTAGCGCTGCTATAGATATACTAGACATAGGAATATTTTAAATTACAAACGTTTCATTCATCAGGTTTTGAAGAACGAACGAGAAATACTTGTTGAACCACACACCCGAGCTGTCATCTCTTGTGATCTTGCAAACGTTACCATTCTAAAATGGTACAAAGACAATGAGGTAAGTTATGCCTTTCTTTGCATCTTTTTCCAATCGATTTAACATCTTCCTTTTTGTATGGTGAGTTCTGTTCACAGCCGGTTAGTCTGCCTACATCACCAACTGGTAGCTCTGAAGCTGTTTGGCGAAATAAAGATAGCGTGGTTATTGGGAGAGCGACGCGCGGTGACGCTGGAACTTGGCGCTGTGCCGGTATCGACCGCACCGGGAGTACTGTCTATGGGAAACCAACTCCTTTACTTATATACGGTATATGGTTTAATAATATAGGTTCTCAATGTAAATGCATTGGTGATAAAAATTAAAGATTAAAGCAATTTTTAATTTCACATTTTCTCTTCGTCGAATATTATTACATTAGTACCCATCACAAATAACAAAAATGCATATTATTGTAGATAAATTAAAATTTGCGTAAGTTATATTGAGTGTAATTATTTAGGTAGCTCATAATTGTCACCAGTCTGCTACTTCAAAAAGGCATACAGTTGAAGTTTTATCAATAAGCTCAACATTTTTAAAGATACAAATAATTATGTACAGACCCTGTAAGATCTGTATACCTGGCAGTGGATGGCAGAAGACTGGATGCTGGTAACACTTGGGTGCCGGTCAGGGATAAGACTGAGCTCGAAGTTCATTGCGTAGCCGAAGGTTAGTTACGATATGCCTTAGTGTTCGATGTTATAGTGAATATAAGATATACGTTGTCACAGTTATGTGTAGTATAGTGTTACATTCTATCCGAAATCAATTCCAAATAAATTGTCATTTCTAAGGATTATTTAGTAGATGATTTAGTATTTAGTAGCTCATAGTATAGATATGTCGTATATATAGAGTCTCTATACGATTCTTCTCTTCAGAGGAAAGTGAATATGCTTCAATCTCTTTTGAATTGTATTAGTTTTAAGTGTTTTATACTTAGGAGGAACACCATCACCGGAACTGACCTGGCGTCTGGCAGCACAAGAACCAGCACTAGATCACCGACCATACCTGAGGATACATCACACTAATTATTCCATAGGTAAGTTTAATAGAATAGGTTAGTAGGAAGAGATGTAATAATCACTGAATAAATTATTACTTTTAAATTGTGTTATATTACTGTTAACCATAATTATGATCAATGATAGTTTTGCTATCATGTTTACAATACATATACTGATACAATCGGACCGAACTTCTCTCAAGTTAAGTTTTAGAATCCTGGTGATATTTTAATTCTGCTCATTGTGCGTGCTCCCATTTCTATATTTATCTATTCAGTTAAACTAAAGATCTTTTGAGATGTGTATCATTTAAGATATGTATCGAAATGGTGTCAACAATGTTAGATTTTGAGAATACAGCGTGAACAGTATCTTCATTGAGATCAAGACCATTCCTCTCCGATATTCAGAATACAGTTTATCAATAAGTAACAAGGTGAAGTCCTTATTTTAAACTTTATATAATAGGTCTTTACCTATGAAATTGTCGTTCTGCAGTACTGGCCATTTCAAATCAAAATAATTTTTGTTTGTGTAAGAATTCTAATTTCAAATTAATTTTATTTTAAAAACATGGAATTCTTTTTCCAAAAGTAGCCTTTTGTTTATTGATTAGTGTTACATTTTCATCCCATTTCAATCTTTTTTGTCATCATGGATACGTTAAAAATTCGAGTAATTATGGAATATGAGTACCGTCGTGTCAACCACACGGCACAAGCGGCACGCAACATCAACGACGTTTACGGAGCTAACACTACAAACCAACGCACCACCTGTTATTGGTTTGCTCGCTTCCGTTCTGGGAATTTCGACCTAAAAAATGAACCTCGCGGTCGTCCGAAGACTTTGGTCGACAATGACGAATTAAAGGCGATTGTGGAAGCTGATGATACACAATCTACGGCTGAATTAGTAGCAGCTTTCGACGTTAGCGTTAAAACAATATTGGTCCATTTGCGTCAAATTGGCAAGGTAAAAAAGCTTGACAAATGGGTGCCCCACAAGATCAATGATCGCCAGCGCGAAGTACGCGTCGAGACGTGCCTTGCACTGCTCAACAGACACACAAATGAAGGAATTTTGAACCGCATTGTTACCTGCGATGAAAAATGGATTCTGTTTGATAACCGCAAGCGCTCAGTAAGTTGGTTGGACTCTGGTTGAGCACCTAAACAATGCCCTAAACGAAAACTTATCCCTAGAAAAGTGATGGTCACTGTATGGTGGTCTAGCGCCGGTGTGATTCATCACAGCTTTTTACCAAATGGGGTGAGCATTACTGCAGATGTGTACTGAGAAGAACTGAACACAATGATGGAGAATCTGGCACATCTCCAACCAGCATTGGTCAATCGCTCGTCTCCGCTGCTCCTGCACGACAACTGCGACCTCATACTGCACAGCAGACGGTCTCCAAGTTGCAAGTACTGGGGTTGGAAGTTCTCTGTCATCCGCCCTACTCACCAGACCTTGCGCCTACAGACTACTACTTTTTCCAGAATTTGGATAACTCCTTGTCGGGAAAAAAATTCAATACCCGAGAGGCAGTACAAAATGCCTTTGAAGAATTTGTTACCTCCCGTCCAGCTGATTTCTTTAATAAGAGCATCAATAAACTGCCACTGCGTTGGCAAAGAGGCATTGATTGCATGGGTGATTACTTCCATTAATACAAATAAAAAATATATGAAAAAAATTCGTTTAAATTTTTTCATACAAAACGGCAATTTCATAGGTAAAGACCTAATATTTCAGTCTTAGTCAAAAGGTTAAAACAACAAATCTAACAATATGATATCAATAACAGTATTGTGATGACACAGTATTTTTAAATGATGCCTAAATTATATGCCAACTTTAAATGAAGATCTGCGTCAAAGAATCTAATTTGGCAGCCGTCCGTGACAGCAGTCCCGATCCTACTGTTGACGTGTTCCGTTCTCAAATTACATCGTTTCAGGACATTGGATAGAATTATCATAAAACCTCTGAAATCGCCTGAAACAGCCTGCAGGTGGAAAGCTTTACAATCACATAGTTCATAAATCGACTTCAGGCGTGGAGTGTTCTGTATTTCCCTAGTAATTGTTTACGAATGAATTATTTTCAGAAACTACACAACAGATTTTTATTATACATTTAATATGGTAAATTGTAGATTTTTTAGAGGTTTTAGTAAATAAAATATCAAGGTATCATTCTTATATACAGATTTATAATAATTGAAGTTGGATATTTAAAAAAACAATTTTTTGCCATACATTTTTCGTATGAAGGACAAAACGAAGTCAAATCATCAACAGAAGGCGTGTCCTCGTCCCATGCTGTAGTCACAGCAGCTCGTGAACTTCACAACGCAGCGCTCCAGTGCGAGGCGCGGCAACGCAAACCGATGGACCCAACACCCGGCTCCGACATCAAAGTTCAACTCCACGATATCCTTATTGCCAAATTGGAGATCCACGTTACTTGTGAGTTATAAAACCGGACAGTTTTGTGACACGATGTTATGATTAAAAGGAAAACTTACATAGAAAATTTCCACTTTTCACTGCACTGCTACAAAGTACATATTAAACTTACAGTAGTAAAAAGAATATAAATGTGACTTAACAGAATTTGCACTCCGTAAAATACAATGTACAACATCTTCTTATTAACTAAGTTTGAACAAATCAGTAATTAAAACTTTCTTCATACTCATTTTGAGATAAATGCTTTAATTATATCTTAGATATATACTGTATTAATTATGAGATCTGAATATTCTTAAAAGCGGATTATAATAAGCCACATATTACATTAATTAATATGGAATATGATTTACATAAACAGTAATGAAAAAGACTAAGGTGAATCGCGCTTTATGGATGTACCAACTGAAATCACTCAATAAACTAAAATTACTTCTATTGAATTCGGTGTATTTTTTATAATTTCGCTTTAAAAGTTGAATTTCAAAATAATTGGATGCCAAATAATCAAATGTCATATTAAAAAAAAACTCAGAGCATTATAGTTTCCTTCAGAAAGCTTCACTACAAATATAACGCTGTATAAATTTAATTTTGATTCAAATTGGTCATTATTCTACATGTCGGTGTCAATTTCCAATGTACGGTTAAAACGTGTTTGTACTGTGATAAATATTACGCGTTATCCTTTAGTATGAAGCAAGCCTAAAACTGAGCGGGGTTCATACTTGCGCTGAAGATCCATATATCTCTGAACATAATACGCATCTCTATTTCATAGTGTATTATTGTATCTATTGTTTAAGGTAAACGCTTTTATTATTAATACTTCGGTGGTCTGATCGTTTAAATGACAAGGTGCAGATGTTTATGATTGACGTTATTCCTTTGTAACTACCGCCCGCAACGTCAGCCATATTTATGTATATTATAGGAATAAAATCTATTTCGCTTATAAGTAGTTGTCATTTATAGTCCAGACTATTTTTTTCAAAACGTATCATGAACCCCTTGGCTGATTTTTTAAGACTCTGATCTCAGTATGTCGCGCCATATTTTTAATTTCTCTAAATCTAGATTGTAACTTTCTTGATTTAGTAAAAAAAGTTCTTACAAATGAAAAAATAACTTAAAATCACACTTTACATAAAAGTATGATTTTAGAATATACAATTTGTTATTTTTGAAAGTTTTTTAATAAATTAGGTACTTCTTTAAGTTTATGCTATCAAGAGTTTGTTGACGTGTACCTCGTGGAATCTACATTCGTTTGTAGGGAGCATAAAGTTTTTTTTTATCCTATCGTTGTCAAACGAATATGCGGTTCTTCTAATGGTAAGTGATCACCGCCGCCCGTGGGCACCTGCGACACGAGGAGAATGACAGATGCGCTGCTGAATGATGATGAATGACAGATGTTGAGAAAGGAGTAGACTCGTTTCTTGAAAGTTTGCAAATTGTAAATGCTGCCGCTGGTAGTTCATTCCAGAGAAGTGCGTACGTAAAAGTTTATAGTGTTGGACAGTCCAGGGTTAAGGTAACCGTTATGTGACAGACCCGCCGTCGTTCGTGATATCGCGCTGGCCCGGGTTCGGGGTGTCGCTGTCGGCGGGCGCGGCGGCCGCGCTGCGCTGCGACGTCGACGCGAACCCCTCCGCGCGCGCCTGGTGGCAGCGCGACGACGCAGATCCTACTAGGTGACCTAAACCACACGCTATCTTATTTCCTTTCTTAATAGCCAGCCTGACCGCAATTAATGGAATAAAGTGATAAGTATTTGGCCAAAGATTTCAATTCAAGATTAGTAAGTGACCAGGATTATTGTTTGAGACTAAATAGTGTTAATCAAACAAAGTGGTATATTTGTACCAATGGATGTCGCCACAAGTCGATTGCATCGCGCTGTCAAGATGGCAGCGAAGATAGTTAGGTCCGTTGATTTTAATTTTAATACAAACTCATTTGGACAAAAACGGTAATCGTTTTATTTAACTACCTACATCCGGAAAAATGAAAGGCGAAAAGTTATAAGTGAGCTTTTGGTCTTCTACAATCGTGAACAGACTAATTGCCTAAAGAACTATTAATAGTAATAGTAATTGCATTAATTAGTTTTTTAAAATGAGTACTATATAATAATGTTCGTATTCAGCTCTCCACCACCGCTAGAAGCAGGCGACGAGAACACTAGAGACTCGGCGACGCTGCGCTGGGACGCGTTGCGCGGCTCGCACGCGGGCTGGTACCGGTGCCGCGCCACCTGGTTGGGCACTGAGTACTCCTCTATTGGATACTACCTCAACGTCATTGGTAAGTTTCTTGAAGAAGTACTAATGTTCCTTCAGTTTGAAATACAAAAGCACTGAAATCATTTGAAACAAATAACAAAAATATAATATACACCTATTAGGTTCAACAGTACTCATCCAATTTCTTTTTGATGAATATGAGTTATTTGAAAACATTTTACTAAGAATCGATAATTAATTCTCAAACGTATGAAGATGCAAAATGCAAATAGTCTTGAAATAATTAAAAACTTTAAAAAACGTCTAAATAAAAAATACTTGTATATGCAGTGTCCCACGCTTGTCTAGTTCTATTAAATGATTTCATATAAATGATTTAAGTGCTTTCTTATAATTATTATTATTATTTTATGGTTATTACAAAACTTCAGGTTGTCTCCAGACACTTTAGAGTGTAAAATAGAAACCCATATTCGAATGCATATATTGTTGAAAGTTATCAAAGGTGTATAAAAGACAGTGAATGGTGCCACAAAGTTTTGTTCTACGAATACATCTTTGAAAATGTACCCTGTATTGGAAACAACTTGAAAACTACTCACATAATTACAAAGCTAGTTTACATTTTAAAATACTCCTCGATAGCTTTATTAAGGCAAATAAACATTTTTTTAGTTAACAGTGATTAGTTAAAAGATGATGTTAATAAATCTAATCAAGCTTCTTGCTGGCTCCTTTTGATTATACCCAAACCGATGAGGCCGTTTCAACGTTTATAATTACGTTCCCATGTCGTAAATTGAATAAAAAATGTTTTGAAATAGCTCCCACTCAACAAGAGGCTACCAGTCCAAATAAAGACATACATAACGTCTACTTTATCCTTCGTTTTAGATAGTATTGCACTAAATGCCGAACACTCTGTACGTTGGTCTATTCCAATATTTAATGCCTAATGAAACGAAATGTTAATGTAATTTCAAAAGTTAATATTAATCATTGGCGTAAACACCAGAACAAGATGAAAATGTCCAAACTGTAACTGAAGCCGAGGTAGACGAGGAAGAGCCTGATCATCATAAAGTAGAAGTTCCTATTGGTGGAAACGTACAACTGCATTGCCCTAAAGGTAAGTTAAAGACAAATGCAAATTGATTAATTAATTGATTTTAAAGTAAACAATATTAAAGGTTATTATGTCAGATGTTTT
The DNA here is from genome assembly GCA_036509395.1 of Antheraea yamamai. Classification (NCBI taxonomy): domain Eukaryota; kingdom Metazoa; phylum Arthropoda; class Insecta; order Lepidoptera; family Saturniidae; genus Antheraea; species Antheraea yamamai. The sequence goes on from AP028447.1 coordinate 583,480, forward strand.
TATTACAGCAATGATTAATTTCGTGGCTACAAATAAATCTATGACTTTGTAGCGCGAACACTATTATTTTGCGGTAAGAATGAATATGTTGGTGGATTGCGATTGAACCTTTTCTGGCGATTACTCGACGTGATGATTGTTGTGCGCAGGAAGTGTGGGATGCTGGTGGCGAAGGATAGTGGGGAATGCTAGTGACAACTGGGCGCCAGCTGGTTCTCATCATGCTCACGGAGTTTTAGGTAAAATGTTACTTCGGCGTATACCCCTATTCGTCGCAATTCTCCAGTATTTATTATTACAAAATTATAAAACTTGGTTATAAAACAAGCTTTATTACCATTAAACTTAAAAATAACGTTACTTATATTTCTGACATCTACCAAAAATATTCTCATTAAAGGAAAAGCTGCTCCCATTAAATTATATTCCATAATAAAATAATCCGGCGTTAATCCAATGTTAATTAAATTCCTTGATTGTATTCGTGTACCGTACGATATTGGCCGATTTTCTTGAATGACTGCTTAAATTATCTCGATTTAAGTAAGAGCTAACATAATGTCGGTTCGACGGAGTCTGAAAATACGATTGGATAAAATGATTGATGAAATTGGATTCATACGTCTCTAAGTATTTACTTATATGTAGTGAATTTACTGCTTTAATTATCACTGTTATTCTGTTCTATATGTATCATACTTAGTCTGGCCATAAATACTGTTACAATTAAAAATAAACAAAATATTACATTTGAATTTGGAATCTGTCATTTTTATATGATTATTCATTGAGTTTTCTCATTTTGGCGCCAATACATTGTACAATATTTTTCGATATTAAAATGGAGTGAGGTGATAAAGAGAACCGAATCGCTGTGATTGCATTACACAAAGTAGGTATGGAGCCAAATGCAATGTTTAAAACTCTCCATACGCTTGGTATTAGTAAAAAGTTTGTGTACCGGGCTATTAATAGGTACAATGAGACCTCCTCTGTTTGTGACAGAAAAAGGTGTGGCCGTCCACGTCGTGTTCGTACGAAAAAGGTGGTCAAAACACTAAAGGAAAGATAAAGATACCACCTAGAACCATGCGCGTATTTTAAAAGATGACTTAGGACTTGCAGCCTATAAGAGACGTACTGGTCATTTCGTAACTGATAATTTAAAAAAGAATAGGGTGGTAAAATCGAAACAACTACTGAAGCGGTACGCAAAGGGAGGTCACAGAAAAAAATTGTTTACGGATGAGAATTTTTTTACAATTGAGCAACATTTTAACAAACAAAATGACCGTATTTATGCTCAAATCTTTAAGGAAGCTTCCCAATTAGTCGACAGAGTGCAACATGGGCACTCTCCGACTTCAGTGATGGTTTGGTGGGGTATTAGCTATGAAGGAGTGACTGAGCCATACTTTTGTGAGAAAGGTATCAAAACATCGGCACAAGTGTATGAAGATACCATTCCTGAGAAGGTATTGAAGCCCCTTAACAACATCATGTTCAATAACCAAGAATGGTCCTTCCAGCAAGACTCGGCGCCGGGTCATAAAGCTCGATCTACACAGTCTTGGTTGGAAACGAACGTTTCGGACTTCATCAGAGCTGAAGACTGGCCGTCGCCTAGTCCCGATCTTAATCCGCTGGATTACGATTTATGGTCAGTATTAGAGAGTACGGCTTGCTCTAAACGCCAAGATAATTTGGAGTCCCTAAAACAATCCGTACGATTGACAGTGAAGAATTTTCCCGTGGAAAGTGTGCGTGCTTCTATTGATAACTGGCATCAATGTTTAAAGGACTATATTGCAGACAAAGGAGACCAGTTGGAATAAGTTTTCTATATTTTAAATTGTTTTATATTTATATATTAAACTAACACACTGTAAAAGTAATAAATGTTATTTGCAATAGAATTATTCTTTTCTTTGTTTCAGTATTTATGGCAAGACTAGTTATAATCATAAAATGTATTGAAGAAATGAAAAGTCTTTTGTTCTGACGAAGTATAGGGAAAGGAGAATGTATATTACTTAAAGATTTTTTTACTTAACCAGGTATAAAAGACGCATTATACCAAGAAGATGGAGAATATCGTTGTGTTGGAGCGCGCGCTCCCGATCTCACGCGATTAAGAGAACTAAAAAGGGTAACCCTTAAAGTAACTGGTAAGTCGAGTTCAGAATAGGTAATTAAGTTTTGTTAGGAGTAACTTTAGAACACATTGAATGATGTAAATCAGTAAACACTTTGCGTAGGTTTCTAAGTTAAAGATAATATCCAGTTTACTCGTCTTTTAACCTCGTATAATTTGAACATTTCTATTTGTTTTATTTTATCTTCTTGTCAATTTCGAACTTCAGTAGTGTCGGTACAACATATTTTCTTTTTCCACTCTCTCCTGTTAGATTATACCTCAGTGTTGACATCTTTTATACACAATGCATCCATATCTCTTTCGGTCTTCTTTAACTCCTATATCCGTCCGCCTTCATTCTCAAGACATTTTTAGTTACATGATTTTCATCTCTCTTCATAACAACTTCTAACCTATACTCCTCAACCTCTCAGTCTCAGATGCTATTTTCAAATTTCCTCTGACATACTCATTCCTAATCTTATATATTCTAATTACACCAGACATTTCGTATTCCGGTGAAGCTGTTGCTAAGTCAATAGCGTAATCAATTCGAGAAAAAAAAAACAGACATTTATTTTAGCATTCGCATTTAATTTTCTTTCTATTTCTAAATTGATTCTGGTTTTTAAGAACAATTTACTTACGAATACGACAACTGTGTTTTTTTAATTGAAACATACAACACCAGGAGTAATAATGTAAAATTGAAAAGAGCTAAGAGAGGAGTATATGCGGCTTAAGGTCGGTAAGTGCACCTGTTCGTTGGCGGTGTCGCTGCAGGAGGAGCGACGGCGACGGCTCTGAGCGCGGAGCCGGCGGCGGGCGGCTGGCGGCTGGAGTGCGGCGCGTGCGGGCGCGCGCTCACCGTGCTGTGGGTGCGCCGCGGCGGCTCCACCGCGCCCGCCGCCCTCGCGCCCGACCTCGCGCAGCACTGCTGGCGCGCCGTACTGCACGTCGCGGAACCCGATGAGGTAACGATATCCTCTGCTGTTTTTTCTCCTGTCGCAATCTTTCGAGGTCTTCGTTAGGCGAACAATGGACATGGACATCATGAGCTTCTCGGATATTTTCCAGTGTCATTGTTTTAGCTAAATCACGTTAAACTATAGGGATGGGGCTTCTGATGGGATCTTATACTGTCGTATACTCGCTTTTATATTGTATACATAATCTCATGTTATTCAACTCTTTCGGTAAATTTGAAGACGTAGACGGAAAATAATATCACGGAGTATGAATTTTGAGATGTCACAAAAACACAAATACCTTATTAGAACATTGACATTATCACAAGACATTTGTAATATTATTACTTACTCGACAATCAAGGTAATAATCTGAAAACTTGATAGCCAAATAAAAATATTGTGTGGTTTTATGAAACCACGATGCAAGTGAAACTTTTTTCGGATTGGAGGCAATTAACTGAATATTTAAAAAAAATCGATTTGGGGTTATTAAATTTGCGTTTTTAATCTCAAGTTAATAGGTAAATGAGAATGATAAAGGGAAATCACTAGTAAAGAAGATATCCAATTATACATTTTGCTTTCAATTGTCAATCGCACCGTTGTTCATCACGATTAAGTGAACAACAACATTTAGGTACAGCGCAGAACTTGCAGAATGAGTGAGAAGGCGCCGCCGTATTGTGTTTTGGCTGGTGTCGAGCGCCTGTCACTTTACTACTAGTAATTCCGCGACCGCGACATGCGATAGATGGAGTTAGGTTTGAAATCCATAGGGCTGGTAAGTGGGTACATGCCGTAGGTGTGGTGCGTGGCGGCGAGCAGCGCGGGCGGCGCGGTGGCGGTGTTCCCGCGCCGCGCCCCGCACCCCGCGCCCTCGCCCGCGCCCGCGCGCCACTCGGTACGCGCGCTGCAGAACTCCGCCACTACACTACTACCGAGCATCTTTCTTCTCTTCGTATTCAGTACAGGCGGACTTGTGTTATTTTAGAGACTACAAATATCGATAGGATTTAATAAATCAATATTTTCACTGACTCTTACTTATAATATTGATTATCCACAAGAATACTCGATTAAATGATCGCTAAATTACCGCAGTTAGAATTGCGAAAAAGAAATGCTTTTCCCTGTAAAACCAACTTCAAACAAACCGGGAAAATATCACACATCAATAAATATTAAAATACTATATACCATTAGTAACAATGCGCAAAAGGCTTGACTTATAATTAATGAATTATATTCACATGACATTTCCTAAAAGTCTAACAACCTACCGTCACTAAGTACAAAATAAATTGAAGTTATATTCTCTGTTACATAATGAATTTGATAAGACGATCAATTGAATTCCATTACGAATTAAGCTTCTTGTAGCTTAAAGCGTTCTCAACGACTAATCACTACTAAGATAAGATATCTTCAATATACCTTCAATTCCGAACAAACCTTTCAGAATAATTAAATACTGGTTTATTAAATCTTTACCAGATGTAAGATTTATTAACGTCCATAACGGATAACTTATATTCCGTTGGTCCTAGTCCTTAGTATCGCTATGACGTCATAACGGTGACGTCACTCCCTTATTCTAGTCTTCGTAGTGTCTACTATATCATTATTAATAATATGTTACTCCTAAGTATAGCATATATTTAGCTAAGCAAATTCGCTGCGGATTACTCTTCAATTATTTATATCGTCCACTTGTTATATAAATGTTTTAACAGTATAATAGTGTATACACAAAATACAATTGTTTTCATTTACAATTCAAGAATAATAATATTTAGACAAATGCATAAAAAATAATTATTGTAAGCATAAAATAAACAAAAATAGAGGGTAAACTTACAAGTCTAAACTGTATGAAATGCAGATGTAGGTGGTAGAGGCATGCTGAAGCTATTACTGGATTTTCAGCAAGAATGGGTGGGCTCGCTCGGGGTACTACCACCCTCTCGCAGAAAACCGACGTGAAGTAACAGTCTTTGCATTGTTGCGTTTCATTAGGTCAGTGAGAGCGCTGGGGGCCCACTTCTCTTTCCCCCCTCTCCCCCTTCCTCCCAAACACAGGCTGGCAACGCACTTGTGACTCTCCTGATGTTGCAAATGTCTATGGGCGTTTGCCTCCTATAAAGATGCTAATAGAAATGTAATCAGATATAATTAAAATGACGAAAGACTTTGTGTAAAAATAAATAAAAATAAAACAAAAGGATATGTAAAAAGACAAGTTATCGAAAAAGTACACGCATTTTTTTAAATATCGTAAGCACAAAGTGTAGCACAAACAGGTTATACTAGCCGATACTGAACATAGTCCAATCTAAAATCAATGAGAACGGGCAAGAGATCTATCAGTCCAGTGTAAACATTTACGCATGGTTCTGATGGGGAATACAATACCCCAGTTGTTACATCTACTGTGTATTAGTTTATCCAGTTAGATATTCATACTGTATAATCGTTTCGAGGATAAATTAATAACAAAATAAAAATGAAGGCAAAATATGAAATGAAATAATTAATGTAATTTCTTTGAAAGTTATCGAAGAAGGTTGCTCTAATTTAAATGTGTTAAAGTTCCTAAATATTATCAATATATTTCGGAGAAATATATGGTTAAATACAAATGATAATTTCATTACGTTTATTATAATTACTTAGTTAATATTTATACACTACAGTAGTATGTTGTACAGTAGTAATTCTCCAATTTGTTCCACCGCAGCGAATTTGCTTTTACCTCGCCACCTGTCTTTATCTTCTTTTACTTTAAATTTCCTATGAATTTTATAATTTACAATATAGAAAACAGGAAATGAATGTGCCAAATTGTTGATGTTTTTAAAAATAATTAACATAAATTTCTTATATAAAAGAACAAATTATTTTAAACGGAGTGTGAATTTAGTGAATTGTGAACACCAAAGGACATATTTATGATAAAATGATAGGGTGCTAGATTTGTAAGCATAGTTTTAGGAGGATCCATACCTTGCTCATTTAAAAAAATAATAATAATTGCTCAAAACGATTCTGTTTTTTTTTCTTGAAAGAATATTTAAAACAATATAAATTCTGCTAAAATTTCAGGTAACCTCAAAATACGCTTAATCTTCCATCTCTCTTTTATAGTACTTTATTAACTTCTCATAACGTATACATCAACTTGCAAAGTAACTTCAAATTCTTGAATATGTACTTCTCGGAAGACACGTTTTGTTGATCAAATAATGTTGCCATTGTTTATCGAGGACTTAATACGGTACTAATCCAAATATTTGGTCTTATTTTGTGACTGTAAGTATAAATAAAAATTAAACGTAGTGACATCAAATCCTTATCCGTTTCGAGTTTATATATATTTACTTGCTACAAGATATGTTAGGACTTAAAATGTAAAACCCACAAACCCATACTATTATAATTGACTTGAGTTGTTTTGAGCTCTTTACTCATTATACAAAACAATCAGAGGTAAAGTAGGTCTAATTATTGCGAACAGATCACTATTCACCTTAATATGATTACATTATAATGATATACAGTATCGTACACAATTCATAAAATTGATTGCTAAAATATGGCATATACGTATTTGGAATTTCGTTGAAGTAAAACAAAATAATAAATAGTTTGTTCGGCTTCGGTTCAAATCAGTATATGAAAACAAGCCGACAATTATCAGTTGAAATAGTACAAATAATTCCCATTTAGATCTTCTTTCTCAGCTATTAAAAAAATTATGAGTTCTGCTCACATTATTTGCGATGTATGAATTTTCCTAGAACTGATACGGGAATAGTATTATATCCATATATTTTATATATAGTTGTCGGATTCATAAAGCTAATATAAAACGAAATGTATCATAGCTTAAAATGAATTGTGTAAATTTTGATGTCAATTGTAGAGCTCGCTTAGAGACGAGACGCATTTTGTATGAATATAATATGAAATGTTTGCTGCAACAATTTTTGCAACGATCCCGCACGTAGTAGATGTGTAAGTGTAAAGTATTTTTATCGGATGTTCAATGTTAACGTGTTACTTAGGTTTCTAAATTAAGTTTCTATTATATTTTGTATATTCCGTCTATTCATTTGTCGTTGTTCATATAAGTGCAAACTCTGTAAGACAATTGTCTATTTCCTGAATTCAACGTTGATACGATATATTCTCGGAAGCGTGTACACAAAAATATGTAAAGAATTTCTGTCTATTTTAATTTATGCAGACATAACTCGTAATCTGATACGAAACAGTCTGAACTCCAAAGGGATTCTTATATAGCTATCATTCACATACAGACAAGGATATCATAAAGATTATAGAAAATTCTATAGTTTTTTAATATCTCACAGGTTTTAACATCTGACTATAATCTCATCTGATATTCAATGACGACGCAGCTTAAATTGGTAAACACGGTATACCTAGAGGTGTGTGCCGGAACACACCGACAGGTGCTTGGCGGCAGATTTTGAACTTGAGGGCAGTAGCTAGCCACGCGGACTTAGAAAAAACCCTCCAACCGTGTAAAGTTATTGTTAACTCTTAAACCTTTACACAAAATTCAACACTTATTGAAATTATATCCAACGGTAGAATTAAAATTATACAAAAACCGAAGCATTATCAATAAAGATCAACACGAAACACAATCACATAAAACTACAATTATAACGGGTAATCGGTATACAGGTATTCCTAATAAAAGTATTAATAAAGATCGTTTGTGTATTATTTGTGAAAATTTCACTCATAAAAAAATATACATATAGTCTTGTTTGTAAAGCGTATTAAAAACAAGAAAGTAGTTGTCGTTACAGATGATGTTGATCTGCAAAGTTTGCAAATATCTGAACCAGTTTATATTGTTGTTGTTAATCGTGATGTTGACGTGAGGTGCGGGCAACTCGCTACAACTTTATTATTAACGATTAGAAAAGAATTTATACTCTCTAAACATTAGTTTAGTTAGGTAGTAGTTAAATAATTATATTTTTGTATCGTTACTAAAGGTTAACAAGTCAATTGAAATTATATTAGGGCACTCAGAACTAGACGTGTGCATTGTTTCTCAAAGAAATTTTCACAAAGTCCCACGTGTTATATAAATGTTAAATGGTTTATTTTACATAACATATAAATATATATAATATTTACCTTTGCTAAGGTAACTATCCGTCCACTACGGAATTCGATGTAGATAGTCAATGACCTATTTATACTCCTTTCTTCATCTGTTATTTTCCCCTCGAGTGTATTTAAGCCTCCGCTTAAAATATATTAATTTCCTACTTCATAAAATCACTCTTCTACCATCCTTCACTCTTTGTAGTTAATCCTTGAGATTGCTTTCTTCCGAGTAAGCGTTGCTCAGCGTTGCCCGCACCTCTGTATAACGTAATGTTTATCTTGCGCGGAATTATTGCCAGACCGTGAAAAGCTTGCCTGAATTTGTTAAGTATTTATAACAATTTGTTGATACATTCAGTTGAAGCTCGCTCTTAAATTTACTAGAGTGTTCGCGTCCATTTGCCGCGTGACTTTATTAAATAAAATGTATTCAGTATGCATTATTATATAGATAATCTCTAAAATATATTAAATAGCATTTTACGTCTTTGAAAAAGATAAATATTGTCTAACAGTGAACTAATATGAAATTTGGTAATTATTTGAGGCATGAAAACCAAATTTTATATATAAAATACGTTACCGCAATTTATTAAATGTTATCTTATACAAATACGCCTTCAATATTATACTAATAGGAATTGATCTGTGTTAGTTTTAAAAATATGAGTGATGGAGTAACCATCTTTGTTGATAAAGATTTTTCCAAATTACGAGTGTAATGTAATTATCCGCGCAAGCTGAACATTATCTTAGTAATTTATATTATCAATTCATGTGTTTTCGTAATTAGCGTCCATTCTGATACAGCACGTATCTGGTGCCAATACATTATAAATAGATCATAATAGCTATATATTTACATTTATTAATATACATTATTATTATTTTACTTTGATATTGAATGTACAATCTCCATATATTCATCGTAATATGTCTATCGAATGTCGTTTTACTGGATAAAATAAACTACAACAATATGATACTGCTGACTTTAATTTCCCTTATCCTTCTTTATGTATCTTTTTGAATTTCAGTAATGTTTTACATCGAGCGAATTTGTGTCCTAAATCTCCGTACATAGAGTTTGTTTCAGTAGAGTAATATGTGGATTTAATGAAATTAATTTCGTTAAGTGTGCGTTCGAAGCCGGCGATGCGTAAAATCGAAGCAGAATATCTCGAAGTTTCAGGAAAATTGGGGAACATTTAATATAATTCTAATTCCATCCGAGTCCTTATGGAAATTTTATTATTTTATTCACAATTATCAGCGTACACCGTAAATTTATTAGAGATATTTACATACAATAGAATATCCAAGTACAAAATCTTGAATCTTTGCTTTCAACTGAAATTCTATTGAAATAGTTAATAACAGACATTTCTTGTGAACGGATACAATGAATTCATAAACTTCAGAACTTGAATAATCTGACGTTGAAATGAATTCACTATAAGAAATTAATCTAAGATGAGATGATCTACGAGTCTAAGAGACATCTAAGAGTGAAATATCGTGGGACAATTTTCGCAATATCTTTACAGAAAAAATATGGGATTTGAAATGTCATTTAATGTTCCCCGAAAGGGCATCAAATTATCAACGCTACATTAAGCGCAATGTACGAGCGGCACAAAGCGCTGAAGGGTGAGCCCTGATAAACTGTTATAAGTAGGAAATATTTCAATGGAATTTAGGTACAGTTCTTATATAAAAGATATTCTCAGAGTTTGTCGCGGTTACATAATCAAGATATTTTCTATGAGATTTCCTTTTACCCATGATAACAATTATGATTATAAGATTGATGATCAAAAGTACCGAATTTGATTTAAGCACTTATGAAAGCTAAAATACTACCACTGGTTTGGAAAATATTTCAAATATTTCTGATTCATGGTTTATTATAAACTTTACGTTACTCGAATTGATTTCCTGACTAATCGGTATAGCCTTTTTATAATTTTATGGTAACTTATACAATATATGGCACATATTACAAGGGATTATGTTGCTCAAATGATATGTAAGCATTTATCAGAACTAGACTTTCTTATGTTATGAGTACATAGCATATTACTATGCAGTACTAGTACTAGATATTGAATAGTCACTCCATGTTAAAGATTCGTATAACTAATCTTAATAGGATCCAATAAGGTCAAGAGATTGCCTCTGAGGACTGAGTTGGAAGGGCTCGTATACCATATATTGCTATCAATACCTCTGAAAATTGGAGATAACAGGACATGAACTATTGCTTTGGTGGTACACCCACAGTGGGACTTCGCGTAAGCTGTATCACTCTTAAAATACTGCTTACATGTTGAAATTAATGTGATAATAATTTGTAATAAAATATAGTTGTAGTATACAAAGAAACCTGACATATGATATGCAACTGTTATGAAGAAACAAATGAATTATATGTCAAGGAGAGCCGGTATCTGTGTAAATCTATTATGTATCCCAAACGTTTCATAAAAAAAATTTAAACATTTTATTTCCTATTGTGTATATGAAAATGTGTGTGTTTAGCCTATGACCATAACATTAGAATCAGACTTACGACAACTGGTTCTCAAATATAGTTGCCAAAACACACGTACCTATTGATGTTTGGGGACAGTTTTTGAAACTAAAGATGGTAGTTCACAGGCGAGCTTAGAAAAAGCTTTGCCACCACCACCATGCCAAGGTTCCATTACGATGTATTGCGTCACCAAAAGTTAGGCCTCATTCGCAAGGATTTAAATCTACCGGGCACCATCGATATATTGTTAAAGAAGCACATATGAACAGTATATGATAGGGATGGTGATTCTGTGATGATTTTTACGGTAATTTTTAAATCGATACGAATCCTAGTCAGTACAATCGGTTCATGAAAAAATCGAGGTCGATAATTCAATAAATCGATCTATAAAATATTTGATGAGCTTTTTTTTAAAAAAAATATGAGCTTTTTTTAAATTATTAATTATTGTATCGTTTTAATTTTATTTACGTAGAAAAAATCATATCAAGATTTATAGTGTCACAGATTGATTTATTGGATCGATTCGATGTTTAATATCGATTAAAATGATTGACTTTTCTATGTATAAAAATCGATTATTCGTTTAATCGGTCTCAGATAGCCATCCCTAGTATATAACCTAATAACTCCGTTATTGAAATACACTTACCTCATATAGTAAATATGAAAACCAAGTACGGCGTGGTGACATTAAAGGTTTCGAGCTATTTCTCTTTGACATGGCATTGGGTGCCGAGATATACGTAGCATTCACTTTAGAAAACTTAATGTAGAACGCGTGAAGAACATTATATTTAAAAAAAATTAAGTAATGTCGGCTATCAATTGAAGCTCGATGTTTTGGGTAATTCAGTCATATATTTGTGTTGAATTAGTAGTCGATCGTCGTGTCTATAACTAGTTTTAGTTTTCCAAACACTAAATCTAATCACTTCATCTACACTAATATTATAAAGAGGAAACGTTGTATTTTTGTATGTTTATAACGAATAAACTCAAAAACTACTAGACGGATTTCGATAATTCGTTCATCATCAGAAAGCTACATTATCTCTGAGTAACATAGGTTATTTTTTTACTAGAAAAAAATAGGGATCCTACTAAAATTTCAATAATGTAATCCAAGTTATGAAAAATATTGCCATAAAATGACTTTCATCGCATGCGCTGCGGAAATTATGAATGATAGAACAAAAATATGTTGTACAATATTAAAGAACATATTAATATCTATAAAAATCCTCGCGGTACCATATGTCCAGCTATTGTGATTATGTCACTATAACTACATTTTTGAAAGAAATCTTAACAAAAACCATACCATGCCTAAAAGACCATGTTATTCATGTCTTTATATTAATCCCTATCCAAATAAATTATTTTTTATTTAAGACTGTTTCAGTACCTGTAGATAACTTTTGAATTATTAAAATCGGTCATTGCATTCAAAAGATATTACAAGTTTAAAATTGTCAATATGTCGCTCGCGTCGTTGCCGGGGTGTAGTGTGTGCGTGTGGCTATGCAGCGAAGAAAGGGTCACAGGAGAGGGACACGCACATCTATAGCGTAGGTAACCGCGCGGCTTATTCGCGCAATAGAATTTTAGCTCATAGTAATAGGTCGGTATTCAGTTACAATCCACAAATTGATTATGTTCATCAGAACAACATCCAAATTGAGGCAATCAATAAGATTTGTACTAAATGTTATGATAAAAAATGGAGTGATGAAGCAAATGATATGTGCTGCGCATCTGGAAAAGTACGTCTTCCTAATATTGAAGAATCACCAGAACCAATAAAAAGCCTTTTTGGTGAATAATCACAGATAATCCGCTCATTTTTTTTAATGGCGTGTTTATAATGGCGTTTTTCACCAGTGTTTAGCTTAACTGTGACTTAATTTGGCAGAAACAGTAAAGAGTAGTTCCCGCTAAGCTGTCACGCGCCAAAACAGATAAATTCACCGGCTAGTTTTTTTATCTTATCATTTTGTTAGGTTAGCACAATCATCTACCCTCGAACAGAAGACATTTCTTTCTGTAAGATTTTCGATAAAATCCGTTAACGCTATCAAAAGTTATTGTAATTTTAATGACAAAGCGGCTTAAGTACGACAGAATAGAATATAGTTAATATAATCAGACGGTTTTATTAATAACTTTGTGTTTAATTAGTTTCCATGCGGACGGAGTCGCGGTTACAGCTAGTTTATTAATAAATACCGTCGAAATTCGTGTCCAAACAACGTCTCTTTTTTCAATATTCTATTTAAGAAACAATAATAACTACCGATATTAATAAATCTGTACAGCCACTGGATATGTGTTTTTCTTAATTTGATTAAAAAGACTGTTTTCCTGTCTGTACCGCTGGTTTTTAACTCAAAACGGTTTCACCGATTCTAATTTTAATGTGTAAAGGTTATATATTATTATAGGGTGTATCAATATGCAAACGATGGTGATGTCTGGAAATGACGCTCCGTGAATCCACTAACAACGAATGTAACTATCTATGTCTATAACTATGTATGTTCGTAAAAATATATTATGTTATGTATGATGAAAAGATAAACCAGATCGAGTTCCTTGCCGGTTCATCTCGATGACTGGGTTGTTTGTTCGAACCGGTGGTAGGCTTGACGTTTATAAGCGCCTTCTCAGGGCCTACATTGAATAAAGTATATTTGATTTGATTAATTAAATTTTATACATTGAAACTACATATATATGATTCTGCAATAAATAACAATTTGGGTTAATTCACAATTGATTATATTTTGTATAGGCGTAAAGGATTTATACATAGTATTCATCAATTTTCCACATCTACTTACATCGGATGGATCATTGGTATGCATAGATACATGATAGGAATAAATATTTCGTCTGCCTGATTGTCTGGTGGCGGCGCCGCTTGGCACTCATTATTGGCACAGTGCCTATCACAGAAGTTTCGTACAGAGTACCTATCAATCTGCTCGTACTTACTTATTTATTCGTTCTGGAATGGATTTGGGAAATAACTGATTTAACAACCTTACAAAAACGCGATCTTTCATTCAAATCCAAGCACACTAAAGAAAACATTAAAAAATCAAGGAAATAAATTGAAATCCTTATATTTAGAAACTACCAATTCCCATTATTTAATTACCTACTCGTTAACTAAATTGGAAACTCTATGAAAAGAAATGTGTAATACAGTTGTGTATGAGTTTTTTCGGTCATGTGTGTGGTATTGCCAAACGAACTGCTAAATCCTGAAATGCAGACGTTTGTGAAAGTCGCCTATGAGACTTTATAAAGCCTTCTTTGTCATTGATCTTTCGGTCAGTGACACTAATTTATTAATAATAAAATCATAAACATTAAATATGGTAACTTAAGTAATTGATTTCTTTATCATGGGTCATCACCATGACAATGCATTTGTTAATATACTAATAATAAAAATTTTGTAATTAAATTCAAATGTAGTAATATTATAACGAGCACGGCATAATCGAACAATAAATTAAATTTCATTAAACAAAATATTTAACGATTTTACAGATTTAAAAATGTCACATAATATGAAAATTAACAAACAATAATAGAAAGATAAACAAAATAGTAAAACCAATTAATACTCTAAAACTCAATTTTAACAATAGACTGATGTCTGTACCGCTGTTTTGTGTTTATTAACGCAATTATATTCTAAATTAAATTAAGAAATTAAATTAAAGAACATATTAAGAGACATGAACGGTTTGACTATGTGTGTAAGAATGCCCATATTTCTTTAAGGTTTTTCCAGTCTTGTGTCCAGTTTAGTGAATGTAAGTCAAAGCAGTACATTATTTCTATAAATACTAACTTATTAAATCACCCGATCAATAGTATCCTAACATTATAAATGAGAATATGTCTGTTTGTTACTAAGTAATCAACAGATTTATGAAGAAACAACTAGTTTTCCTGAGAAGAAGAAAATATGTTTTACTACATTAACGCAAGCAACTCCACGCAAGCGGTTTATAACAATAAGATACAGTAACGTACACGAGAAATTTTGTTTTAAAACCCTTTATAATTACTACAACTTATAATAATAAACCAAAATAAAACAAGTTTGGTTAGTTAACAAAAAAATTCAGATTTTTTGTCCTTTTTCCGTAAAGTTTTAATGCCAAAATTCGGCAACCCCGTGTTAACTAACCCATTAACGAAGTAATAACTCATAGAAACAAGCAACCTTGAAAGCGGGCAGTGTACGCCTACGTAACAACCCTAATATTGTTTACTTCTCTTCTCTGTAAGAGGAAAGAATTTAATCAAAAAATTCCACGACCGTGTTACAGTTTCTCGGATAATAAATTTAAGTGACATTCCAAGCATCTTGTAGTTTCTGTTGATTTATTCACACGATACCCTTTTATAGATTTACTCAGCATTTGACTTTACGCTTTTTTTATTATAGACTAGCTGACCCGTGCAACTTCGTCTGCATCAAATAGGTTATTACAGGTTTCAATTGTATTTCTAAACGCAAATAATCTTAAAAAACCTAAAACCCGATTGCAGCGACATCTCGCACTTCCAATTGTGAATCCAAACTATCCAGGGACTCACTCAAACATATATCCAGTTGTTATGTGAGATTTTTTTTAAATAAGCCTAGAACCTGTTCGCAGCATTACCTAAACTTTATCTACATTAAATTTCCATTTTGTTTTAGTTGTTTGTTTTATAAGTATACGTGAAATCTGCATTCCATCTTAATTTTGTCAAATTTATTTTACTTTTGACATATAAACCACCTTTTTTACTGAGATACTGAACTTGGGATAATATACCTTTCTAACAGTGAAATATTTTTTGAAATCGGATCAGTAGTACCAAGCATTTCTGGAAAACAAAATTTTACCTCTCTTTATAATATTAGTATAAATACAACACAGTATGGTAACTGCAAACACCTCAACTGATTATTTTAACCGTAGATTCACAAACCTGAACCCAACCATTTCAAGGCTCAACAATATTTAGAGAACAATATTTCAAAAACATTTTTTATACAATAAAACAAATGTAACAACATATAAGTGACAGTTTCGTTTACACATATTTTTTTCTTATGTGGTTGATAATTACGCATCGAAATGTCAAATAGCCGTAGCTCAGTTATAACGTACTGGACATTATACGGTCCGACGGAGCCGACGGTTCGGAACCCAGTGATCATATTTTTAGGGTATTTTTTTTTAAGTAGCTTAGGGAAATATAGCTTACATTTTTAGCTAATCTGTCTGCTATATATAGCACAAAGAAAATTTACAAAATCCGTCAAGAATTTCATTTTTCAATCATCAAATTTTTGAATTTCGTCCGTTATCCTAGAGAATCCCTTACGTTTTATGAGACAAAAAGTATCCTAGATGTAATCTTGTAATATTAGTTATCACTGTACCAAGTTTCATCAAAATCGGTTCAGTACTTTCAGAGTGATGCGTGTTCACAGGGACAGACAGACAGCAGGACAGACAGACAAAAATTTTAAAAGGGTTATTTTTGGCTTCTATATCGATAACAAAGCCTACCCCGATCAAAATTTTCAAAAAATATTTAATGTACAGATTTGGCTTTGTTACAGTTTTATTATAGTACTAGCTGACCCGTGCAACTTCGTCTGCACCAAATCGGTTATTACCGGTTTCAATTGTATTTTTAAACGCAAATAATCTTAAAAAACCTAAAACCCTATTGCAGCGTTATCCAGCACTTCCAATCGTGAATCCAAACTATCCAGGGACTCACTCAAACATATACCCAGTTGGTATGTGAGAAATCTTTTAAAATAAGCCTAGACTCTGTTCGCAGCATTACCTAAAGTAGTGTCATCAAAGTGAAGATCAAAACTAACTTACATATATTGCCGATAAATGTTTTCCCAGTACCCCTTGTAACTTCATCACGTAACATACTGTAAAAGTTGACCTTTATTTACATTAAATTTCCATTTTGTTTTAGTTGTTTGTTTTATAATAATTTGTAAAGTATACGTGAAATCTGCATTCAATTTTAATTTGGTCACATTTATTTTACTTTTGACATACAAACCACCCTTTTTACTGAGATACTGAACTTGGGATAATATACCTTTCTAACAGTGAAAGAATTTTTGAAATCGGACCAGTAGTAGGTACCAAGCATTCCTCGAAAACAAAACTTTACCACTCATTATAATATTAGTATAAATACAACATAGTAACTGCAAACAGTAGTCCGGTGAAGCTGTTAAGACCTTGCTAGGTCAATAGCGTGGTCAGTTCGAAAAAAAAAAATAACTGCATACACCTCAACTGATTTATTTTAATCTTACATTCACAAACCTGAACCCAACTACTTCAAGACTCAACAACATTTAGAAAACTAATTTTATCAAATATAACACACGTACTGATAGAACTCTAGTTGAGATTCATCTTCTACAATGCAATGTAACTATTATCTAGGTTTATGTTTTAGGAAAAAATCTTGTCACCTTTGTTTAGCAAACATTTTTTATACAATAAAATAAATGTAACAACATATAAGTGACAGTTTCGTTTATACGTATTTTTTTCATATGAGGTCGATAATTACGCATAGAAATTGAATATAGCCGTAGCTCAGTTATAACGTACTGGACATTATATGATCCACCGGAGCCGACGGTTCGAATCCTGGAGATTTTTTTTTTTGGTATTTTTTTTAAAAGTAGCTTAGGGAAATATGGCTTATCTTTTTAGCTTATCTGTCTGCTATATATAGCACAATGAAAATTTACCAAAATCCGTCAAAAATTTCATTAACTACAAATTTTTGACTTTCGTCCGTTATCCTGGAGAATCCCTTGCGTTTTATGAGATAAAAAGTATTCTAGATGTAACCTTGTAATATTAGTTATCACTGTGCCAAATTTCGTCAAAATTGGTTCAGTACTTTCAGAGTGGTACGTGTTCAAAGGGACAGACAAACAGGCAGATCCTGGAGAATCCCTTGCGTTTTATGAGATAAAAAGTATCCTAGATGTAATCTCGTAATATTAGTTATCACTGTGCCAAGTTTCGTCAAAATCGGTTCAGTACTTTCAGAGTGATGCGTGTTCACAGGGACAGACAGACAGACAGACAGACAGACAGACAGACAGACAGACAGACAAAAATTGTAAAAAGATTATTTTTGGCTTCTATATCGATAACAAAGTCTACCCCGATAAAAATTTTCAAAAAATATTTAATGTACAGATTTGACCTTGCTACAGTTTTATTATAGTATAGATAGGAAGATGTTGAGACAATGGCGACCGACGATATATCAGCTATCCATTTCCTGGCGTTATTGTGCCGGATTGCAATACTAAAGAGTTACTGTAATGAGTATATCATCCACCAAAAAAGTACTTATGTATAAAACTTCATTACTTTAGTGCAGTTTTAATTACAAGACTAGCTGATACACGCGACTTCGTTCTTGTGGAAATGGTTTTGCCATTTTTTTTTTATATCATAGGAGGCAAACGGACAGGTGGGTCACCTGATGTTAAGTGATCACCACCGTCCATAGACACTTGCAACACCAGGGGAGTCGCAAGTGCGTTGCCAACCTATCTTGGGGGAGAGGGGGAGTAAGGGAAGGGGGAAAGGGAGGGAAGGTGGGCTTCCAGCGCTCTCACTGACCGAACAAAACGCATCAATGCAAGCACTGTTACTTCACGTCGGTTTTCTGTGAGAGCGTGGTACTGCCCATTCGTGCTGAAGCCATTAACAGTTTCAGCGTGGCTCTAGCACCGTTCATGGGAAATACGTATTTTACTTGAATTAACTGCGGGCTGTTTTTATTTATTAAGTATTTCTTTTTTGTAACTTGGTACTTAGTTCTTACAACCATTTCACCTATTTTAATTCATCTATTTTGCTCTCCCTGAGCTCTGTTATTAATGTTACTCAAACGATTTTCTTTTTCATTCATTGGGTGTTAGGATATAGATTGAAATGAGTTCCACTTACGAGTTTTCTTTTACTTTGCCCAGCAGTCTACATTGAGAAAGTCCTACCAATATAAATGCGAATATGAGTTTGTTTGTTTGTAACGCTGTCATGGCTTAATTGCTCAACCAATTATCATAAAATTTTGCATACACGTAAAAATCACAAAATAGGACATGGGGTTTCATTGAAGAAAGTTACTGTTCTCCAAGCTTACAAAAATATCTTTTACTACATTATAGCGAGCAAAGTCGCGAGCAAAATTTAGTTCATTGTAAGTATACAAGCGTATACGTAGGCAGCCATTGGTGATACATAATCTAGATAATAATAAGAAAAATTATCTATGTCTTACTAAAAGTGTAGTAAAAATTTGTTGAGCCATTTTGGATATTAACCTGGACAAGCAAAAGTCATTTTTTTTATGTATAGATTTGATACTTCATGGAAACTTAATTACATTTATACCTTTAAAATATGTCTCAAGATGCCAAAATTAAATCGTCTGCATATTAATATTTAATATAAGAACAATCAGCAATCTCCGTGTGAGGAAAAAAAGATATTTCTTCTACTGTAGCGGACTGCAGCCATCACACTGAGTAAGCCTGTCTATGCTTAATCAATCAGCTAGTAATTCTCGCCATAGCTGAGTAAAATACCGATAAAAAAGTGCCCCTGTCCAATTTGTATCAAAAACAAACGATTAACTTTCAAACATCAGCCTGTATAAACTTAGTTAAATTGCGACAAGGATTTATATTAATACGTCATCTAAAAACATATGACCGGTTCAAAGTAAGGCTCAAGGATCTCGGCGTCATATATCATACCGTTTCATATATCATGGCAAAGTTTTTAGACATGCTCACTTTTGTATCAAAGGGTATGAAATTCATCAACTGGCCGACAAGCGGAGGGACGGGAAAGTCTGACGCGATGCATGACCCCTCCTGGGAGCCGAGAGAGGGGGTCAATTTACTAATAGTGATGGGGTATATCCGTTTATATGATGCCTTCTGACAATTGCTTTCAGTACTAGTCGTAGGGAGTTCCGTCAGGATGCATCAACTTTAAAATTACCTTTTGGGCGCTTACATTGTCTACGCTGATTAAACCTTTCGCGATATATATTTTTTGGTGTGGGTCGGGTGATACTATCCTGGGCAAGCCGACGTATTCATGCTGAAACCAGCTATAGCTTCAGCGTGGCTCTACTACCTACAAAATATATCAAAACAATGTACTAAAGAATTGTATATCTTAAATAGATCTATACACAAGGTGTTATATTTCTACCATCCAAGAATAACCCATACAAACCATTTTTATTATTTTGCATATCAAAATGTAATGGATTATTTACGAAGACATTTTGACTAATATAGCTGAACTTTTAAAGAATTAAATATTTTACTTTCGTTGAGAATTTAATGTAGATAACAATTGATCAGTTCCATGAATATCTGAAAAGATATTATAGTTTTAAAGCTACGCGCAATAAAAAAAGTTGGTTCTATGATTACGCTTACGAAGTTTTTTCAATTTCGTGTAATGCATGTAAATGTCAGTGTCAAAAATGTATCGACTAAAACATGTCTAAATCCTTTAGTCACTTATTACGTTCATTGTAAACGATCGAGGTCTCAGTAAATTGTTTAAAAAAAGATGTGTAAATTATATCGGATTCGAACTGAGATATACATCCGCGAATGAATCTGACGATATCGTTGAAAACTCACCGCCCAGCCTCGGCCGTCGAGTTACGGCGAGTTACATAAATCATTCACCAGATGATATCTCGGCCGCTGAAAAACTTTACTAAGTAAGATCCTTTCACAGTGCACAGACGCCTCGTACAGACGGGAAAAGGTTTGTTCATAATCAACGTTTGAATTGAATAATTTTATACATCTTATTTAACGAGAAAGTTTGTGAATGCTTGTTACTGTTTCACATAAAACCTACTTAATGTATTTTAATGAAACTTTGCAATAATATAACAGGATAATACACTCATCAAAAAAGTCTAAGCAACATGTACTAATTTAAATTTTAGGATGGTTCTTCACATTATAACGTTGTATTTTATTTTTAAAATAATATCTTTAGGGTTCTATGATATAAAAATAACAGCTGTTGTCTTTATAAGTTCTTTTAATATCAGAAATGAACAATATTAGAATATACTGTAGAAACTAAGATACATAAGAAACTAAACTTTTTTCTTACAAAATGAAATTTCTAAAGAAAATGTATTTATTGTGAAAGAATAGAACAATTTAATACAAAGTATGGGCTCCTCTGCTATTCAGAACTTGTCGGCAACGATTATTCATTGAATTAATGAGACTGTTTATGTCATCTTGCGGTATTCGCTCCCAATGGAATTGTAGCAAATCCTTTAGCTGTTGGGTTGTTGTCGCTCCGTCCAAGTCCTTCAAAACACGTCTCTGGAGCATGTCCCATGCGTGCTCGATAGGGTTGAGATCTGGCGATTGTGCAGGCCAGGGCAATACCCGGATGTTCTCCGTTGCAAAGTATTCACTGGTTCGCCGAGCTGTATGTGAACGCGCATTGTCATGCATTAACCTAAAATCGGAGCCAAAGGTTTGTGCAAATTGGTAGACATAAGGTCTGAGAATATCCTCAATGTAATTTTCAGCATTCATGTTTCCATTTATAACAACGAGCTCAGTTCGCCTGTTCTTCATAATACCCGCCCATAACATAACTGTTGAGCCGCTGTATGGATGAACTTCCTGAACGCACCTGAGCCTTTCAGTATTTCCGGGCCGACGATACACTCGCACCCTTCTTGTATCAGGCTTAAACCCGAATCGCGACTCATCGGAAAACATAATTTTATCCCATTATTCCTGGGTCCATGTTATGCGTTCTCTACACCATTCATATCGACGAGTGCGATTCCCGTGACGTACCGGTGGGCACCTGATTAGGCGTCGAGCTCGTAGGCCGTACTCATGCAGTCGATTTCGCACAGTTTGAGGACTTACATCAACACCACTTGAAATTTGTAGCCTCAAACTTATCTCTCGAGCGGTTAACATCGGCTGGCGTCTTGCAGTCAGTTGTATGTACCGGTCTTGCCGAGTGGTTGTACTCCTTTTATGGCCTGGATGCTGTTCAGCGGGTTCTCCTGTATTATTGTAGCGCTGCCAAAGACGACAAATAACACTTCTATGAATGCCAAAATGTCGAGATACCTGAGATTGATTACTTCCCGCTTGCAACACCCCTACAGCTCTTTGCATTTCATCTGCCATCAAATGACGTCGCTTCATAACGTAAAGAATATCTAACAATTCAATTTTGTCGCTAACTTTATTTAAATGGTTGGTAATATTATAAAATCAAGACTAAACGTAGCAATTAAATTCAAACAAATTCGCAGTCATTTGAATTTTATGAAAAAACAAAACATAATCAATTTTTTTTTACAACCAGCCAGTATGTCATCAATAACAAAAAAGTTTACTTACCTACGCACTTTGTTTGAGTAAATACTTAGAAATTAATTAATATAAATGGTAAAATTTGTAATATCACGCATGTTGCTTAGACTTTTTTGATGTGTGTATATAGGCTATTTTAATGTTAGAGATATTGTTTGAGGTAGTCCGGCGAAGCTGTAAAGACCTTATCAGGTCAATAGCATAGTCAGTTCGAAAAACAAAAAATATATTGTTAGAATTTATCAGACAAGTAAGTTGGACAAAATATTGATATTTGAAAGCTATCTCGATATGTACAGCATAAACCGTTAGAGTTACTTTGCATCTACATACGGATACCTATGGTGTTATCTATACTAATATTATAAAGAGGTAAAGTTTGTGACGATGTGGCGTTGTAAGGGGTAATCTCAGGAACTACTGGTCCGATTTGAATAATTCTTTCAGTGTTATATAGCTCATTCATCGAGAACGGTCATAGGCTATATATCATCACGCTAAGGCCAATAGGAGCGGAGCACAGATGAAAAATGTTTCAAAATCGAGATGTTTTTTTTTTTTTGAGAGCTTCTGCTGTTAGTCAGCGTTAGCCCAGAGTAGTAACTATTACTACGCGGACGAAGTCGCGGGCAGGGGCTATAGTCTATATACTTATACTAATATTATAAAGAGGTAAAGTTTGTGAGTTTTGACGTTGTAGGGAGTAATCTCAGGAACTACTAAACCGATTTTGAAAATTCTTTTACCAATATAAAGCCACGTTATTTATGAGTGTCATACATATCATCACGCTAATACCAATAGGAGCGGAGCAACAATGAAAAATGTTTTAAAATCGGGGTATTTTTTCCTTTTGAGAGCTTCCGCTGCGTCTTAGCCCAAAATAACTATTCCACGCGTGCGAAGTCGCGGGCAGAACCTATTAACTAATTATATTATCTATAATCTATACTAATATTATAAAGAGGTAAAGTTTGTGTGGTTGTAAGGGGTAATATCTGGGGAGTCGGAGAAAAATAGTCGAACGAAAACGTTTCTTACGAACGCTGCCTTAATTATGAGATATATATGATTGAGTTCTAGAGAAAAGTTGTAGCTTGATAATGCCTATTACCGCCCAACGAAGTGGGCACGGGTCGGCTAGTCATTCATAATTATTTAAAAGCAGATGATGTCGTGAGCAGCATCTAGTTGAATACTAGACTAGAGTTAAATGCTAGAAACTGTAACAAACTGGTCGTCCCAAGTAATAGGTAATAGTGTTAGGTTGACAACAAAGTCCCTAAGCATATTATCGATTTGCCGGACTATGAGTTTAAGCTCAATAACAAGCGGGTTTTGGTGTCAAAAGGTTATTGAGTGGATCAATATGTAAACGATTGTAATGTCTGAAATTGATTCTGATGCTTCTACATGGACGCCGTTTTATCGCTGCCCCGATGTATATATATTTTTCTCGATGAGTGGGTTGTTTGTCCGAACCGGTGGTAGTTTTAACGTTCATAAGTGTCTTCTCAGGACTTAAATTGAATAAAGTATTTTTGATTTGATTTTCATTTCTTCTAAATTTTTATCTGTCACTGGTACATTTCAACTTGTATTATATGTATAACGCCATCTTGTTGACAGCATTTCAGGTAATATAGTCTGGTTGCTGCGTACATTAGATGTGAATTAGTAATAAAATAATACAAAGACATTAATTCTGTGACGTGAGAAAAACTCCAGTTTTAACTAAGTTCCCACCATTTCCACCAACGACCTAATTCGGTCAAAGTTGCTAACTCTAAAATACAAAGAAAAAGATTCGTAAATAACTATACATCGTTATTATTTAGGGTAAGGTGACACAGGAGTGTGCCGTATGGGCCGGAAGAGTACGCAGGATTGATATTGGCCACAATTGCAAGCAATCCGTATGAAGGTTATGGCATTACTTGCGAGTGTACAAATCAAAAGTGCAATAAAGAATTAATTAATTCATTCAAGGTTAATTTTATTTTAAGCTTCAGTAATCGACAAAAGTGCGTAAAGTAAACTAGTGCAAAATAAACTGATTTTAATGGTACGAGATAAGGTTGTTTGTTTCCGACTATGTATACTTGTTAAAATATTTTCACAGTTTCAAAACCGTGTAGCGTCTTACTTTTAGTCGAAAGGATCTTTTTAGTATTAATATATCTAAAATTATCTACAACTAGCTGACCCTTGCCCACTGCGTTGAGCTGTAAACATTTATTAAAATTACTTTTTGTGACTTAAATATAAAAGTTAGACATATGCTGTCGCTAACTTTTTTGTAGGCATTATCAAGCTCTACAACATGTCTCTAGAACTCAGTCATAGATCTCTTATCATTAACGCAGCATTCGTATGAAACGTTTTCGTTCGACCGTTTTGTCTCCAACTTTGCAAATCCGATTACCACAAAAAAGTCTTTTCATTTTCGTGTTAATATATGTTTAACATTCACAAATGACGTGGCTATCTATTGGTAAAAGAATTTTCAAAATCGGTTTAGTACTTCCTGAAATTACCCCCTACAAACTCACAAACTTTACCTCTTTAAAATTAGTAGAGAAGTATAGATTAGTATTAGTATAGATGTACCTGTAACGTGATTATTAGAATTGTATTTCCAAAGATAACGTAAGTGGTTGAATGGGGATACCGCACACTCTTGTATACTGTTAAAAATAGTAAGTTCTCCATATAAGAGAGAATTAGAGGATGGAGTAAGAGAAAGCAGTAAAATGAAGAAGATAACTAACTAAACACAGAACCCAGAGGAAACAAATAAAAAACCGAAATATATATTAAAAAAAATCGAAGCAGTCATAAGGACTGTCGCCAAAAGTGAAAACTGAAAATAGTGCAAAAACTATAATTAATTGAAAGAAGTCAATAATACAAGATTGGATCGAATGCCGTAAATGTACTAGATAGTGGTGTAGGGACATCATAATTTAATTTTGTTTGGTTGCATTCCTATTCACCCGCCGGCTGTGTAGTTTCGGCCGGCCCACATACTGTACGTGTTCGAGAATAAAAGACTAAAAGTGACTGAAGGGGCTGATGGGACCATGTAAATGTAGTAACTTAGCACCTTGTACGGAGCAACGGCGTCTCAGGCGAATAGAGGTGTCTATGGATTCTTCCAAATATCTCCTCAAGCGGACGGTGTAAATATTATAAGACTGCGTTGCGATTTTATGCGAATACCATATAGTACCTCAATGCGTTCACAGAAAAGATATAATTCAATGCGGTCTACACCGATGCGGTCTACAACGTGGCCGTGTAATATGTATTACGTCAAACATTTAAAAATGTTATTTTTCTTCTTATTTGAAGTTTTCTTCTTACCTAATGCGTGTGCATACTCCGTACTCGACAAATGAAATGCAGGCCAGAAACACATCTCATTATCTGGAGCGCAGCTATTAAATTTATTTATAAGGGGCCAACGAGTGACTCTGGTTTTATTATATCTACAGACATTAAATAGAGGCAGAACCTCTAAAGTTGCATGACGATTGTACATCATATAGTGAAAATCTAGCGAATGCGTGCGATTAATGCAACTAGACTATGAATGTAGCTTGTGAAACAGCTATTCCAAGAGTGCGCATGACCTCGTTTTTGAAAAATCATCAAAAACTAATAAAATTTTGTTAATTTCTCGTATGGTACAATAAAGTTTGAATAGTTTTTCTTTCTACTAAACATATTATAGAATACTGATGATCACTTTTATCTGAGTTATAACAATTTGTTCGTTAACTGCGCACTCCTTGGGCACCTTACCCTATGATACCTACTTAAATAGACAACACTCGGTAGTTTAAAATCCGTCTGCATATTGAGCTCCAGTAACTGCAAATAGAAAGTAATTCCCTTTCTTAGGACTCGACGAAAAAAATCACGACTGTAAACATACTAATATAAATGAGATAATTAATATAAGCACCGCCACGTTAGCGACGAACCCTTTTAAAACTCGGGTCACAGGGCAGGGAGATCAGCTGTCTCACTGCGTACAACAAGGCAAGATTATTATAATGCTGGGTGTACACACTCACCAAAACGTTGAGTAGGCCGAAAACGAGCATGAATATGATGCTCTCGTCTCGTCCCGTTCTGTCGCAGATCGCCCATCTTTCGGTCGCACGTCGGTCTTTTTCACTGAAATCAAAGGGTCTCGTTAAACCTGCGAGCGAAGCGACAGTGAGCAGATACATATGCTTGTTATTTCAGTCACCTGTTTATTGTGTTGGGGTGAAGTAGTGTTTCGATACGTGGTCCAATGCGTTGAGACAGGGAATGTTAATTTTTCCACAATACTTGGATTCACATAAGTAATCAAAACTAATATCGTAGTTTCTGATGAAAAAAACGTATTTCGTATATTACTATAATTATTATAACAGCTAAGAACACAAAGACAAAATGAAACAGGAATTTCCAAATGCATCGTGGCTGATACGGTAAACGGTGTTCGCATTTCAACCTTCGCGACCTTTTGGCGAGAGCATACAGCCGGCATATGGAAATGTTTTATGTTTGGCTCGTATTAACGATGATCGTTCAGGGAATTATTCATGTAGATTCGCATTATATATCAATTTGTATTGTAGAGTGATCTTCAACTATTAACTTTTGATTTTTTTTAATCTCTTGTTACGTTCAGTGCCGATGCAAATAAAGAAGATAATGATGTGTTACCACCAACACCGCCCTTTATGTTCGAACGTGACCGAATGCTATTAATTTTCTGTTTAATCCATGTATAGGTCAAGTCATAATAATAATTTCAAAAGAAACGCGGTTAATTATATTTCAACAAATCCAAAATACATATGGAAATTTTTAAAATCACAAAGATCTAATAGTATCGTAATACCCAATGAAATGACTCTAGGATCCAAAACTGTTTCAGGCGGTCAACAGATTTGTGATTTATTCTCTGATCATTTTCATTCTGTGTACGCAACACATTTGGCCAATTGTAACTCTTCATCTTCGACATCCATTTTAAACTTTTTTGTAAATCCATCTCCCAGCGACCATTTCACACTTAGTCATTGTTCTTTTGCTGTAGAGGAGGTAGAAAAGACACTTCTTGCAATTGATTTTAATAAAGGCCCAGGCCCTGATTCAATCCCTCCATTATTTTTATATAAATGCGCAACAAACTTAAGTATTCCTCTTACTAAAATATTCAATCAGTCGCTTACAACAGGTGTTTTTCCCAATAAATGGAAAATGGCCTATATAATACCAATTCACAAGACAGGAGATCTCAGCGTTGTAACTCAGTACCGCCCTATATCAATTTTGTCGGCCTTTGGTAAGATTCTGGAATCTTTAGTGCAAAATGTAATATACAGACATGTATCTCAGATCCTGCACTGCAATCAGCATGGTTTCCGACCCAAAAAATCTACTGCAACAAATTTTATAGAATATGTAACTGAGATTGCACGGGAACTGGACAAAAAGAACGAAGTACATGCGGTGTATACTGACTTCAAAAAAGCGTTTGATCTTGTACAGCACGATTTACTTATCAAACTGTCAGAAGTTGGTATTCATGGCTCATTACTACGATGGTGCGAATCATACTTGCGTAATCGTTCACAATTGGTCTCTGTACATGGTTATAAATCAATGTCAAAAATCGTACCCTCGGGAATTCCTCAGGGATCGAATCTTGGACCCCTGTTTTTCCTAATATTCGTGAATGATTTGTGTGAACATATCTCATCTTCCTTTAAAATGTACGCCGATGACTTAAAAATATATCGCACAATTAATAACGATAGTGACGTTGTTTCTTTCCAACGTGATATAAATTGTATCCAGCACTGGTGCGTCAAAAATAATATGATTTTGAACGTCGATAAATGCTTATATATAAAGTTCACAAAAAAGAGAATCCGCGTCAAGTATCTTACTTTATTAATGGTTTCAAACTTCAAGAAGTAGCATGTGTACGTGACTTAGGTGTTATAGTG
This sequence comes from Antheraea yamamai, assembly GCA_036509395.1. Taxonomy (NCBI): domain Eukaryota; kingdom Metazoa; phylum Arthropoda; class Insecta; order Lepidoptera; family Saturniidae; genus Antheraea; species Antheraea yamamai. The sequence continues at coordinate 611,792 of AP028447.1, forward strand.
GATAGCACGCTTAGTTTTCGCCCTCACTACGATGCGATGGTAAAAAGTGCCTCTAAAATGTCTGGATTCATTGCAAGACAAACGAAAATATTTAGAGAACCCAAGATATCCTTGTTGATATATAATACTCTGGTACGAGGTATCTTGGAATATTGTAGTCCTGTCTGGAATTCAACCTACCAAGTGCACTCAACCAGAATGGAACAAGTACAAAAACGTTTTTTATACCATCTCACGTTCATTGATAACAAATGCCACTCTCTACACTCATATCAATCACGTTTAGCTTATTACAATTTACAAACGTTGCAATCCCGTAGAACCATATTGGATTTGTCTTTTCTATTTAAGATTTTAAGTAATCGCTTTGACAGTTCATTTCTGTTGGGACAAATATGTATCTCAGTACCAAGAAACAACAGTCGTTTGCAGAATCGCAAAACATTCTTCCAACCGAAGTATTCGACAAACGTTGGCCAACACTCGCCCCTCTACCGAATGTGCCACAAATACAATAATATACAATCTCAATTTGATATTTTTCATTGTTCTTTAGTCTCAATAAAATGTCAATTGGAATAAAATTGTACTTAAATTTTTTAGCTTCATTTTTATATATTTTATTTGAATATTTAAACTTAATTTAAATCTTTGAGCTCTCGTATATTGTGCACGTTAGTTTCACATCTAGTAGGTTACATTAGTAAAGTTGTTAACAGTGTTAACAGAATCAAACTCTTTTGTAACCAGTTTTGTGAAATAAACAAAAAAAAAAAAAGTCAAATTGCCAAAGGTAGCAATTTTAGATAGTTACTTTTAATAATTGTATCTGTTTTCCGTTTACTATGAAAGGATACAGACAAGTCAGAAAAGAATATAAATAGCGTAGAGAACTTGACATTCATTATATTTTGTTCAGTAATAGTAATTAAAATAAGTGTAAACTAAACAAAAGTGACAACTAGACAAAGCTACCGCTATAGAAAATTAACGATGTATTTATATCCATTTTCCTGAATATTCTTAATTATGTAGGTTTTTATATAGGTCGAGTAGATTCCAGATTAGAAAAAAATGTCAAAGTGATCGACATCATTTACATAAAACATTAAAACATTTTCTTTTTGATTATTCGTTTTACATTTCAATATCATGACAAAGTTTTTTGATATTTCTTATATTGATTTAATTACAATTTGTAGACTTTTAATATCAGTATTATATAAAAATAAGAAGGCTATATGTTATGTAAATAAATATAGTAGTTCGTTTTATGAGAACCTCATCCAAATAAATAATAATTTAGAGTGACTGCATAAAACCGTAACGAGTTTCTTTTTCGCGATGTTTTTAAAAACATCGATAGGCCCGATTTAAAAACACCGTCGAAATATATTGTTTATCTGACGGTACTTCGTTAGGCCGCTATAATAACCCGGTTTCTAAATCCCTAGGGTTATCTGTTATACATAAAAAGCCGGATAAAAATATATACATTTTTACGTGTAAAGGATAACCTTGTTTCTTCTATTAAAAGACAATTTGGTAATACGTCACTATAGTTCCTCTAAACGTAATGTATATGAGAGAACATCCCACTTGTATATTAATGCACGATGTGTACACATGTGAATACAATATGCCAAAAATAAACAGATAGCCGGTAAATACAGAGTGACTCTGTAAAATTGATCACTAAAGTGAGTAACAGTGACAAGACAATAATTGGTGTCTCTATAATGTATTCGTTATTTATTGTATTTGACTTATGAATAAGAGTAGTAGAAATGATGTAAGGTTTGACTGAAGAAATACCACCATTTAGGATGTACGTAATTTTGAGATAAGGAGTACACAGGTACAAAACTATTGGCCACCGTTTTGTCTTAATATCAAACGGGTTCCATGCCTGTTTATTACTTTAGTGACAATACAAATAAATACAATAAAATAAAGTGTTCAGATTATATTTCATTGACAAATTAATAAAGACTAATAGTGTATTTACAAAGTTCATTAAACGTTCTGTTCATTTGCAGCGAGTCTTAAATTTGACAGTAATTTTAACTATCGAATATATTTGTAAAAAATATGTTTTTTTTACTTTATTCATATCATAAACGATAAAATAAGGTTGGACGGATGTTTGTAACCCTTTCACGCAAAAACTATTATTATTATTTGGTATAACACACCAGCAGCTAATAAGCTGATGCGTGTGTATTAAATAACTTGGAGATATCTTCGTGGTCCAAAGTATTCTTAAATAAAAGAGTTTATGGTGGGAGCCATCACAACTTTCTCTGGGAGTTTATTCCATGATGTGACCACTCTATTAGGCAAGAAGTGCTTGACTGGATTTCTTTTTGCTAACGTTTCACAAAGTTTTAAGGGATGACCTCGTAAATGTTTATTGTCATTGAGCTTGTAAATATCTTTAAGACTGGGCACATCGTAATAACCAGTGAGGATTTTATATGTTTCGATTAATCTGCCCCTTTGCCTATGCTGTTCTAATGTGGTAAGGCCAAGGTTTTTGAGGCGCTGTTCATAGGGTAAATTACGTATTCCATATACCATCTTGGTGGCCCTTCTCTGTATTCGATAAAACTGATTTCGATGAAACTGAAATACTATGGAATATAGCTTATACATCAAATTAAAACATAATTTACGCTGTATAAATCTAACTGCTGGGCTTCGAAATAGACAGATGTGAGAATATTATATGTTTTTTTATTGTAGCACGGCAAAGTGACTACACTATGCCTGGTGGTAAGTACACTACAACCAAAATACAATGAGGACCACCGAGAGAGAAACTATCCATCGTCGGTCGCCGCTGTCATTGCCGGTCTGCGTAAGAGTCTCTTCACGTTACGCTTGAAGGATCCCATGTCACAGGAGGCAGTGAACACGATGGCTGGGAGATTGTTCCACAGCATATGGTACGACAAAGATAAGATGTTGTGAACGTTTTAGTTCGTGCCCAGATACAATTTACCGTAAGACTGTGGCTCCGAAGTGAAGCACGCGTGGCTCGGTCGTGGAAAGGGGAGAAAGGGATTAAATATAATAACTCTTCAGGACACCCGCCGTAACACAGATTGTAGAATACGCTCAGTGAGGTTATCCGGCAGAGATGCGAATGTTAACCTGGATGTGTGGTGTAATTAGAATACATAAGATTAAAAATAAATACACCAAAGATACGAGAAGAGATAATCAAATGGTAATCAAGATGAGCCACACGCACGCGTACTGTTCGCATCGGTTCATATAAATAGTGATCTTATGCCTAAAATAAGTAATTCAGGCTTCGAAGTAAATAACGTACTTATAGTTTTAAGTCCCCTTATTTAAAAATCTTCTCTCCTTTTCTACTTTTTACTATCGAATTACCGACTACTCTTCTTATATTATTACTGCGTTCCTTTAACCAAAACTTGAGACTCGTCCATCACACTGATAATAACATATTTTGCCTCGCTATTCACGTGTGTCAGTTCAGCACTGAGTCAGATATAGTATACGACTGAATTTACCAAAAAAATATTAGTAAAATATAATAAACCGTAAAGACGGATAGTTACATCCCTAGGCGACCCAATCAAATTATCATAAACCAGTGGCTGGATCAATGCGCCTCGCAATTAGTTGAAGAGACCTTTTTACGACCCCGAAAAGGTAGTGGATGGGGGTAAGGGGATAGGGGGGTTGGTTTGCGAAAAAAATCTATGGACGGCTTAAAATAATCAGAAGCGGTCTTAATTTGAAGTTGCTTATTTTTCAGGCGTATTTCTCTAAAGAAATCTTTAATCATAATTTTTAGAAGAAAGATTGTTTATTATTTTTCTAAAGTTTATAGACCGTTTAAAAATAAACTCTATCCCATTACTTATTAGGACGATTATAATACTTTTGATTTCGGTACAGGATTATTTGAAGTATGTATAATTCGATAAGAGCCGCAGTTTTATGAGCACTAAAATATACTGGAGATAGAAACTTTATATTGTTTAATTTTTTTTTAAGTTTGAGTGTCATCGAGGTTCTTATTGAAAACGGGTTCAAAGTTACTTCACACGTATTAATATAGTTATTTTGAATTGTAAAGAGTTGTTGATAATAATAATGATAATGAACAATCTTTTTTTTCTTTGGGAACATTTTTTTTTCTTTGAAAGAAATCTCACTGCACTATCCCTAATGATAAGCACAATACAATCTAAAAATAACGGCGACCACTGAGAGACACGCCATCCTTCGCCGGTTGCCGCTGTCATGCCGGCCTGCGTAAATATCCCTTCATGTTACGCTTGCAGGTTCCCATGTTATAGGAAGGAGGGAACACACTGGCCGAGAGATTGTTCCTCAGCTTCACGGTACGGCAACGGTAAGATGTTGCGAACATTTTAGTTCGTGCCCAGATAGGATTTACCGTAAAATTATGCCTCCAAAGCCCAGTGTGCGTGGATAGGTTATGAAAAGGAGAGGAAGAGATTAAATGGAATTGCTCTTCAGAACACTAGCCATGATACAAACAGTAGAACACGCTCAGTGAGACAATCCGTGAACAAAAAACAAATACAGGGTGGAATTTTTTAATGCCATCTGGAGGGAAAGTACTCTAAATAATAGAGATAGCAAATTTGAATCCAAAGAAACATTTCTTTATTTTCAAAAAGAATTAAACTGCATTCAAATATTTTGGAAAATTCTCTAGCTTCACCCGGGAATCGAACCGTCTAAAATCTGTATAAATTACACTCTGTAATTTTATTGCATCGATCGTTAGGGGCAATGACAAGGATGAAATCTCCCTAACATACTTGGTAAATTTAATGAAAGGAAAACCATGAAATCTATTCTTATAAATTCAATGGGTCAAGCTAAATCACTTTTACTCAAAGATCCATCCGTTTCTGTTTACTTATGTTAGTAATTATCATTGACATTATTTATCTAATAAAATGACAAATTAAGTACTATCTAAGTAAGACGAACACGTGTTTGTAATGCAAACTCCTTTCTTAGATGCGACATAACTGCGTGTATGAGGTAGTTTTACATATGGAATGTTACATTAGAAAATAGATTGTCATGTGTTATTCATATTTGATTGTTTAACAAATCATTTCATATGTATCTCACGGTAAAAATGGCTTATCAAGAACAATTTGATTTAATGGAAGCTTATTTTTTAAATAACAAAAAGTGAATCTAGCTCTGCGGTGGTATGGAGAGAGATATCGAGACCGACGGCCACCAACTCGGTTCGTATTGAGAAGAAAGGTAGAACATTTAAAGAATACGGGCAGTTACAAGAGTCGGCGGCAAACTCTTCAGCAGAACAATAACGATTTTGATCTAAATGTTTTAACATACTTCGAAGCATTTCCGAAAGCTTCAAGCAGAGAAGCTGCCGAAATAATTGGAACAACCCACACTCGCGTACTTAAAGTGCTGAAAAAGTATGTTTAAATGTTATAGTGATGGTCGGTTGATGCAAAAATTGCATCCTGGGGATTGTGAGAGACGGCTACAATTTTGTCAAAGCATGCTGAGAGAAATTGACCGTAACCCTATTTTTTTGAGCAACATTTGACGAAACCAACTTCAGTAATAATGGTATGTACAATCGCCGCAATAACCACTATTGGTCTCAAGTGAATCCTGTTCGTGTTCGTGAAACTAACAGTCAAGTAAGATTTTCTTTCAACATTTGGTGCGGAATTATCAGAAATATGGTTGTTTTAGTTCACGTGTACGAAGGTCCTTTAAACACTGTCAAGTATCTCCAAATACTGAACCTTTTGAGAAATGAGTATAATTGTTTTCCCGATGAAAAGCGAAACCAAATAATTATACAACAAGATGGTGCTGGAGCCCATAACAGCAGAATCAGTGCTTTCTACATTAATAACCATTTTAATACCTGAATTGGTACAAACGACACAATCAGATGGCCTACGAGATCACCAGATCTCACCCCTTTAGATTTCTTTTTATATAAAAAATAAAATTTACAGTAAATCTTATACGAGTGTAAACGAGTTGAGAGACGAAGTTCAGAATAGGATTTATAATATTCACCACAACACTTAAAGGTTACTAGAAATGAATTTGTTAAAAGAATGTGTGTATATAAGAAAATGGAGCACATTTCGAGCAAATAATTAGTTAGTTTACCATTTTTTGTAAATAATTAAAATAATTGAAAACTTCATGGTTTTCGTTTCATTAAATTTACCAAGCATGTAGAGAGATTTCATCCTTGTAATTGACCCTAACGATCGATGCAATAAAATTACAGGGTGTAATTGTAATTTATACAGATTTTAGTCGGTTCGATTCCCGGGTGAAGCAAGAGAATTTTCGAAAATCTTTGAATGCAGTTTTATTTCTTTTCAAAAATAAAGAAATGTTTCTTTGGAGTAAAATTTGCTATCACTACTATTTAGAGTACTTTCCCTCCAGGTGGCATTAAAAAATTGCATTCTGTATGTAACGATGATATAATATTGGGACTAGAAGTTTCTACTTGATACTTTTGCCGTGGAGTTCCCCGATTGTTTACTGTATTTTAATCACTAGGCGTAATGAGTCAATTTGTTTTGATAATATAAGTATTTTAATGTGAATTCAGATATTCGAATCACGTTCTATTTTAAGTAAATTTTGTTACGTTAAATTTCCAAACAAGTAAGCTTAATTTTATCCTAAATTTCCTAATAATTTCGGATTTGAAAGGCGTTGATTAGGTTATTTAACAAGGATTTTTATATTATTTGTGATGAAAATATGTTTTCATTAGAGTAAAAATAGAATTAAATTTATTTTCATCATAAGACATGTTAGCACGTAAGTATGTTTAACCGATAGAATCGCTCAGAGATTGCCGCTCAAACACCAAAACGAAATTTGAGCGATTGGGCGTGCTCAGCTACTCGTGTAAAAATATACAATGTCATTTAGTATAAATACATCAATGATATATAACAGATGGACTCCCTAGTTGTCCATCTAGCAAAAGCTAAGTGTTACCAAATGTCACTAAAAACCCCTTTAGGACGCTAAGGCCAGGTTATGTTCTAGAGTATCCACTTTCCTCTACAGACTTATTCGTTAAAAATTTTAATGTTAGATTTAGACACCAACAACCCCTCGTCGCCCTTGCATGCTTCGTATTAGAGGGTAGCTCGTAATATCCATGTTAGTACAAATACTTTTAGGATAGAACGGGCATTTGTGTCTACATATATATGTGCCCGCGAAACCGTCCGCGTGGAATTTAATGTAAAAAAAATCATCTGAATGTATTAAGTCCATTTACTTACCTATTTCTCTCTCGTGGTTACGCCGCGTCGTCATTAAAATTACAATAACTTTTGATAGTGTGGGCCGATTTTAATGAAACAAAGACTAAGTTATTCTCGAAGATATGCTTTATGATTTGGTATGTGGTGTGGTTTTATTGTGGACTCAGTATTTTAGCAGTGATGCGTGTTCATACAAACAAACAAACAGACATTTCTAAAAATGATTGAAATGTATTCTATTACTTATTCCTAGACACCGGCAACAATTTTTTTCACGAAAATCTAAAAAGTTAAGACTCATTAGATTTACATTCTTATTATATGTATATATATTTAGAACATATAGACATGAAAATATAGTTCCTTTAAGGTTCAATCACGACAAAACTATTGAAGGTATTATACGTTATATACGACATATACGACTGGGACTATTCGATACGGAAGTTTTCGTAGTTGGTTCTAGAATATATATTTTTTTGATTCGATCGACCGTTTGCAACTTTTTTTTAATGCCCAACGAAGCGGAGAACGATCTAGTATTGCATATACAGAGGGGCAATCTCCTTCCTTTTTTAAGACTTGAATATGGCTTTGTATAATCTTCCGGACGATCTATTATACAAATATACGTTTGAAATCATTTATACGTATTTATTTTAAAAATAATGGCCGCCCGCGCCTCCTTCCGCATATGTTTTTTTTTATAAAAAAAATTATAGGTGGTTAAGACGTTGTTGATTAGTAGGTGGCAGAGCTCCGCTGAAGTTATTACTGGTTTTAGCATGAATGGATCAGCTCGTTCGGGGTAATACCACCCGACACACAGAAAACCGATGTGAAATACCTAACAGTGCTTGCATTGTTGCATTTCGTTCGGTCAATGAGAGCGGACTTTTTTTAATTATTAGGTACTTTACCGACATATCAACGACACTTTCACAAAAAATTATATAAATATAATAACCTACAAGTTGAGGACAGTGTGAAGCGTCGTTACAGATGTGTACATCTTGCACCATATTTTATTGCAGCACTATTTCAACAAAGGAAATTGAACACAAATTATTCTTCTTTACAAATTATACTTTAACAATAAATCAACATGCGCAGAAACTAAATAGTTCTGAGCGTTATTTCTTGAATCTATATCAGCAACATTGCAACTAACTTCATTACATAATTGTTTAAAACGATTGAGAGGGGAACATATGTTTGAAAAACAAAACATATCTAGGATATTTAAGTTAACAAGTCAAACCCAAACAAAGTATAGTCTATGTCTTACTCTCATGTATAAGCTATATTATAGTATGTACAGTTTCATCAAAATCCGTTTGATAGTTTTTACGAGAAAGAGTAACCGACATCCATTCTCTTAAAAATGTGATTATAATAAAACTGATATGAAGTGCTCATTGTCGGTCACAGATACGATCCCCAGAGAATAACGCGAATTCTCTAAAAGATACAGTATAATGTTGAACAAAATTAGTAAAGAAATCGTTAATTTTTATCCCCCGTGAGTCGGGTGGAGCGTCGCGTCGCGCCGCGCGGTCCGCGTTAAATCTCCTGTTGATTTTACGACAAACCCTTTCGAATGACTCCATTTACATTGTTTCCCTTTCGCAATTAGGTTTTATCTCTCATGGAATATCTAAAAAGTTGTTTTGAACTTCTTTATTATTTATAATTCAACAACAAACGGGACATGACTATCGCGTGGTTTCCATTAAAATAATAACGAATATGTCTATATTAATAATTAATAACGTTGTTGCGTTATATTATACTAATCGTTGTTATTGTTGTTAGTTATGCTACTGCTGGATGATTTTCAGGTTTTATCGTACACACTACGGTTAGTAATATAACGCTTGCTTGTTCGCACTTTCTGATAACACTTGCCCGATTATTGTAATTGTCGATAATAATACGAATAATCAACAGCAGAATAATAATGTATTCTACGAGTATGTTATCTACTGCGTATAAATAATTAATTACAATTATTAGTTGTTTAAAGAATGGTCGTCTCTAATTAAAACCGATTACTTTCAGATGTATGTGGGATTTAGTATGAATGATTTCAATAGTTGAAAAAGAACTTATTATATTGAAGCATTACAGTTTAACATTATCAAATACTCGTCTAATTTACTGTCTAGTTATCTGTACCATTATAAATAAAAAATACTTTATTCATTTTAGGCCCTGAAAAGGCGCTTGTGAACGTCAAAGTTACTACCGGTTCGGAAAAACAACCCAGACATCAAGAACAACCGGCAAGAAACTAGATCTGGTTTATCTTTTCGTAATACATATTTTATAAACATTTTCGTTTTTTATAGATGCACAGAGAGAGGCGTCATTTCCAGCCGTCACAATGTTCACACATTGATAACTCTATAAAAGCCTTTATGATTTGTGCTCTAGTGACTATCACACAAATTAGTGTGAGTCTACAGCCGCACCTAATACTTATTCCCTTGTTCAGAATCAGCATATTAGTATTATCAAGTCAAATGTGAGTGTGTATAACCCTATAGTGTAGGAGAATAAATCGGTAGTCAAAATAAAGAGTTGCCAAAATAAGACGCGAACTTGATTGCAATTACTTATTCATTCCACGAACTAATGTGAGAGTTTCGGCATTTATTTAGTCAATTTCCTCAAGGAAAGAGAAACGTTTCGTATGGTAATTAATTACATCAAACGGTACAGTTTATTTGCTATCAATGTTTTTATTCTAATTTTTGTGGATTATTTTTAAGACCAACGAATCGATATCTACTGGGCATGCGCGCGCTATTTCAATAATACGCCGTATTTGAGGATTGTTTTCTTGATATTTTGAAACGAATTAAAAAGATCTGAGTGTAGTTACATAACCGTGGTTATACCACGCTTAATTAGCTTTTCTAAATAACCGGGACAATTGTTTTTTTTAGAAAATCTTCATAAGTTTGTCTCACATGGTTATTATTTGTAATTTGAATTGCATTAACAATTTCTTCTTATATCACTGAGTGTTGACACACACTTATGAGGTTTACTTCCACAGTTTCTTTGACATTCCCCAGCACTGGGACATAGACAAACCGATACTATTACATTACTATTAGCGCGTGCACTAACTTCTTTACTATATACAGTTTCACGTAACATATAGCCCGAGTTAGTTCGTATGCAAGGTAAAGCATACGAGTTAGGAACTTTAGTCATTAACTTCGAGCTTTGACTGTTTCAACAAGCGTTCCGGAGTACTTCGAGAATAATGTAGCTCTCAATACGTAATAATTCCATGCTAATGCGTTATAGAATGGAACAAAATGGTAGGTATGTATTTTCATATGCCTTTTATTTATGGATTAGCTGTGCCCTGCGGTTTTGTATTGCTGCCAATGTATTGTAAACAAAATCCGTATAGAGCTTGATCGTCCACACTGTGCTTTGTGTGCTCGTTTACTGCACTTATTGACTTTTGCCGGATAATTGTTCCGAACCTAAGTGTCGATATTAAATCATATTAACCTTATAAATGAGATAGTTTGTTTGGATAGATGGGTATTTATTACTCGTTCACGCAAAAACTGCTGAACGGATTATGATGAAACTTTACAGTGATACCATTTATACATCACAATAACGCATAGACTATTGTTAGATAATCACACGTACTTGCCAGATTAATCTAGATTAGTACAGGATTCCTGGAAAGCACGGCAGGTTCATAGTTTCCTGGTTTATTGGAATTATCGTAGCTAGTAACCGTGCAGGAACACGCGCGACAGTCGTTATTAGTCCTTGGACTGTCCAAAATCATAAGAGTTAAAGTTCCATAGAAACGAACGATGCACTGGTCAACAGACTCTTAGCAGAATAAGTTAAAAAAGTACCGTATTTATTACAACATTCGAAAAATAACCTTATGATCCGCCATTTTGAGATCTGTGTGTTAGAAAATCAGCCGACGAAATTAACCCATAACGGACGGAAAAACCAATCCGCCTTCTCACTAGATTTTAATCCATGCATTATTCCATTAGGAAACATAAAGAATAACGAAACTTAGTCTAAAATCTGTTAGCAACACGTAAATGATATTTTTTTGATAATTTCTATTAATAAATATTTCTACCTAAGAATATAATGATGTTAGTGATTATAATAAAAATCACTGTGGGAATTTATTACTTTGGTACAAACTACTCAAGTTATATATATGAAATGTCAACAGTAATATTTTTTACCCGACTGCGTAGAAGGAGGGTACCTAATGCTTTCCAAGTAAAAGTATGTATGACTATTTCTTTGACGCGTTCTGTAGATTGAATCACTTGATGTATTTTAACATATATTAAAACGTTTAACTTGTGTTAATTTATATTAGACATAATAAAGAGAGGTTTTTCGGTCAATTTTTTTGTTTGTCTATATTATTATTTCTACTTATTGGTAATTTGTATATTTGAAATATCAAATCATAACTTTTATAGATAGGTATTTATGGACTTTATGAAAAATCAACAATTATTGACTCTGATGTGGTTTGATTACTGAGATATAGTATTTAATATTACTTTATTATTATTATTTATTGTTATGAGTGAGTTATTATATATTATGAGTTCTGTAATATTTTTGTCAAACCACCTACTACACGTTCGTGCATTACTATGGCTCCCCGTTGAAAATCAGCGCTGTAGCACCACCCAGTTGTACTGAAGCATGTAGCTGAATGAGGGTGACATTGTTGGGCATATATAATTAACTCTATGTACGTTTCCATTATTTATCTTATGGTCGTGATGTTTTCCAACAATAAAAACTTTTTCTTTCTTTCTTCTAAATGAAAATGATAAGCGCGCAGAGTCAATATCATTCTACCACCTTAAAATTTCTTTATTCTCAGAAAACTAACATCAGTTACAGAGATATTCGTAAATGCAATGTTTTGACGCTTTGATATTTACAATTATCAAAGACAAAGAAAACTTCGAAACCGCATCAACAATTTTTGTTCTTATGCATAATCGTTAATCTTTGATCTCTTATTGAGACGATATAATGTTAGGGACAATTTTGATCTACATTAACTCCTTCACGTTATTAAAATATTATATTGTATAACGATTAATACTATTCTGGTGAACATAGCTTAGCAAGTGACCAATTATTTTTTAGTAATATAAAAAAGATAGGAATAATAATGTTATAGGAGGAAAACGGGACTATCTAGGACTATACATAGGACTTTTTGGCAAGTTTTTTTACATTAGTACACTATCTTAATATTTAACCAGCTCAACGAATGTAAACGTACGAATGTTTTTACGATCTGACTAGAATACAAAGATTTCTTATAACTTTTATTAATATAATATACATATAAACCTTCCGGAAAGAATTACCTAAGCGGCACTGAAAACCGTATCAAATACGGTTGCGTCATTTGGAAGAAATGAGCAGACAGACAGACAGACATCAAACGCTACTTTGTTCTATAATATTTGCTAGCGAGCTTGTGAACTTTTCTGAAACGATTTGGAAGATATATCATTCAGTAATATAACAAATAAACATAGTTAACAATACATGGAAGGGGTCATTCGAAGAAGACAAAGTTTTATTGTGTTTATATAAGGAAAGCAATGTAAGTTGTCAGTAGCGTCTGCTAACTTAATGAGATACGATTCGTCGAATACGGACCGAGTTACAATTGTTTGTTTGTTCTATAAAAACTAATAATATTATATCTCTATCGTAACAATTCGACATATATTACTATTGATAACAATATTAGTCAAATAGTTGTTTAATTAAAGAAAAAAAAAAACATTGTGTGGTTTTATGAAACCACGATGCAAGTGAAACTTTTTTCGGATCATGAACATTTAACTGAAAATGATATAAATCATTGAATCGTTTTGAATTCAGCCGTGCCCATATTGGATTTGGCTGCTCTGCCGAACCCCTTCACTTTATTGCTACTCCGCGGCCGGCTGTAATGCGACATGCGATAGATGGACTAAAAAATTGGGACGATGGAAAAAGTTTCACTTTAATATTTTGATATAGTTCCGTAAAGATGTCGATTAACATACATAAAAAAAATACGTACAACCGAACGTAGTTACTACCTCCTCCTTTTTCGAAGTCGGTTAAAAACTACGGTAACACACGACGCGAGATAATTTATCCTCTGAATTTTTAATTGTCGTTGATTTTCTAACAAACTTATTCAAGTTAATGTGTCATAAGATGCGGTTTATGGCACTTCGACAGTTCATCAAAGAAGTTACGTAAGTCTCTTATCGCAAACAACTTTTTTATTGTTGCGTGTATATTAAATATGCTATATCTTCTAAGGTAGCCATTAAAATTATATATTGTAACGGACAATTTTAAACTATATTAAATGTCCTGTATAATTTATTTGTTTACAATGATAAGAATTCATAGTATATCATTCAAATCAGCTTCGCAAATGTCCAACCATTTTTTTTATCATCACGCTTTTATTAGCTTCACCTGTATGTATGTATGTTTGTAACCGATCCCTTTGAGCTCGATTTTGTCCTACTTTGAACGATCAGATTTAATTCAAACTTTGCACACCTGTCAAAGGTCGATGACAAAGCAATAATCCGAAAAAAAAAGTTAAAAAAATTTAACTAAAAAATGAAAAATAAATAATAGTTTAAAAAAACACGCTTTCGTAATAAATCCAACTAAAAAACAGAAAATAAAATTTAATAAATTTTTCTGTTTTTTAGTTGGATTTTTTATGAAAGCGTGTTTTTTTTAGTTTTTTTAAACTATTATTTATTATTAATATGTAGAAAATAAATTGTTACAGTGGGCTATCTTTTGGAGATAAACGTAAGAGTATACCACCGCGGACTTTTAAATATACTTTAAAAAATCTCGAATCATACATACAAAAAACCTCATTAAACTGTTTAGGAGGAGTTCAGTCACATACACGCGGACAGAAGATTAAATATAAAAAAAAAATCAGTTGTCCGTACGATTTTTGAAACATTCTTTAATGCAAACCTTGTCCTGACAATTACAACTACAACATAAAAAGAATTAACCAGGTAAATTTCAATTAACCAGTGCAGTCATTCTAAAATGATGCACATACATACAGCAATTGATATTTATTCATATAGATGCTAGATAGATAATTTCACTTAAAGACTAGTTATCACAATAGATTATTTATAATATACTATATTTGTTTTTGCTTTTAGTAAGTAAAGCAACATAAATATAAGGTTTTGAATTTTATACAAAATATTTAACATAAATAAGAAAAAAGAAATGCTGAAATACGTTTGATTGCACAAAGCACAATACACAAAGGTATTGCGCGGTATACATTTTTGTGGCGAATATTCAATCCTTCGGGAAATGTTGGAAATACATAAAATGCTTTTATTAATCGACTATATTTTGTATTTTATATTGCTTTCGTAAATTGAAAACGTTCTGTGATTAAAAATGGTAACGTATTTTTTTTTTATTTCGCCAAGGCGTGGCATACGCATTTGCCATTATCAGTGTTTAATTCGTTCTCATATTCAGATTTTTTTTTCATCTATATTAATATTTTAAGCTGAATACATGCTGATGAATTCCCAAACGCTGCACGCCTAAGCGGCCAGTTGTATATATTGGAACAGCGACAAAATGGCGTCCGTTTAGAAGTATGACGTCATACAAAGTGGTTATGATTTGATAGATGAATCCACCAACAACAATCGAATATAACGTTAACCGATGCAGAAACACAAATATAGTTACGACGAATTATCCGTAGGTGTGACTAGCCCAAGCATCTAAGCGAGGATGCCGAGTATCATTTTTTTTTTCTCGGACTGACTACGGTATTCACCTAGCAAGGGCTTAACAGCTTCATCGGACTAAGCCGAGTATCTAGTCGTCGGTCGCCTTTTAAGGCATCAAGGTACATGAACAGCTGATACTTCTAACTAATGGCGTCTCACACCGGGGTAAATAATGAACGGTCGATAATTTCAACCAATGGTATTTGAGGTCATTAGTAACTCCCCCGATATCGTCAATAGTATAGTATGCAGGTCGATAGTAGCTCCCCCGATATACATAAATATCACACACTAACACTTAGTGAAGCGAATGAGATGCCTAAGTACTATATAAATTTTATTTCGTGGAAAAGTTACCAAAACGAATTTCTTAGAGAATTTCGCGGTTTTTCAGCGAGATTAACAGGCGATAAAACGTACAATGGAGATTCTTTAGTTTTCGCGATGCGGTCCCAAAATGAACGGCAGTCACCGTCGCGGTAACAATAACGGCGCTCGCTCGCAATAAACACGTCGCTCGAGATGAGTGGGGGGATACCAGAGAGCGGCCTGTTTAAGATCTCTTGTTCATTTCATGTTTAGTACACGTTCATGACACAGTATACACCGAAACAGTAAAGTAAGTATTACAACCAAGAAAATTATACAATTGACAATGTAGAATTTCATAGAACCCTTCGTGCACTGATATTTTATTTTTTTACAATTAAAGTAACCAATTAGTGTCAGTAAAAATGTATGCCTATGTATCTTACGTAAAGAAGTAATTATTTAAATTAAAACGACAAGGACAATATTTTCAGTAATTTATAACATATCTTCATTAAGAACTAAGATAGTCACGTAATTAATTGTCAATTTTGTATCTTATCGAAATAAAGACCTCATTTCAATGTCAAGATATATCACAATTGACTTAAAATATAGTGAAATTTACCGTTAACCTGAACAAAAATATCTATCTTGCTCTATTGCGTTGTTAACCTACACATGTTAAAAAGAGAGGCGAAGTGGTACGTAGTTTGCGACGGGATTCGTTATTCTAATACCTATATGTATGTTGATAAATTTGGTACTATTTTCAGTTTCCTTATTTTCGTTATAGTAGCACAGTTTCAGTAACCCCGTTATACGCAATATAATACAACTATAACAGCGATCATTCGATATCATGCACACATATTGACAGCTAGATATACACAAATCTTGAAACGCGAGAACGTAAAAATGAGACACTGTTTTATCACTACACAGACATGGTGATTGTGAAACTGTAGGATACAGCTTCCTGCGGAACCGCTTACTGTATTTATGGTAGCTGTGGACTCATCGAATACAATATTCGTATCCTTACCTTATTTAATTTAATCGTATGACTAAATAGAATATCCATATTTTATTATCATGGATTGATTCAATTTATTTGGAACAGTACAGCGGACAAATATTTGTTACTCTTTAGCACCACCCAGAGAGCACGTGCAGGGGAATTAGAGGCATATTTCCTACGGACGTGAGTAACATCAACCCCCTAAATTAGAGAATCACAAAATGGGAAAGCTGTGCTTCTAGGAGTATCGCAACTGTGCGGTCATTCTGTGGGGAACAATAGAGCATTGTTTCGTCCCGACGCCCGTCCCGTTGTGTCCGGGTTTTATCACTGATCCCGGGATTACGCGCGTCCCTATAGTCGAAAGTAAATTCACTGGTTTCTCTTTGTTTTCTTTTTCCAATCCTATTATACTCTAGCCTTTGACTGCAGTCATAATTAAGTAACGAAGTTGAGGAAGATGGTAACGCATTAAGACCAGAAAAGGTGACCTGTCGGACCGAAACATACAAGCATACAAGAAACTCGGGGTTAACTCGATCATTTTGAACGGTGGACTATCAATTCGATGCCCACAGTTTCACATCGCGATATGTATCGAAGATTTTTTTGTAGTGAAAACTTCTTTAGACGCGTTGAGCTGTATTTTTGGCAGAAGATAAAACTTATAGTTTCGCATCAGCGATATACTAGTAAACGTAACCGACAGTATTGTGCTTTCTTCAAAATAGCGATGATTAGTATTGCGGCTTCTGTACATCCTAATATTTATATTATGTATTGAGATTGTGCAACCCATCATGTTTGATTAATTAATAAACTGTATAAAGATATATATAATTATTGCTCCGAGTGCCAATAGATGTGAAAGAGAAACTAATGATAATAATATCAATTTACAAATTATGAAATTGACGTAGTTCACACTGTAATTAAATAAAAATTCAAAAGATAACACAGTTTTTCCATTGTTTTGAATTTTCATTTCTTTCGGCTGTCCTTTCTGTTTAATTTTATTCTCGTACATTTGCTAGTTCAAATTGGTTACACTATCGGCTGACGGTGAAGGAAAACACCGTGAGAAATGTGTTTGCAGTACTATCATATGTGGGAAAAACATAAAACTGTGGAATTCTCGGAGTTAAACAATGCCAATATGTCCATGATATGGCGTGGTGACAAAAGCCATTCTTCCCTTCAGGAATAGACCACTGGTTCAACGGAGACACTATTAAAGGCTGATGTTATTATTATATAAGCATATAATTCATATGAAGACAAGTAAAATATAATCAAATGTATTGTTTTTATATTTATAGGTGTGGCCTAAGACGGTAAACACGCTAAACTCGGAGTGGGGCTGGCTCTTAATTGCACCAAGAATACACCTATAGACACTTGGCGACAGATTTCCAATACGAGAGTGATAGTTAGTTAATCTGTAATAAGAAGGACTTATATATCAAAAATTCTATGCATCTGCTATTTGTAGAAATGTGGCTTCCGCTGTCGAATATCTACTATAGAAGCTCTGTAATTTCTTTATATGGTAATGAGAATTAACAATCAAGTTTGTCAAAAGGACGAAACTTGTATTAGCCACATCTCTAATTTTACAAAAGGACGAAACTTGTATTAGCCACATCTCTAATTTTACAAAAGGACGAAACTTGTATTAGCCACATCTCTAATTTTACAAAAGGACGAAAATTGTATTAGCCACATCTCTAATGTTACAAAAGGACGAAACTTGTATTAGCCACATCTCTAATTTTACAAAAGGACGAAACTTGTATTAGCCACATCTCTAATTTTACAAAAGGACGGAACTTGTATTAGCCACATCTCTAATTTTACAAAAGGGCGTAACTTGTATTAGCCACATCTCTTATTTTACAAAAGGACGAAACTTGTATTAGCCACATCTCTAATTTTACTGCCATTCACAAATACTTCATATATTTATGCGCTTCATTATTTGTTTTCTTTTTGTCTTATAATTTAGCAAGCGGGAATGTGCAGCCCATCTGATATATACTAACTATGTACAATAAACATCGAAATGCCCGGAAGCCTGAAAGCGAATAATATGTTAGAATTCTTCGTCTCTTGGTGCATGATTCTAAGTACAGTTTTCAAACCAGATCTCGGCGACGCAAAAATTGCTACGCTGTGGCAGACATTCGTGTGATACATATGCAACTATTTCGTGCACATTTGTGCAAATTACGTTGTTAAAAAAAGTCGAGGCATTAATAAGGACTGCCGACAGAAGTGAATACTCAAAACAATGTAGTAAATGTGTTCTCTGTTGAATTTTCATATGAATCATAGTGTAAATGACAATATTTAAATTTCAGAATTTGTTAAATGAAATTATTAACATTAGTGTGGCTTTCATATCTATTGGCACTCGTAACAATAATTATATACACTTGTTATAAAGTCTATTAATCAATCAAATGTACGTTGAGCTGCAAAATATCAATGTTACATGTACACAGGCTGCTATACAACGCGTCGCTAGTCTGATGCGAATGCAATAAATACGTCACGAGCATCGATGACGCGAAGTTATAAGTTTTCCCCTAACTAATAAATTTTACCCACAAAATCGCTCAACGCGGTTAAAGAAGTTTTCACTTCAAACATAAAAAGTTTAGTATTCACATTTTTTATTAAGTGGAGATACCATACAGCTAATAAATGCAGGCATCGAACTTTATTATACGTTTATATGAAAATTGAATATATGCATAACAAAAAGGTTCATAGGTACATCAAATAGACCTCAGCACCAATGAACCATATAATTAAATGTCAGTAGGTCACCCACCCGGATCCTTGTTAAGATCGAGAGTACAATGTGACCGTCCCTTTTTCGTTTTCAATCCCTCGATCTCGCGAGTAAAAAACGTCGACGTAATGTAATAATGCGAACTATTCACGGGCGAGTAAGCTCGACAACATAATAGATGACAGGTTTTATATTGAAATTGATGAACTCGGATTAGATTATGACTACAGGGTTGTAATATATTTGAAAAAATATTTTTTTAATACTTTATACATATCGGGGTAGATACTATTGATCTGTGTCTGTACTATTGACTAACTGTTGATCCGAATTAATAACTGGCTACTATTTACCCCGTTCTGAGGCACCATTGGTTGGAGTTATCGGCTGTTCATGCATCTTGATTGTAATTGGCTGTCAGCTTCGGCTGAACGTCTTAAAAGGTGACCGACGATTAGATACTGGGCAGTACTACGGTGAAGCTGTAAAGGCCTGTCAGGTTAATAGCGTACTCAGTACGAAAAAAAAAGATAATGAAAATCCTTGCTCAAAACGGCTCGGCTAGTCATATCTACGGATTATTCGTAACTATATTCAGTAGTGCATTTCAGCATCGGGCTAACGTTTTTATTGGATTGGTACTGGTGGATTGTGAGGTAAACCATAACCATGACGTCACCATGGATGATGTCATACCTCTACATAGACGCCACTTTATCTTCACCCCGATATATATTTTATTTAGCCGTTGAACACAATCTGACCTGATGTTAAATGATAATGTGGTCTAAAATGGTAAACACGCTAAACGTAGAGACAACTGGCTCTAGTACAGCTGCCGGAACACACATATAGGTGCGTGGAGGCAGATTTTCAAATTGGGGTTGGTAGCTAGCCAGGCGCGCTTAGATACAGCTCACTCACCATGCTATGGTTTCATCACGTTATTTTCCTTCACCGAAAGACTCTTCAGACTCTTCAAGGTCACATGTATTCGAACCTACATCGATTAACGTGGTGTTCAAACACACTAACCACTGAATCATCATTGCTTCCCAACGTTTTTATTACGTATCATTACCACATTACTGTTGTATCTATTTAGTAGCAATATGCTTAACATCAAATAAGATTATAATTGTAATTAATTGCTACCAATTAATAACTGGAAACTCCGACATATTCATAAAGAAAGAAAAATATTTATTGATATATAGAAATAAAAGTGTACAAAAACATAAAATCTAAACATAAATTTAAAACTATGACGAGAGACCTGGCGTCAGCGTACTGGAGCCTGTAAAAACGGTGCTGGTTTTCAGCCAGGCCTCAAATTTTCTGGCTAAAATACAAGTGTACAACAATTAAATCAAAAGTCGTAAACATAAAAAATCTAAAATATCTATAGCTATGTATATAAATAAGTTAAATTATTTTTTAAATAAATAAATGAAAAAACCCAACCAATAATTATAAAATATTAAAATCAAAAATATATTTTGATTGTGGGTGTGTATGTGTGAAGAAATTTGTAAATAATATTAAAACATGCTGTATTATTACCTTTAACATAGGCTAAGTTTTACTAACAAAAATGGATGTAATATCTGAATCGAATAAATTATTATAATAATAATAATAAGATTTAAAAAAATCATTGCAATATAATGTTATATGATCTTGTCGATTAGCCGTCAAATTTATTAACAAGCGTGCCATCTCGTAAGATTATTCTTTCAAGGCATACCATACGCGTAGCTTCTTCTATAGTACTTAATACTTAGCATATAGTAATGTTATCACACTTAGAAAAGGCATGTAAACAGACAAACGCAAAGTTAAATTTCCCTCGGCGTGGAGCCCTTGAGTGCGCAGTCCGCGCGATACAGTGACACTAAATCTTACATCACTGCGACAACATTACACATATCACCTTCACACACGTGCACGCATACACGCTTCCACATGATAGTGAAAGGGTTTTAATTATTTTTTCCCTTATCAAACTGAAATAGTTTAGAAAATTATCCGATACGAAGTATATATAAGAGTTGTTGAGGTATGTATGCTTGGTACACATAAATGTTTCAACAACTCATATATGTATGAATAGTTAGCTTAGCTTAGTTTAGCTCAACTAGGTCGCGAATTGTATGTATCAGGCAACAGCCCAAGGCCGAGGTGTGCCGTGCATCCTTGAGCTAGTTGTCAAATAAAATCGGCTGAGTGCCTTAAGCGCTCCCCTTAGTAGTCCGGTAAAGCTGTTAAGACCTTGCTAGGTCAATAGCGTAGTCAGTTCAAGAAAAAGAAAAGCAAAGTTAACTTTTGACGTACGTCATTACACAATGTCGTATAGGTATACCTGTGCTATTATTAAACCAAGCTAATAAACCTAATATTGATGACGAATATATTTCCTCATCATATGTCAAAAACACAAACAAGTTGGTTTGTGAATGTTTTTTCTTAAAGAAATAATATTGCCCGAAGTGAGAGCGACCCTTCCGAACTTCATGGAACTATCATTCGTAGAGCATGTCAGCCGAAAGCGTGTACGTGGAACTTAATGATATTCAAATAATTGAAAAGTATTCCACTTGCTATATTTTAAATAAAGGACTTTCTGTTTATAAAATAGAATAAGGCCATACCCGACGGAGGTCTCTTGAGATATTTTTTCCATTTTCTATCACCAGTAATTTTTCCGGTTATTTTTTTCAAGTTAAAAGATTGCACGTCTTCGAAGGGAGTCTGTTTTGAATACAAGACATATAAAATAAAATGGTGTTGTTAACAACATTCTTAAAATTAAAATCAAAATTACTTTATTCAATTTAGACTCTTAGAAGGCGCCGAAGGCGCTTCTGAACGTTACAACTACCACTGATTCGGACAAACAACCCAGTCATCGAGAAGAACCAGCAAGAAAGTCGATCTGGTTTATCTTTTTACAAGTTACAATCGGTTTTAGCAGAGAGGAATCGATTCCAGACATCACCATCGTTCACACATTGATCCACTTTATAATAATAACCTTTTGAAACTAGAACCCGCTTGACGTTTTAGTCCGGCAACTCGGTAATATGCTTTGGGACTTTGTTGTAAAATCTGGCACTATTACCTAAGAAACTGTTACTGGGTTTACTGAGTCTGAAACATGAGACGACCTGTTTGTCACAGTTTTCAGTATTTAGATCATATAAAACTCATCATCTAAAACTGAAATATAGCGGTTGAAATAAATATCCTAGAAGATATTTAGTAGTACATTTTTTCTACGAGACAAGAGGTAAAGTATGGCAGAAAATTTTAATATTTGTCCAAGATTTTGCGGCAACTCATTCACTAAAGCTAAAACCAAATTATCTTTGCCTTTACCCAGTAACTTTACCAAAAAGGTTCTGTTAGGGTGTCCGAAAAAACTGATGCGTCAACGAATGTGCCAATTTTAATATAAGCAGACGATAGAATCTAAATAACTCTTCGGCTTTGAAGCATAAGGGTGTGAATTAGAACTAGATTCTCTTTGGTTACACCCTTAAGCTTCGTGGCGGTGTTTTTATGACGTCGTTATTAAAGATGGGAAACCTATATGAGTATATTCAGTGTCTTATCTTTTGCCCAAAATGTAAGAAAATACGTTTTATTGTAGTATTTTGTCGTTCTGCTACCATTAAAAAATTATTTTAAAACATGTACATATGAAATGCTAGTGGATTTATGATAAAGAAGATAGTAAGGTATTTAAAAATATTGACAAAATTGACAAATTGATGTTGAGTTATTCAGTAGCTACCTTATTACAAAGGCGCGCAAACCCAGGGCGGGCAGCTAGTTCTTCCATATATTTCCCATCGAATATACCCTTTCACTATATCCCTTAGGGGATGAGTTTTTAAAAATTATTCACGCGTTCCATCACATAAGAAACTCTCGCGCAAAGAGTCTTTGGCGGGATCCTGGAATATGATGTAGTGGATTTTATATTTTAATCATAATCTTGTGTTATTGGACTCTATATTTTGTAATATCGGTAGTATTTTATTATTATATGTTACGTTATTATATGCAAGTGAAGTAGATGGGAAATAATACAATGAGGCATGGATTCTGATTTGCCACAAAAACTCTCCAGAAATTGTAACAAGACGACCACCATCTTGTTAGTTCATTGAAATGATCGCAAGAAACATGTAGTATCATTACTTAACTTGACAATAGCAGTAATAATCTACTAGAAAATTGAATGAATGAATGAATTCTTTATTGCACTTTTAATTTGTACACTAGCGAGCATGAGGCATTTTCTTCCAGCTAACCATGGGTTGCTAAGAATAAAATAAAAGAAAAACTCTTGCGAAATAAAACATAGTTTTACCAGATTAAGCTCCGCGTTAAGTCTTAATTTCGTAGTCTTAAGAATTTTATTAACTAAATATCTTTTCTTAGAAGCGGTACGTTTCACTCTGCAATATTACTTGGAACCAATTCAAGAGGCCTATTAGCTCCGGTCGTTGCAGTAAAAATGTGTTAGGGCAGTTCCAAAACAATTTTCCGCTGAATAGTCGACGCGGCTGCGGCTAACGGTTCCAACGCACATATTATATCGATTATAATAAATATTTATTGTGTTACGAAACTTGTATTTTTATACTAACTATTGGATATGTTATTGAATAAAGTTTTGAAACGACATGAGCTCGTACACAAAAGTTGGTTATTATTACCACAACTAATATTCGGATATACTAGTAACCGCTTGCGATTTTATCTACATTTGGTCTTTATCAACCATGACACCTTGTCTAAGGGTAATCTCGTCAGCTTCCGAATTAACCACATTAGGTCAAAATGACTTACGCTAAGTATTTAATTCTTTTTTTAAATTTCGTGACATTCTGCAATAACATTTATGTACGCGTATGCTTGCAATAATACATTTATTTATTTATATGACAATGTGATACATTGTGCATGTATATCGGTTCTATCTACACTAATATTATAAAGAGGTAATAAATACTCTTCTTTGCCCTCCACCTACACAGGTGAAGTAGTTGCTATATTAGAAGCTATCAAAGATTTCATTGTACGAGCAATCATACCTATTTTAATTAGTAAGTAATATCATTTTTATGTATAAAGTGCTTTTTCAACCAAAAATAAATCAGTGAACATTAGGCACTCGACGGAATCGGTTGTTTCATTTCGCTGATCCGTCTATCATTTTTATATATCATTTTCTATCAATAATCACTATCAATATCACCTTCAAATATCAT
The DNA here is from genome assembly GCA_036509395.1 of Antheraea yamamai. NCBI lineage: Eukaryota > Metazoa > Arthropoda > Insecta > Lepidoptera > Saturniidae > Antheraea > Antheraea yamamai. The sequence goes on from AP028447.1 coordinate 636,382, forward strand.
CATCAAGCTATCATAATACTGTAATACCCTACAATCATATTGACAGATTCTCTAAGTTGCTTACAAAGTATTCAGCTTAGTTCAAATCTTTCTAAAGTAAAGCCCCCAGTTATCATAATTTTTAAATTCCATTTGTATCAATGTCATTGATCAGGAATCTATGTAGTTTTGGCATGGATACCAGGACATAGTGGGATCCAGGGTAATGAAGCTGTTGATCGTCTTGCTAAAGAAGCTAACCAGACTGGATATTTTGATCACTATAAAACCTATGTTTAGGATTTATCCTCTCTAAACAAAGGCTGATTTCTTTGCATCATGGAACTGAAACTGGAATGTATCCAACCAAATTAAAGGCAAATCTTATGCTTCCATTTAGGATAACATTCCTGGTAAGTCATAGATTTCGTGACTGTTGTAAGTTTGCTGCGACTACTATGTGTAGGCTGAGGATATATCTGTTGAAGTGTGCTCTCCAGTACATCTTGCAAAATTCAGAATCAGCGACAACTCAATATGTGAATGTGGGTCGGATGAAGGTACTCTAGAACACATTTTTTTCAATTACCCTAATTTAGTATTTCATTGTATGATATTTTTCCTAACAATATACTACGTCCGTCTGATTTTAACAAAGGCACAAAGGTATGTATTTTCTTCTTTTGTCAATACTCTAATTTTTAGTGTTTTAACAAAATTAAACTTCAACATAACACAATAACAAACAGTAATTATTACGTAAATATATATTTATTTAAGGCCTGATGTCTGTAGCGTTGTGTTTGTTTTTGTATATCTTAGTGACCTAACCTGGAAGAACTAAATTATATAATAAAAATTTATATTATCTATAAAGTTACTCTCCCATGACTGACTTGACAATGGTAGAATTCATATCTATGAAACTCCAATATAAAAAATTGACATTGAAGTTAGTGAGTTTGGATGTTCGGGGTAGTCTCTAGTACTATGGATCCGACTTTGAAAATTCTTTCACTGTTAGAAAGGTATATTATATTCTTTTTATTTTGGTAAATATATATTATTTTCAATACTTGATCACAGTAAATGTAATTCAAATTAGCAAATTCTATAACATAGCGTGCGTTACTGGAATTATTTTGAATAAAGGATTTAAATCCGTAGCAAAATTTATTACTGTTAGCTTTACAAAAAAATACGATATATCTAAGTTCAATATCTCAGCCGAAAAGATTGTTTTTATGTGAAAAAGAACATAAATGGTTCAAATACAAATTACTAAAATTATTAGATATAGGTTTCATGTATACTTTACAGATTCTTATTAAAAGAAGTAGCTAAATATCAAATTGAATATTTTATGGAGATAAAGTTTACTTTTTACAGCATGTTAATTGATGAAGTTGATTAGAAGATAACAACGTAAAAACTACAAGCCGGTAAAATTATTGCGTTGCTCCGAGGATAGTAAATGGGGCGCAGAGGTGAGGGCAACAGGAGCAACACAGGGGATACCGGGAAGACATTTCCTGCCAATATATATAGGATAGTTTGGATTCACAATTGGACACGGTAAGTGTCGCTACAATCAGGTTCTAGGTTTTTTTAAGATTCTTCGTGTTTGGAAATAAAATTGGAACCGATAATAACCGATTTGGCGCAGACGAAGTTCCGCGGGTCAGCTAGTTAAATATAAATGTCAGATTTATGTTATTATACTTCGTAATTTAAAAACTATATTAGTAAATATGTAATTCTCATCATTATCAGCCTATAGGATACCCACTGCAGGACCATAGGTCTCTTCCCGAAGGAATGGGCGTAATCATCACGCCAGTACACAACATATTGCCGATTTCAGACTCCGACAAATCCACAGTTCTATATTTCCCACACACGGTGGTACTACAAGAACATTTCTCAGATTCAGGTTTCCTCACGTTCTTTCCTTCACCATCAGCCGATAGTGTTACCAATTTACATTAGTAAATTTACGCGAATTCCGAAAAATTCGTTAGCTCATGCCCGGGGTTCGAACCTGCGGACAATTATTCAAACGTAAATGTTTAATGGTATAGATAAAATATTGGTACTGACTGATTAAAAATGATACTAAAATCTGTTTATAGAATTACTACACATTATAAAACAAAGTCCTCCATCGCGTCTGTATGTCTGTATGTTCGCGATGAATTTAAAAGGTACTTAGCGGATTTTCATTCGGTTTTATTAACAGACTAGCTGACCCGTGCAACTTCGTCTGCACCAAAACGGTTATTACCGGTTTTAACTGTATTTTGAAACGCAGAAAATCTTAAAATACTTAAAACCCGATTGCAGCGACACCTACCCTACCGTTTCCAATTGTGAATTCAAACTATCCAGGGACTCACTCAAATATATAAGCATACCCAGTTGGTATGTGAGAAATCTTTTAAAATAAGCCTAGAACCTGTTCGCAGCATTACCTAAAGTGTCTAATGAAGATCAAAACTAACTTACATATATTGCCGATAAATGTCTTCCCAGTACCCCTTGTAACTTCATCACTTAACATACTGTAAAAATTAAACTTTATCTACATTAAATTTACATTTTGTTTTATTTGTTTGTTTTATAAGAATTTGTAAAGTATACGTGAAATCTGCATTCAATCTTAATTTTGTCAACTTTATTTTACTTTTGACATATAAACCACCCTTTTCGCTAAGATACTGAACTTGGGATAATATACCTTTTTAACAGTGACAGAATTTTTGAAATCGGATCAGTAGTACAAAGCATTCCTCGAAAACAAAACGTTACTTCTCTTTATAATATTAGTATAAATACAACAGTATGGTAACTGCAAACACCTCAACTGATTATTTTAATCATAGATTCACAAACCAGAACCCAACTACTTCAGGACTCAAGAATATTTAGAAAACTAATTTTATCAAATATCGAAACAACACACGTATCTGTCGGATATATAGCACAAAGAAAATTTACCAAAATCCGTCAAAAATTTCATTAACTACAAATTTTTGACTTTCGTCCGTTATCCTGGAGAATCCCTTGCGCTCTATGAGACAAAAAGTGTCCTAGATGTAATCTTGTAATATTAGTTATCACTGTGCCAAGTTTCGTCAAAATCGATTCAGTACTTTCAGAGCGATGCGTGTTCACAGGGACAGACAGACAAAAATTTTAAAAGGGTTATTTTTGACTTCTATATCGATAACAAAGTCTAACCCGATTATAATTTTCAAAAAATATTTAATGTACAGATTTGGCCTTGGTACGGTTTTATTATAGTATAGAAGAAGAAGAAGATAAGATAGATATAATGACTCACGAGGAAGGTTGAGGTTAGTTAATGGAAGTGTCAAGCCGGCTGGGAGCTTTTGTCGAAAACCTTTTGTTGAGATAATAAACGACGCAGATGAAGTCGTGAGAATTAGCTAGTACAGCTGTAATTTTAAGGCAGAACAGTGTTGTTCCGTTTTGTGATTTTCGAATTACAAGTATACGAACGGACGTATAAAGAAGATACCTTGCCATTTGTAATACGTAAGGGAATAACTTTTTAGTTAAAACCATCAACTTTTCAGAATACTCTACTGTAAATATTACAGAGCATACAAACATTTCCTCGAATATCATGACACTAAACAGAATAAATAAGACTCAATTCACAAAGGATGACATTAAGTGCTTTTTCATTTTCGCATGCGAATTTTTAATTCATTCATTTTATACCATGACGTGTAAAGAAAAATGTAATTAAGTAAATATGAGATAGAGTTTATATTTGTGTGTTATTTCGCAATGCAGTTAACGTTCCGGGTCACGTATTATATTAATCCACGTAGAGACAAGCAGATAGACGCGACAGCCGCCGCTGTGTCACGCATATCATGCTTATATATTTTGATTTATGTATGGTTTTCAAAAGGCTGAAGTAAACGAAATGATTTAGGTATTAGCGCCATTGTAATATATTCAGTTTCATTACATAGTATAAAACAAAGTCCCCTACCGCGTCTGTCTGTCTGTCTGTTCGCGATATACACAAAAACTACTCAACGAATTTTCATGCGGCTTTCACCAGTAGATAAAGTGATTCATGAGGAAGGTTTTGGTATATAATTTGTCAAGGTTTTTTTTTATAATCAGGGCCGTATTTTTATAACGTCTGCCGGGCCCGCTAGTTTTGTATAAAATTAATATTATAAATTATAAAGTTTGAGAATGACATTTGTCACTTTTTTATACAAATACTAATAAACAGATTTTGATGTAATTTTACAGTAATATAGCTTATTCATGAGAATAACAGATAAGCTAATTTCTAAAGATGTTTTTTAAATAGTTAAACACCAAGTAACTTTGTAAAATTCTGCTATTTTGGAGTGTACTGAATAAATAGCTAATTATATTTAATTGAAGTATGTGAAATATGTCAAAATAGTATTGAAATATAATGTCAAAAGTTCCAATAAGAACGAAAACCCTTTCTTTCTTTAAGGCAAACAATTTCATTAATATATTTAAAAAACATTGTTATATATAGATTTTTTGATACAGGAACCATTTTGGGCGTCCCCAATACCCTACAAAATTATTGCTACAATCTGATCAGTGGTTTCGGTGTGCATAGAGGACAACCATACAAACATTGGTTTTTATGTATAAAGATTTACAGTCACCGCCTTCAAGTGATAAAGCGAGCTGATTATTAAACATGCCATAAAAACATTAATTCTAATAGAGTAAAAAAATATTTTTCACCATAAATAAATACATATTTTTCGTACTTTGTCTATAAAAAAACCCTGCAATAAACATTCAGATATAAAAATTAAAATAAATTATATATACCACAGAAATTTAATTTTTCATTTGAAAGTATCGCGGTACCTACTACTACTCTTATCGGTTACTATAAACTAAATTTTAATATACATAAAATGATTCAATCGTTTCTTAGACTTTGAATGAACAAACAATAAGAGCAAGGGATAAAACTTACCTAAGAATAATAAAATAATCCTGATTACAGTCAATATTTATCTATCACTACTTCGTCCGCGTGGAACCTAATGTAAAAAACAGTGACTAATAAAAACATCTGAACCGTATGTACGAGGTGGATCACTCGGGTTTCGCGCCACTGCTTCACTGTTTTCACATAGCGTACTTTTAGATCTACAGTTTAAAATATAAAAGGATTTTTTAATCTATCTGACTGGTGCGTCTCTCTAAACAATTTCTTGCGCATTCAAACATTAGTGAATAGTAAACTTCAACCGATTATCGTACTGGAACTCATAAAATTAAAAACAAAAAGTTTTTATTATAATCTATGCAAACTCATTGAGTAATGGAAGCCTATTTAATATAGTCGTTATTTCTAAATAAATAGGTCACCGCCCATTGTGGATCAGCTAGCTGGACTTTAATCCGCGGATAATGACCGGCGGAATTATTTACGCGGATCCTGAAACAATAATGCTGGAACTCAGAATGGCTTTATATCCATTGAATAATTATTTATCTTTGTCTATAACTAACTATAGATAAAATTATATCGTTAATTCGTGGAAAACAGACGTCCAAACAATATTACGTATCTAATTTATGTTTGATTCATATGTCTCCATATTTTAAAACAAATAAACTAGACTTACAAATGATGTCAAACGAATCACATAGTTGAAGTGGGAGTGAGTTTTTACATATAGCCTGTAACGTAACTCCTGATGGAATGTAGTTAATGGTAAAGATCCGAGAGGTCCACCATCCGACTGATGTTTGAGGAAATTATCTTAACACGTTCAATGCAGACCGAGGTCTAATACTCCTCGTATGTGTCTCCATTGCGGTGCGGCTAAGAAAAACATATATTTCTCTGTCGTGCGGAGGCCGTAACATCTATTTGATACATTGTAGGAAAGAGATAAATATATATATATATATATATATATATATATATATATATATATATATATATATATATATATATATGATCCCTATTGAAAACGAAATGCAGTGGTGTACCTACTTTAATACTGGGTTACTTTGACCGCGTACCGCACTGAAGAAATAAAATTTGATTACAGTGCGAAACGGAGCTTAGAAGACCCCATACCCCGCGGACATCGTACCGCACACAGCAGAAGTCGCGCGCGAATAGTGTTGTGCATGTATGAAAAGGTAGTAAAAATATTGAAATGGTTGAATAAAAGAAAAGTTTTATTGCTAAGTACTTTCAAAAGTTACAATGGTAAACTAATAGATACAGGAAAGAAGAAAAGAGACACTGATGAATTTATTAAAAAAAACAGGTTGTGTTCTCATGTGCAACAGATCAAAAAAGAAATAGATTTCAGTGACTAAATGTCATCATTTTATACAAGTTTAAAGAAAGTAATTAAGTGGTGGAGAATAGTGGTAATGGAGTTATTATTTGGTGCGGCTCTTGTTAATGCCTGGAATGAAAGAAATAAAATAACAAAAAGCAATTTATAGAGCTACTTATTGAAGCTTTTACAAAGAAAGACTCGGATATGGATACAGGTAATATTTAAATATACTTTTGCTTTAATATACTCATCCCTCAGTGTGAAGAACACACTCTCAAAATATTATTTTATCCTTAAAAATATAAATATTTATTCATTTCAGCTAGTTTTTTCGTCGGGACCTTAATCTCGTGGGAATTTCAATAACTAATTATTTATACACATAAACCTTACTCTTGAATCACTCCATCTTTTGCTGAAAAAAATTTATTTTACCTACAGATTCCAAATACACCAACCTTCGGATGAACGCTTTAAAGTTTAGGTCAATCAATTCATAGTTAATATTAGTATACCAAAAATGCTCTTTTTTTTATTTAAACAAAAAAAAGTTTTGGTTTCTTAAACGTTACGCGATCTAATAAGTCCCGTACCGCCATTATGATAGTTTTCACACGAGGTCTTAAACGTCCCTTACCGCAGGAATAGAAAATGTAAAAAAAAGCGCCGCTGCCAACGCGTTAAAAGAGTTTTACTTTTTGAAGTGGTGATTCCTGGCGATATAGCTTGGCGGTAGAACGACACTAATGCACTTTTTAATCTGTCTAACTACCACTCTCAAATTGAACATCTCCAAATATCTATAAGTGTGTTCTAGGCAAATGCACTTGGAAGCCAGTCCCCTTCTATGCTTAGTGTTCTTACCATTTTGGACCATATTGTAATTTTCAGTGAGTTCTTACGCACCTTCGGATGTCTGCCTATTACCAGTAATATATACTAGTATAGCATACTAGTTGTACTTACGACTCTATCCGCGTAAAACCTAATGTAAATAGCAGTGACTACTAAAATAGAAACTAATGAACTTATCTACCTTTCTTTCATACTTAAGTCGTGTCGTATTAAAATGACAATAACTTTTGATAGAGTAAACTGATTTTAATGAAACTAAGATTAAATGTTACTCGAGAATACGCTTTATGATCAAGTCAAGTGATAGTGTTACCTATTTAAATTAGTAAATGTACGCGAATTCCGAAAAACTCGTTGGTACATGTTGGTATATAACTGATTTATTTAAAAGCTCAGGCTAATTGTCGAATTTGAACCCATGTCCCCTAACTGTCATAATTGTTTCGATATAATTATCTTCTTACAGATGTTAATATAATAAAAGTTGGTCAACAAATAGTGTAGTAGTTAGTCGATGGTCGCACATGCGGCTATTCAATTAAATCTAAACCAACTATACGGGAAAGAGAAAACAGATGGTGCAGTTCAATTTATATTACTAGATCATGTAGTCATGTTTTCACATGTTTAATTTTTCTTTTTGTGATTATCACGATTACGAATATGACATTTTGTTATCTTAATTTAAAAACGCATTAAGCAATATTTATGGAATTTTGTACACAGCAAGAAGAAGGTGTTTACGAAATTAATAGGTCGTAAATAAACCAGTAAAACGTTTAGAAAAAAAAAGTCATAAAATATACATTTTGTCAAAGTTTAACCAAGTTTTTATTTGCGTTATTTAACAATGAATAAGTTGTAAAATTGAGCAATAATACTTGAAGAACTTATAAGATATGATTGAAAATAAAATGAATAGGTGCAAATTATTATTGAATTCAAAATTATTGATTAATTACTCCGCTAGTTGGAGACAGTATTCTATTGATAAAATTGTAAAACTAACATAACTATGGTACATTATCAAATTGAACCTTACTATTTTTCTTATGCGATTGACATTAATTCCGAACTGTGAACTAGTTACATAACCTTAAAGAGGTTTAGTAAAACATGTCCCAATTACAGGGGATTTCATTAATAACGACCTCGGTTATAATGTCTTGTTGGTTATAGCGACGTAAAACTTACGTCCCTTGAATTTAAAGCACACTTTCGTAAGAAATTCATTCGGTAATAGCGACTTTGGATATAGCGTCAATTTCGGGTATAGCGACTTGTTTTTATGAACCATTTATGACAGATTCTCAGAAATCCCTTACGGATATTGCTATTGAGTGGGCAAAGGCAGACTCATTCATAAAACTATTAAGCTTTCTTATCCTTTGTTTACATTCACAGATGGTCAAGCAAATGCTTTGTTTGTATGTTCCTACATACAAACAAAGCATTTGTTTGACTATCTATGCTAAGTAGTCCTCTACTCAGCACGTGTACGAAGTTAATCTTATGGATCAGTTACGTAGCAATTTCCAGTGAGTGAACAGTGTTTCTTAAGCTTGTGAATATGGCTCCTAGACGTACATCTACTGTTAAAGAAAACATCATTTCGAGACTGGAAAATGGAGAAAACAATGTTGATCTGTGTTTTTTTATTATTTCGGACATAGCGACCTCCGGATATAGCGACGACATTAAAGTGCCACCTCCGCCGCCGTTATAATCGAAATTCACTGTATTTGTATTTTAGTCGTCATCTATTGCTTTGAACAAATCTTTACATTCACAGAACTAGTAAGTTGAGTTGACTTAACATGGTTAAGCGCAACGAATCATAAGCGAGGAATGAGATTGCACTACAGTCGTCACTTTAAATATTCCGCAACCCTACTGTGTCTCATATAGTTTGTGTTGAATATCCAGCCGACTTAACTTTACAGGGTAGTTTCGTGTTTCATCGCTCGTTGGGAATATTAAGGGCTAGAGGAAAGCGTGTTGTGAATTGTAAAATATGATAATTTATTATAAACAGTAATTTGTATAGCCAATTTTACTAAATTCATGTAGATTTTTGTACCTCCGAGGTTAATAAAACAATTTTTAACGCTGTAGTGTTTCTTTGGTATTGCTTTTTTATAAGTTTCATTAAAAAGCCATAATTTCTTGTATTTGGATGCATATATATGTCGGAGGAAGCTGTAAGTCGAGTTGATTATTGTTTACACACATAATATTATTTGTCTTCATCTAAATTCTTAATTTTATTTTATTTGATTTATAACATTTTTCTATAACTTAAAAGACTTAATAATCTGATAAAAGTTACGAATATCGTAATTCACATAACGACCAATCAGAACAGACCATGTGCCTCGAGCGGAGTCGAGGCAACCTTTACTTTAAGAGGCGTACAGTTTTATTACTTTCAAAGTACTTAATTTTTATTCTATTTCATTTGTTACATTTTTCTATAGCTTAAAACCTTAATAATGTAATAGAAGTTACATACAATGTAATTTACGTAATGACCAATCAGAGCAGAGCCAGCCTCGAGCGGGGTCGAGGCGCCATCTTTACTTTTAGAAGGTGGACAGTTTATGTGACGCATTGTTTTGAGCGATAGCAAAGGATCGAGTTGGATCGTTGATGAGAGTATTTATATTCAGTGATTAAAGTAAGATCGGTGCCCCGAACTCGCTGCTCGGTCGTAATTGTTAATCTTTCAAAACGTGATTGTTGTAATCTCATAAAATAATGTGTAATCTAAATAAAAACTGTGAACAACCGTGATTATTGTGTTTTGCGCTAGCATTTTACCCGAAAGACGTCCACTAAACCCGTAACTACTAATGACGATGCCAACGGGAATAACGATTTCCCCGACATATATATATGCATACTAGCTGACCCGTGCAACTTCGTCTGCACCAAATCGGTTATCATTGGTGTCAATTGTATTTTTAAACGCGAAAAATTTTAATAAATCTCAAACCTTATTGCAGCCACACCTACGGTTTCCAATTGTGAATCCAAACTATCAAGGGAGTCACTCAATCATATACCCAGATGGTATGTGGTATGGTTTTAAAATAAGCCTACAACCCGTTCGTAGCATCATCTACCGGGTTCCATTAAAATAAAAACTAACCTACATATACTGGCGGTAATGTGAAAAAAAGCTTTAGAGGTCTATAGATCCCCAGGCCCTAACGAAGTTCCTTTCCCTTTTTTGTAGACTTTTACTTTACAGTCAGTAGAGTTTACATTATAAAATATCAAGTTGATAAATTGTAAATTAAACGATAAAATATATTCATAAAATAAATAATGATAAATGAACCATAAATGATATCATAACTATTTTCAACTTGTATCAAAACTTTTTCACACTTCATTGTATTGAAGAAAAAAATAAATATTAAAAAGATATGAGCACGACGCGTCAAATGTCACTTGCCTGTAACTATTTGTCTAAGAGCTAGGAACGGTTTTGACAAAGAATTTCAATAAGCCAGTTTTTTATATATCATTATGTTCTTCCGAACAGTGTGCGGGCTACCTGGCTGCCGGTAAACGTTGCGTTTATTAGTGCATATCGCACCTTTACATGCAAAAATATTGATTTTTATATAATTTTTGAATGTTTTGTTTTCTACTAACTTTAAAACGCCACTAAAACATGAAATTATTATTGCCAGACATTTTTGTTATTAACAATAATGTGCCCGATGCTATTTTTTAGTAAATAAAATAAACTATGTTCAAACCATGTTAAGATAGCTGCAATTTTAATATTATTATTTTTTTTTAATGAAGGCTTAGTCGCCTGCGCAACTATATCGCCTAAGTGACATACAACTATATAACAATAAGAATGACAATAAACTTAACAATAGCTTACATTAATTTTGTACAATTCTTTAGCATCTTTCGAAGTGGGGTCAGACAATAACGAATTGTACAAACCAGTGTGGAACGAACCAGAGGCATTAAGCCGAGATCTAATATCTTCGTTTCGAACACATTCTGCCAGGATGTGGTGCACATCATCAATGAACTCACAACTCTGGCAGAGGGGTGATCATACTTTACGCATCAGGTAGGCGAACTGTTTACACGGGATGTGTTCTGAGCGTAATCTTATTCCTGTGATTGCTTCCCGACGGCAAATCGTACTGTCATCAATCCATGGTGACCTTAAGGGGCGTGGCTGAATCGTTATGTACCATATTCGTTTTGTTTTAGAACGCTTATCAAAGTATTTCTTCCAATGCGAGTAACAGCTATTTTTAAATACTGACCATACATCCAAGTAAGTTGGTAAAATATTAATAGGAGCACCTTCGGAGGATCCTTCTCTGTCTAAAAGATCAGCGCTTTCATTCCCAGTTATACCTATATGAGAAGGGATCCATTGTAAAACAATTACTTTGTTCTTAGCTTTGAAATCTAGTAATTGCTTCAAAGTAGTGTAGGTTATCAGTATTCCTCGAAAAGTCGAGGTATATTGAGCTACGTGTTGAAGAGCACTTTTTGAATCGGATAAAATAACAATCTTAATGGACTCAGTTGATTGTGCAAATGATACATCCTTTGCAATTGCTATCAATTCAGTGTGCATAATTGAAATATTTTCATCAATTTGAAATTTCATAAAAGTTTTGGAATTTGACTAAAAAAATGCGGCTCCTAAACCGGCTACCAGCTTTAGATCCGTCAGTGCATATTTTAACAAAATTTTGATAATATTTATTTATATATTGAAGACAAATATCTTTTGTTTAAGGAATATCATATTGACGCTTTGGCTTCCAAATACCATCTACATTTATTTTAATTATATTCTGCGAATCAATGTTATCGACCCAGGTGTGTAAAGTGAACATTTCATGTTTTATACTTGTTTGAATTGGAGTATTTTTATATTGAGAAAAAATAGAAAGTAATAATGGTTTTTTGCTGTTACGCCAATAGAGTGATTGGAAAGAGATGGACAGTTCTTCTAATACATTAGTTAGTTCGTTCTTTTCTAATGACTTAAATTTAAATAGAATTTTGCCAGCTAAATATTGTCTCCTAAGATGTAATGAACATATGCTCAATTCGCTTTCCATAACATGCATTGGAGTACTTTTAATGAAACCCCCGATAATTCTCATGGCCTGGTTTTGGACTTTTTCAAGTTTATAGAGGTTAACCTGAGCACTACTATCATAAAGAAAGCTCGCATAGTCAATTCGACTGCGTGTAATATTGAAGTATAAACGAACTAAATGTTATGGATGAACATCCTAATTAAAACCGGCTAATGCTTTGAAAACGTTTAGAAACTTAGAGCTAGATTCTGCAACTGCATTGATATGTTTACCCCATTTTATGTATGATAAAGATGGCGATAATTGTGGAAACGCCTGTTATAGATGCATGTATTCAAGATGTCTTCAGTCCCAAGTCATATGCCTACGTTTATCGTTGTTTTTCAGTGTTTACGGTGAAATCTCAATATTGTAATGGTATATAAAATGAAATATGTTCTTTGCAATGGAAAAAATAAAATGGTTTGAAATGAATTGTTTCATTTATAAAGAATATCATCGGGCACATTATTGTCAATTACAAAATTGTCTGGCAGTGAAATACTCATGTTTTAATAGGGTTAAAAAGTAACCAAACATTTTTTTCCTAAAATTATTTATAAATCAAAATTCTGACCTGTACAGGTGTGATGCGCATTAAATAACATAACGTTAACCGGCTACCAGGTATCCTGAATCCTGTTTGGAAGGGCATAATATAATATATCTACATATTAAAGAACCGGCTTTTCTAAAATTCTCGTTCTTCCAACGTTGCTGGCTCTTGTACTAAGGTGTCGCAAAAAAGCCTAGTTACATTAACTACAATTTTTTGTCTTTCGTTATCCTGGAGAACTCCTTGCGTTTTATGGGACAAAAAGTATCCTAAATGTAACCTTGTAATATTAGTTAAACCATGTGTCAAGTTCAAAGGAACAGACCGACAGACAGACAAAAATTGTAAAAGGATAATCTTTGGCTTCTATATCGATAACAAAGTCTAGCCCGACTATAATTTTCAAAAAATATTTAATGTTCAAATTTGGTCTTGTTACAGTAAGCTGCAAAGTTTGTTTTCTTGAACGCTCTTATCTCAGGAATTACTGCTCCGATTTGAAAAGTGTTAGATAGCTCATTTATCGAGGTAGTCTATATACTATATAGCATCAAGCTAAGACCAATGGGGTTGGAGCATCAATGAAGAATGTTCCAAAACAGAGGTTTTTCTCGGGTTCGGGGGCCAAAAGTAACTATTACACGCGGACGAAGTCGAGGGCAGAAGCTAGTATGTTATATCGATGTATAAACTACTACCTTACAAAATTTCGTGAAAATCTGTCTAGTAGTTTTTGTGTAAATTTCTTCTCTTTTATGTTTTCTTAAAAGTAAAATAACCAGACATACAAATGTGATATATATGTAAAACATGGCCTAAATGTTATACCGGTGTATAAGCTACCACCATACCAAATTTCGTCAAAATCCATCCAGTAGTTTTTGCGTGAATCCTGTACAAACGACAGACAGACAGACAGACAAAAATTTTAAAAACTATAGCAATGTGTTCTGTCTTTGATTGTAAGCCCTCCCAGAGTATTTTTTCTTTAAAATATTTAATGTACAGATTTCGTCCCGTTAGCCTTTTATTATATGTATAGATATGTGTGGATTTGAATTAAAGTTCATGTGTTTATATAACATCTTTCATTCAAGCATTGTAATAAACGTTTATCTATAAAACTAATGCAAGATTAAATAAATAGTACAATTTTTATTCGTTTTCTTATCACAAAAATTTATCAATCACTAACTAAAGATAACATTCCTGTATTTTTTTAAACTATCTTCAATAACCGTGCGTTTAAATATATTCCCGTTCAAAAATAAAGCTACGCTTTCGTAGATCGTCGCGTCGTAGCGAATTTAACGTAGCAATATACCGTAGTACAGCGCTACGTCTCCGCTTCGGCTACGACAGGTATAACGAGTTACCCAGAGGTTATACTCCCAGGATTTATAGAAAATGGATACCCGCCCTTATTTACTACCAGGTAGTTGTTAAAGGGCTGTCCTATACAATGCTAAAATTTTAATTTCATGGCAGATAAAGGCTTTAATTCTACGAATAAAAATAATTCTAATTGCTGACTTTTTTGATGTCTGTCATAAGGATTGTTGTTATTTAAATTTTGATGGCTTTGTATAATTTAATCTTTATTTTAGATACCCTTTAATTTTTTTTTGCTTACAAGCGATGATGGCTTATATGATAGAGTGTTCGAAAACAGCCTCGATGGACGTAGGTCGAATCTTTGCACCCGAGTCTGAACTACCGATGAAGGAAAATATCTTGATAAAACTATAGCTTGGTGGTAGGGTTTTTCTAAGTCCGCTGGGATAGCTACCACCCTCAAGTTGAAAAGCGCTTGTTGGTGTGTTCCGGCAGCTGCACTTGAGAGCCAGTCCCCTTCGGCGTGTTTGCCATCTTAGACCATATCGTCATTTAACATCAGACGAGTTTGTGGTCAGACGCTAAAGCCTATAAAGTGTAAAAAAACAAATATATTATTATTATTCAAGAGAAGACTGCAGGATCTGTGGGTTATAATATATACTTACGCATATTTCAAACCAAAACAATAGATTAAAATAAATATGAATTTATAAAAAAAATAATTGTAACTGAAACAAATGTACAACTCAAATATTGGAAAATTACCTACAAGAATAAAACACAAACACCAAAACTATAAATACTGACGTCGGGACATATCAAACATAATACAGATATTGTGAGGTAAATTTAAAATTAAGCAATTATTTTACCAAAATAAAAATTGGAGGTCGCTACGCTTCGTGTAACTATGACACCACCTTAGCGATGATACGGGTTACTTGTAAAAAAAATATGATTGAGCTCTTAAAACATTATTCACTCCATTATAGCTTTGGAATTATTATCGTGATACAATCTTTAATCTGAATTAATTTCAAGAATTTCCGTGGGAGATTAATGACGGTAGTACTTGGTTTTCATATTTAAAATAATTTACAATTCCTGATCAGAGGCGCGTGAGACGCCCGTGTTAAAAATTATTATTTTATTTGTTGTTTTAATATAAAAACACATCATCATATGATTAAGTGAAACCAATTTTCAAATGACTAATCATAAAACAATATGAAATCAAAACCAAAAATTAAATTAAAATCAAATCCAAATATACTTTATTTTATTTTGGTCCTGAGAAGGCGCTTCTGAACGTTAAAGCTACCACCGGTTCGGAAACAACCCAGTTCATCGAGAAGAAACGGCAAGAAACTCGATCTGGTTTATCTTTTCGTGATATATGTTTTCAGAGGATATACATAAACTAATAAATAACACCAGTAATCAAATTCATGGAAAATACATATTAACCATGACAAACCAATTAAATTATAATATTTTACTTAGCTTTGTTATTTCCTCTTTACACCAGAGCTCCGCTCGGACCGATAGTTGAAACCAAACAGAATCACAGCTACCCGAGCGGCAGCGCTTTTATAGTGGCAAGTCACTAATATCACTCACTACATATTTGTTTGTAAAATGAAAACGAATGCTCTTCAAATAGCATCTTTGTAATATATTTGTTGAAAGCCTTAGTGATAATTTCTACATAACAATTTATACATATTATTCATAACTTACCAAGTTATTTACAACTAGCTGACCCGTGCAACTTCGTCTGCACCAAATCGGTTATTACCGGTTTCAATTGTTTTTATAAACGCAAATAATCTTAAAAAAACCTAAAACTCTATTGCAGCGTTATCCAGCATTTCCAATCGTGAATCCAAATTATCCAGGGACTCACTCAAACATATACCCAGTTGGTATGTGAGAAATCTTTTAAAATAAGCCTAGAATCTGTTCGCAGCATTACCTAAAGTAGTGTCATCAAAGTGAAGATCAAAACTAACTTACATATATTGCCGATAAATGTCTTCCCAGTACCCCTTGTGACTTCATCACGTAACATACTGTAAAAGTTGAACTTTATCTACATTAAATTTCCATTTTGTTTTAGTTGTTTGTTTTATAAGAATTTGTAAAGTATACGTGAAATCTGCATTCAATTTTAATTTGGTCACATTTATTTTACTTTTGACATACAAACCACCTTTTTTACTGAGATACTGAACTTGGGATAATATACTTTTCTAACAGTGAAAGAATTTTTGAAATCGGACCAGTAGTAGGTACCAAGCATTCCTCGAAAACAAAACTTTACCACTCATTATAATATTAGTATAAATACAACATAGTAACTGCAAACAGTAGTCCGGTGAAGCTGTTAAGACCTTGCTAGGTCAATAGCGTGGTCAGTTCGAGAAAAAAAAATAACTGCATACACCTCAACTGATTTATTTTAATCTTAGATTCACAAACCTGAACCCAACTACTTCAAGACTCAACAACATTTAGAAAACTAATTTTATCAAATATAACACACGTACTGATAGAACTCTAGTTGAGATTCATCTTCTACAATGCAATGTAACTATTATCTAGGTTTATGTTTTAGGAAAAAATCTTGTCACCTTTGTTTAGCAAACATTTTTTATACAATAAAATAAATGTAACAACATATAAGTGACAATTTCGTTTACACATATTATTTTCATATGAGGTTGATAATTACGCATAGAAATGTCATATAGCCGTAGCTCAGTTATAACGTACTGGACATCATATGGTCCGCCGGAGCCGACGGTTCGAATCCCGGCGATCTTTTTTTTTGGTATTTTTTTTAAAAGTAGCTTAGGGAAATATAGCTTATCTTTTTAGCTAATCTGTCTGCTATATATAGCACAATGAAAATTTACCAAAATCCGTCAAAAATTTCATTAACTACAAAATTTTGACTTTCGTCCGTTATCCTGGAGAATCCCTTGCGTTTTATGAGATAAAAAGTATTCTAGATGTAACCTTGTAATATTAGTTATCACTGTGCCAAATTTCATCAAAATTGGTTCAGTACTTTCAGAGTGGTACGTGTTGAAAGGGACAGACAAACAGGCAGATCCTGGAGAATCCCTTGCGTTTTATGAGATAAAAAGTATCCTAGATGTAATCTCGTAATATTAGTTATCACTGTGCCAAATTTCATCAAAATTGGTTCAGTACTTTCAGAGTGGTACGTGTTCAAAGGGACAGACAAAAAGGCAGATCCTGGAGAATCCCTTGCGTTTTATGAGATAAAAAGTATTCTAGATGTAACCTTGTAATATTAATTATCATTGTGCCAAATTTCATCAAAATTGGTTCAGTACTTTCAGAGTGGTACGTGTTCAAAGGGACAGACAAAAAGGCAGATCCTGGAGAATCCCTTGCGTTTTATGAGATAAAAAGTATCCTAGATGTAATCTCGTAATATTAGTTATCACTGTGCGAAGTTTCGTCAAAATCGGTTCAGTACTTTCAGAGTGATGCGTGTTCACAGGGACAGACAGACAGACAGACAAAAATTGTAAAAAGATTATTTTTGGCTTCTATATCGATAACAAAGTCTACCCCGATAAAAATTTTCAAAAAATATTTAATGTACAGATTTGACCTTGCTACAGTTTTATTATAGTATAGATTTTAAAGACAGTATAACTGACAGTATTTTGGTAACATGAAAAGTAATGCTTTTTGAATAGTGGTTTTGCCAATATATTTGTTAAAAACCTCACTGATTATTTCTACAAAACAATTGATACATATTAGTTATTTGTCATGTTATTAACCATATTAAAGACAGTGTAATGATTTAAATAAAATGCTGGTACATTTTAACAGAAATCATTATCTTTTTACCACAACATACCTCATTTGTTCTTATATATATTTATTAGTAACTAGCTGACCCGTGCAACTTCGTCTGCACTAAATCGGTTATTACCGGTTTCAATTGTATTTTTAAACGCAAATAATCCTAAAAAACCTAAAACCCGATTGCAGCGACATATAGCACTTCCAATTGTGAATCCAAACTATCCAGGGACTCACTCAAACATATGTTTGATAGAGTTGGTATGTGTATGTTGGTATGTGAGAAAACTTTTAAAATAAGCCTAGAACCTGTTCGCAGCATTACCTAAAGTGTCTAATGAAAATAAAAATTAACCTACATATATTGCCGATAAATGTCTTCCCAGTACCCCTTGTAACTTCATCGCTTAACATACTGTAAAAATTAAACTTTATCTACATTAAATTTCCATTTTGTTTTAGTTATTTGTTTTAAAAGAATTTGTAAAGTATACGTGAAATCTGCATTCAATCTTAATTTCGTCAAATTTATTTTACTTTTGACATATAAACCACCTTTTTCACTAATACTGCACTTGGGATAATATACCTTTCTAACAGTGAAAGATTTTTTTAAATCACATTAGTGGTACCAAGGATTCCTCGAAAACAAAACTTTACCTCTCTTTATAATATTAGTATAACTATAACATAGTATGGTAACTGCAAACACCGCAACTCATTATTTTAATCGTAGATTCACAAACCTGAACCCAACTACTTCAAGACAACAATATTTAGAAAATTAATTTTATCAAATATCGAAACAACATGTACAATGGAATGTAACTTATTATGTATAGCTGACCCGTGCAATTTCGTCTGCACCAAATCGGTTATTACCGGTTTCAATTGTATTTTTAAATGCAAATAATCTTAAAAAATCTAAAAGCCGATTGCGACATCTAGTACTTCCAATTGTGAATCCAAACTATCCAGGAACTCACTCAAACATATACCCAGTTGATATGTGAGAAATCTTTTAAAATAAGCCTAGAATCAGTTCGCAGCATTACCTAAAGTAGTGTCATCAAAGTGAAGTTCAAAACTAACTTACATATATTGCCGATAAATGTCTTCTCAGTACCCCTTCTAACTTCATAACGTAACATACTGTAAAAATTGAACTTTATCTACATTAAATTTCCATTTTGTTTTAGTTGTTTGTTTTATAAGAATTTGTAAAGTATACGTGAAATCTGCATTCAATTTTAATTTTGTCACATTTATTTTACTTTTCACATATAAACCACCTTTTTTACTGAGAAACTGAACTTGGGATAATATACTTTTCTAACAGTGAAAAAATTTTTGAAATCGGATCAGTCATAGGTACCAAGCATTCCTCGGAAACAAATCTTTACCTCTCATTACAATATTAGTATAAATACAACGTAGTATGGTAACTGCAAACACTGTACCAACTGATTTATTTTAATCGTAGATTCACAAACCTAAAACCCAACTACTTCAAGACTCAACAGTATTTAGAAAACTAATTTTATCAGATATCGAAACAACACACGTACTGATAGAACTCTAATTGAGATTCATCTTCTACAATGCAATGTAACTATTATCTAGGTTTGTGTTTTAGGAAAAAATCTTGTCACCTTTGTTTAGTAAACATTTTTCATACAATAAAATAAGTGTAACAACATATAAGTGGCAGTTTCGTTTACACATATTTGTTTCATATGTGGTTAATAATTACGCACAGAAATGTCATGTAGCCGTAGCTCAGTTATAACGTACTCGACATTATGTGGTTCGACGGAGCCGACGGTTCGGAACCCAGCGATTTTTTTTTGGTATTTTTTTTTAAAGTAGCTTAGGGAAATATAGCTTAAATTTTTAGCTAATCTGTCTGCTATACATAGCACAAAGAAAATTTACCAAAATCCGTTAAGAATTTTATTAACTACAAATTTTTGATTTTCGTCCGTTATCCTGCAGAATCCCTTGCGTTTTATGAGATAAAAAGTCCACTGGATGTAAGCTTGTAATATTAGTTATCACTGTGCCAAATTTCGACAAAATTGGTTCAGTATTTTCAGAGTGATACGTGTTCAAAGGGACAGACAAACAGGCAGATCCTGGAGAATCCCTTGCGTTTTATGAGATAAAAAGTATCCTAGATGTAATCTCGAAATATTAGTTATCACTGTGCCAAGTTTCGTCAAAATCGGTTCAGTACTTTCAGCGTGATGCGTGTTTACAGGGACAGAAAGACAGACAGACAGACAGACAGACAGACAAAAATTGTAAAAAGATTAGTTTTGGCTTCTATATCGATAACAAAGTCTATCCCGATCAAAATTTTCAAAAAATATTTAATGTACAGATTTGACCTTGCTACAGTTTTATTATAGTATATAGATATAGATTATTATTGTTTTTATTACTTATTTTCTTTTAATAATCTATCACGGCCAGACTGGCCAGTACTTCGCTCTCGAAGTACACAACCCTTGTACAACTAACTTGTCATGTAAATCCTCCCACTTGCTGCACCATGGTTACCAGATTTACATGAGATTAGTGTACGGCCACCAGTTTACTATTGAAACGTTAGTACATTTTAACAGAAATATTTCCAGTTTAACCAGGACATACCTCATTTGGTCTTAGACACATATTTATATAGTAATTATTGTTTTTATTACTTCTTTTTTTAGCTATTACTGGTTTCAGCATAAATGGGTCGGCTCGTCCGGGGTAGTACCACCCGACCCACAGAACACCGACGTGAAGTAACAGTGCTTGCATTGTTGCGTTTCGTTTGGTCAGTGAGAGCGCCATTATTGTTATGACTAAATTTTACTCGAGAGTATGCTTTAAGGAAGATAAAGTAACTACTAAGTGAAGTGAGTGAAGTTAGTGAAGTGAGTGACGTAAGTAAAGTAAGTAAGTAAGGTAAAGTCAATGCTCTTTGTAAGGTTTTATCGTGGACGTAGTACTCTAGCAGTGATACGTTTTCAAGCAAATAGACAGACATTTCTAAAAATGATTAAAATATATTTTATTAGTTATTCCAAGATATCTGCAATATTTTTTTTTACAAATTCTAAAAAGTACAGACACGTCCGATTTACATTCTTATTATATGTATAAGTCCGCGTCAAATTTTTTAACCGTTCTGAAGTAGAAGCGCAGAACACAAATTTAGGTACCAGCGGGACGTAAGCAGAGGTGAATAGGGGGGAGCTGGCTCGCCCGTGCACGTTTTTCGCCTCCTATGGCACCCACGTTGACACATGTGTCCTGTCATTACTAGTTGTAGTACCGTTGCGTTCAGAATAATTTTGTTCTTGTTCATTCATTTTTTTTTTCGAACTTACTACGCTATTGACCTAGCAAGGCCTTAACAGCTTCACTGGACTACTAAGACGAGCGCTTAAGGCACTTAGCCGATTTTATTTTGACAACTAGCTCAAGGGTGCGCGGCACACCTCGGCTTGGGCTGTTGTATTTGCAAATACATGCAATTCGCTATCTTTTTTTTTTTTTTTTTTTTAGCGTGGGGAAGTCCCTTATGGATACCCACCCTCCCGGGGGAGAGAGTGGGTTATGTCCGACTCGCACGGACTAAAACCCCACGGTGTACCGTCCGACCGTAATGTTGGGGCGGCAAGGGATCGTGCTGGCTAATCACCTTGTAGAGCCGCCCCAACGGTCCGCCCGGCGGAAGGTGACCGCCGGGCTCCTACCTATAGAGGGACAGACCGGGTACACGCCGGCTGCCCCCCCTCGTCCGCCGGACCTGTGCAATGAGGAGAAGGGCCCCCCGGCCCATCCCCTCAGGTCCGGCTACGGTGGCAGGAGGAGTTGGGCAAAGCGCCGCCTCCTCCTGCCAATCCTCCGTTGGCGGAGACGGCCACTTAATGGGTCTGCCTCGCGGGCCCTCTCCGCCGCCTCCTTCTGCGAGATGACGTCCTCGCAGAAGGAGGACATCGCTCGCCACGCCTGTTCGCTGCCGAGCATGGCCGAGACCACGCTCGGCAGCGATAAATCCGGTCCTACCGCCGCCGCCAGGATGCGGCGCTGCTCCTCCCACGCAGCACACTCAGACAAAGTATGCTGCGCGGTATCTTCGACAGCGCCGCATTCGTGACAGGCGGCGGTCGGCTCCCTGCGTGCGATCCGGTGCAGGTACCACCCAAAACAACCGTGTCCGGTGAGTACCTGCACCAGTCTGAACGTCAGGGAGCCCCACTCCCTTTCTATCCACGCCCGCAGGACCGGGCGGACGGCGTCCACAGTGAACCGCCCGAACCGCTCGTCCGCCAGGTCCTGCTTCCATCTTTCGACGGCGTCTCCCCTGAGACGCCGTCTCTCCGCCTCTATCTCCCTGGGAGCCGGAGGCTCCCCCCTTCGTCTCTTCGCCGCCGTGAACTCGTACACGGCGGCGAGAACTCCTGCCTCCAGCTCCCAGGGCAGGGAGCCGGCGAGCACAAAGGCCGCCGCCGAGGACACCGTGCGGTACGCCCGGATCGCCCTCAGTGCCACCGTGCGCTGCGCATTACGCAGCGCGCGCACGTTGGCGGCACCGAGGGCGTCGGCCCACACCGGTGCCCCGTAGGCGGCCATCGCCCGCACGACTCCCATGTAGAGTCGGCGGCACCCGGCGCCCGGCCCCCCTATGTTGGGGAGTAACCGGCCGAGTGCCGCCGCCGCCCCAGCAATTCGCGGTCCGAGCCCCGCGAAATGGGGCTCGAACCGCCAGCGCCCGTCCAGGGTGAGGCCCAGATATTTCATCTGGGTCCCCACCCTGATCCGGGCGCCCTCCACCACAATGTGGGCCCCAGGTGGTGGCCCCCGCCGAGGCCCATGAAAGAGTAGGGCCTCGGTCTTTTCGAGGGCCACCCTGAGGCCCAGTCTCCTGATGCGCCTGACCACGAGGGTTGTGGCCATCGTGGCCAGGCGCTCCACCTCCCTCCACTCCCCCCCCGGGCTACGACTAGGGTGTCATCTGCGTAACATATGAGGCGTGCCCCATATGGGAGCACGCCGCGGAGCACCCAGTCGTAGCCCATGTTCCACAGGAGCGGCCCCAATGCCGACCCCTGTGGAACCCCCCGCCTTGTGGCCCGCTTTATCATACGCCCGTCGCCGTCTACGTAGGCGACCTCCCTACCCTCTAGGTACGCCTCCAACACCCGCCGCAGGTACGGGGGCACTCCGAAATACCGGAGCGCCTCCCGGATGACCCCATGCGGCAGGGTGTTGAAGGCGTTGGCGATGTCGAGGGACACCGCCAAAACCCTATCCCCCTGGGAGGTCGCCTCCGCAGACCGTCCACCGTGGAACGCCCTGTCCGGAAGCCATACTGCGCGTCCGCCAGATTCGGCCCCACGACCTCTAGGTGCTGGACGACCCGGGAGGAGATAATCCTCTCCAGCACCTTCCCGGCGTCGTCCAGCAGGACGAGGGGCCGATACGCGGACGCGCAGTCCGGAGGGCGGCCTGCCTTCTCCATAAGGCAGAGCCGCCCAAGCTTCCAGGGCTTCGGGAACTGCCCGACCGCAAGACACCGGTCGAACAGCTCCCGAAGCCACCCCCCTAGTTGGCCCAAGGCGAGGCCGAGCACCCGACCCGGGACCCCATCAGGGCCGGGCGCTCTACGCCGGCTGAGGAGGCGCTCGACTGCCCTCCCCATCTCCTCCTCCGTTATCGGAGGGGGGGGGACCGTCGAGCACCTCCTCGACTACCTCGCGAGGCGGAGGCATGAGAGGAGCCGGTAGCATCGGAGGGTCGGGGAATAGCTCTCCCACGACCCTCGCTACCACCTCCGGCTGGAGGGTCTCCATCGCCGGGGGCACCCAGGATCGCAACTTCTTGCGCACGATCCGATACGGGCGCCCCCAAGGATCCCCCTCCAGCGTCTGGAGCAACTCCTCCCATGCTGCTTCTTTCGCCCGGCTGATGGCAGCCTGCAGGGTCTTCCTACACTCCCTGTAGCTGCCATACAGCCGGGCCTCCGCCTCCGGGTCCCGGTGCCGGTGTCGGCGGCTGCGCCCGAACAGCCGCCGGGCCGCGGAGCAGGCCGCTCGGAGATCCGCGATCTCCGGCGACCACCAGTACACCGCCCGTTTGTCTGGGCGGTGTACGCTCCGCGGCATCGACGCGTCGCAAACCTCCGTGAGGGCTGCACGGAGGCGGGCTGCGGACGCGTCGACATCAGCCCCTGTGGGGGGGGCATGGCCCAGGCCTGGACGATGGCCGCCTCTTCCGCTAATTCACGGTTAAGGCGGCTCATCGCCCAACAGGGGAACTTCGCGCCCCTCCGGGGGCGGGTGCCGATCCCGGCTTGGGAGGTGGAGACCTCGAACCTGATATATCGGTGGTCCGATAAGGTCTCCACCTCCTCCAGCACCCTCCACCCCCGGACACGGCGTGCGACGGACGGGGTGGCGAACGAGACGTCCACCACTGACGTCCCGTTCCATCGCACGCACGTGGGGACGCTCCCCTGGTTGAAGAGGGACAACCCCAACTCGGCTGCCCACTCCTCAACGGCCATGCCCCTCAGGTCCGTGACTGCCGCTCCCCAGGTCCTCGATTTAGCATTTAAGTCCCCCATGAGGACCACGGGGAGCGGCGACAGCCGTCTGACAGCTCCCTGCAGGGAGCCGAGGAACGCCTCGAACTCCCGCAGGGGCTTGTTAGGGGAGAAGTACGCCCCCACAATGGCGTACTCTCCCCAGACGGCCGTCACGAACCCGGCTCCACACTCTCTCACCGCCAGGGACGAACCTCGACCCGCCACGATCGCCACGGAGCCGTTCCGGTCCCCAGCCCACTGCGGCTGGGAGGGAACGAAGTAAGGCTCCGTGGCGATCGCGAGCCCGATGCCCCACTCCGCCACTGACTGCACGAGGAGATCCTGTGCAGCGGCGGAGTGGTTGAGGTTCGCCTGGAGGAAGTTGCATACGGACCGATCCATTATTGGTCCATAGCAACTTCCTCCTGCCTGGCGGCCACCACCCTCGGACCTGATCCCGCTACCGGGAGGTCCCTACCCTTGGTGGTGGGGGGCCTGCAACTTCGGCTCCCCATCACGTGCCCCGAGGGCCTCCCCGCATCTGCGCATACGGCGCAGCGAGCCACCTCCGCCTTGCATTGGGCCGTTTTGTGGCCCGCCACGCCGCAACGGTAGCACCCGTCTCCCCTGTTGGACGAGGAGGGGCACATGGGGCGGGTGTGCCCCAAGCCCATGCACTTATAACAGCGCATGGGCTTCTCGTCCAGCAGCTGGACGCGTACCACGCTCCACCCAATCAGGAGCTTGCCCGTCTGGACAAGCTCCCGAGCTGCCGTCGCGGGGAGGGTCACGTGGACCGCTCCGAGGCCCCCCCAATTCCTTTTAATTTCGCCGACCTTCAGGTCGGCCATCTTACAGCCGGCCTTCGCCGCCACGACCGACTCGATCTCGTCGGCGGACACCGAATCGTCCAAGCCGACGATTCGGATGTCCGCCTTTTTGGTCGGGACGACGACCGTGGCGAATTCGCGACCTATCTGAGCTAACCTAAGCTAAGCTAACTATTCATACATATATGAGTTGTTGAAACATATATGAGTACCAAGTATACATATCTCAACAACTCTTATATATATTTCGTATCGGATAATTTTCAAAACTATTTCAGTTTGATAAGGAAAAAAGTTAATTACATGCTATTGCTATTTTCGTTGTTAAGTTTTCTTGTTTGTATTAGTTATTATTAGAAGACCCATCCACTTCGAAAAATGATGTTTCTGTGGAAGGCATCATTTATTACAAACTATTTATTTATTAAGAATGAATTGTATTTATAAAAACGGTATTATAACACACATAACACCTGTGCAATATATGCTAAAAAATATATTCTACAGATAGAAACAAATACTGCATAAGGGGATCATTCACTTAAAGTACGCGATCACCCAAAACTCATTACCCAGGTGATTAAATGGTATTTGGATTTTATTATAACTGCTAAATACATGACGTGGCAAACTGTTCATATTCTAACTTTGTACGTTACTCTATTGTTCGGCTACTATTGTCCATTTCTAGTTTTTACTGTTATTTTATTACATCAGTAATGTTTAAATTTTTGCTGTCTGTTCACTATTATTTCTAATTCTTTGCAAATATTCGATATATTATATGTATCCTCAATTCATATAAACGGGTTTTCGTAAACTAGCTATCACACTGTTTACAAAAGGCCACAATCAGAATTAAACTTTCATTTCATACACAAAATCGTCTGAAAGTAGTAACGTGGTTGTTATACCGCTACATTCCTATTACTTAATGTAATAGGCAATATCTATCAATTCAATATCTACTTGAATTAATTAAAATCTAATATACTGTAATCGGTAATTAACTCAAAGATTAATAAATGTAAATGTTAAATTCCTATAATAATATTTGATTTTTTTTTGTATTAACCTCTTGACTGTACTATGCAAAAGACTGAACTTATAGCTATATTGAGAGCGGCCAAAGACTATGACGCGGACATATATAGACAAAAGTCTACATGAGTGAAGCTGCGATCAAAAGCTAATGATTATTGTGTCTACCTGAATCTTTTATTCAAATAAAAGTAAACACGGAAAACAGTGGAATTTTATACAAACTATGGTTTCACTAATTGTTGATTCATTTAAAAGTCAGAGCGGAAGGAGCTGGCTGGGAGCCAACCAGCGCGCCTCTCTCTAGTCTACGTTTGGAAAAATAAAACTGCATTCCCACTGATTTCGCCGGCGTCGGGTTAAACCCAACACCGAATTTGTTAAAAAAGATTTACTTGCGATATAAAATTTAGGGAGTTTGCGGAAATAATTTTCTAGAACTAGCGGGCTTCTTATCATACGATGACGGTGGAAAGACGCATTACCCCTATTATATAATTACCATAAATCCTTGTAGATAGACGCTATCTTAGGTTAAAAGACCTATATAATTCTAGAAATGTTTTGACGGTTTTTTTATTTGTTTGCCGGAATCGCGCGCGAATACTCACAATAAATAAAGTTGTTCGCCTCTTATGTACAATATTTTTATATAGACCTAGCAACCCCCCGCGTCTTTGTCTTTCTTGATTTTTTATATTAAATTTATCTCTCGTACTAGCTACCCGCAACTCCGCACGCGTTTTTTTATTCGTATTAAAGAATTATAATATTGTGATATTATGTACAATTATAGAAATGCTCTTTAAAAGCAATTGTAAGTACGACACGCACGCCACTTACAGTAAGTAACATGTAACGTGTACATTAGATATATAAATACTAACAGCGTGCCAAATGAGGTTTGTCATTAGCAACATATTTGGAACCTTAACCCACAATATAACTACCTCAGTGTTCACTTACACTATATAAGGAACTAATGAAACAATAACTTAAAATATTATTATAAAGATTTACATTTACATTACATTTAATATCCATTGCCACTATAATTAAGATTTTGTGACTATACAAAAAATAAACGCTTGTTTGTTCCGCAAGAAATTGAATTATGGAACTCTTTACGTAATACGTTTATATTCTAAAATATTATTAAGAAGACCTCTATATCATTAATGTTATTGATAATCATAATGTCGAATTGTAAACAATAAGGTGATAATTATTTCTCTAATTAAAAATAAAGAATGAGTTAGTTAGCTAAATTTCATGCAATGAAAGTCGCGGGTAACAGCTAGTTTAAAATAAAATAACCTCAATTACTTTTTATAAGGTTCGCTATCTACCAGTGAAAGTCCCGTGAAAATCGATCTAACTATTTTAGAGAAAGCACTGTGGGCGAAGCCACGATTAACAGCTAGTATAAACTAAAATTGTCTAAATTACTTTCTGTAAAGTCAACTATCTGCCAGTGAAAATTTCGTGAAGACCGGTCTAGCCGTTTTGGAGATAGCACTGCGGGCGAAGCCACGGGTAACAGCTAGTAGAAACTAAAATTACTTGAATTAGTTTTTATAATGTCAGCTATCTGCTAGTGAAAATCTCGTGAAGATCGGTCGAACCGTTTTGGAGATAGCATTGCGGGTGAAGCCTCGGTTAACAGCTAGTTTAAATTAAAAAGGATTAAATTACTTGTTATGATGTTCGCTATCTGCTGGTGAAAATTTTGTGAAAATCCGTCAAACCGTTTTGGAGATAGCATTGCGGGCGAAACCACGGTTAACAGCTAGCATAAACTAAAATTGCTTAAATTACTTTTTATACGATGAGCTATCTGCCAGTGAAAGTTATGTGAAGATCGATCAAACCGTTTTAGAGATAGCATTGCGGGCGAAATCACGGTTAACAGCTAGTATAAACTAAAATTGCTTCAATTACTTTTTATAAGGTCAGCTATCTGCCAGTGAAAGTTATGTGAAGATCGATCGAACCGTTTTGGAGATAGCATTGCAGATGAAGTCACGGTTAACAGCTAGTATAAACTAAAATTGCTTCAATTACTTTTTATAAGGTCAACTATCTGTCAGTGAAAGTTTCGTGAAGATCGGTTGAACTGTTTTGAAGATAGTACTGCGGGCGAAGCCAGGGTTAACAGCTAGTCTAAATTAAAATATACTAAATTACTTGAAATATTGTCCGCTATCTGCTGGTGTAAGTTTGGTGAAAATCGGTCCAATCGTTTTGGAGATAGCATTGCAGACGGAGCCGTGGTTAATATCTAGTCTAATTTAGAGTAGCCTAAGAAACCCGCAGTAATTTCAGCTATCTGTCAGTGAAATTCCTGTCAAAATCGGTCTAGCCGTTTCGGAGATTACCCGGAACAAACAGACAGACAGACCGACAAAAATTTTAAAAATTGCATTTTTGTTATCAGTTGCGTGTATACTTTCGTACCCAAGTAGTAAAAAATTTTTATTTTGATATTACATACAGACACTTCATTTTTATTATATCTATACTAATATTATAAAGAGGTACAGTTTGTGACGTTGTGAGTTTGTGATGTTGTAAGGGGTAATCTCAGGAACTACTGGTCCGATTTCAATAACTCTTTCAGTGTTATATAGCTCGTTCATCGAGAATGCTTATAGACTATATATCATCACGCTAAGGCCAATAAGAGCGGAGCACAGATGAAAAATGTTTCAAAATCGAGAGTTTTTTTTTTTTTGAGAGCTTCTGCTGTGTGTCAGCGTTAACCCAGAGTAGTAACTATTACTACTCGGACGAAGTCGCGGGCAGGGGCTATAATCTATATACTAATATTATAAAGAGGTAAAATTTGTGAGTTTGTGACGTTGTAGAGGGTAATCTCAGGAACTACTAAACCGATTTTGAAAATTCTTTTACCAATATAAAGCCACGTTATTTATGAGTGTCATAGGCTACATATCATCACGCTAAGTCCAATAGGAGCGGAGCAACAATGAAAAATGTTTTAAAATCGGGGTACTTTTTTCCTTTTGAGAGCTTCCGCTGCGTCTTAGCCCAAAATAACTATTCCACGCGTGCGAAGTCGCGGCCAGAAGCTATTAACTAATTATATTATATATAATCTATACTAATATTATAAAGAGGTAAGGTTTGTGAGGTTGTAGGGGGTAATATCTGGGGAGTCGGAGAAAAATGGTCGAACGAAAACGTTTCTTACGAACGCTGCCTTAATTATGAGATATATATGATTGAGTTCTAGAGAAAAGTTTTAGCTTGATAATGCCTATTACCGCCCAACGAAGTGAGCACGGGTCGGCTAGTGTATAGATATAGATAAAACAGCCCAGCTTTTATAAAAATATGGCCTAAAGATGATAGATTTGAAGAAAAATTGAAAAAACCACAATTTTTGAGCAAAAATCAAGCTTACATTTTTTTTATTGGTGACGAAGTTCGTAGATTGTATGTAAGCTGCAAAATCTTTTAAAGAGGAAAAAATTCTTTACAATTTCCACCCATGGTCAATTGAATAGCGTGAAATGTCTCCAAGATATAGAAAATTATAAATGAAAAAAAATATTTACGTGTTAATTTTATGGGAAACTTTCAAATTCATTTAGCGAGCATTAAAAATTAAAATTAGGAGTTCATCATCATCATTGGGAATCTTTTTTTATATGTTTTGAACAATATTACGTCAATGGAGCGAGAAAAAAATCCCCTCAAACGAAGCACCCTAACATATATAGGAATAGTACATAAAGCGTGTGGTGAGTGCCTTAAAAATACCAATTTATATTTCTCAATTATAATAGTAGTAATGCATTGAGAACTGATCCCTCTTATGAAAAAGATATTAAACACTAAATGCGGTCCCCAGTGTTTAACTGTCAGAAACACACATCACTGAACTTGTCCGCTGTGAAATATCGCTAGACACTTTACGGAAAGAAATCTGCTTTTGATAGGCGTGTAGGGGTGTGTTATTCCTACTAAATCTTTACACCTCACGTTTAGCATCAGAATATTTTAAAAATAAAATATAAACAAATTCTAATTTTGTTGTTTTTTTTTGAGACAAATATAGAAACAAATTGTTAATCTTTATATAACATAAGAAACAACGTTCCTTTGTCTGTTAGTTTGCTTACAAATTGAAAACATCAGGATCAATTAACAAGATTTATTTTGTATATCGTAGGTGCATCCTCTGATTGAATCTTAGTGTTTTCTTAATAGGTTAGTAGTTATAAGTAAATACAGTTGACACAAAATGGCTTCCTGTACAATCTATATTGGATAAAATATAACCAATATATATAAGTAAATGATTGTTTAAAATACAAATCGCCAATTAAAATCGGAAGTATCACAAAATTGGTGACATAAATTCACTATTGATATTTAACTAACTGGTACTCGCGACTTCATCTGCTTGAAATATAAAAAATAATTTCGGTAGAAATTTGCTCGTGGGTCATACGCGATTCTGGACGCTGTCTCTTTATTTTACTATATTTACTGTAGATTTTTTCGAAATAAGAGTTTCCTATATTACTCCTTATAATATCAGGTATTTAGCATTGAAAACCCTGTCAGTATCGTCCCAACCGTTTCATAAATTAGGCTGAACAAACAGACGGACAAAAATGTTTCAAATTGGTTTTTCATTGTTGTAAGTACCGTATATACTTTCGTATACATCAAGTAAAAAGCATTTATTTTCATAGAAACGTACACTTCAAGTTTATCTATTTTTATAGATACAAGTGACCGCTTTTATGTCAGAAAGCAAACTAAATTAATTAAAGACTAGGTGCAATACATTAATCTTAATCGAATTCAATGATTTCAACAAGATTAAATTATACCATATAACTTTGTCTCATTGTTTATGTCAACAAAATTATCTACAAAAAAGCACTACAACAAATATTCAGATATAAAAAGAGTTATATAATTTTTAGCATAATTTTCTATCAGTGCGTTTTGTCTCAGATTCTCACTGAATGTCACTGATGCATTGCTTACTTGAATTATACCTATAATTATTTTTTCTTAGAATTTTGATATTTAACCGTACAGATTACGTTGTCCTAGTTATCTTTACGGTTCTCTTTATTTTATATCCTAAAAGTTTTAACATCAGAATTTGGCCTGATGTGAACTTACGACGTGATCTAAGACGATAAATACGCTAAACTTGGAGGAGCACGCCAACAGGTGCTTGGCGACTGAGTTTCAACTTGTGGGTCATACCTAGCCAGATAAACCTAGAAAAAGCCTTACTACCAAGCTATCGTTTCATCAGGATTCACTTCGTCTATTTTATTTAAATACCAACGAAGAACAGCGAACGATTCACCAAATTATATAATATCTTTAGGTGAACAATGATATTATAACTATAGATACGCTACCTAGATGATATTTTGACAAAAAAAAGCACGATAACGCACACATACGTAAAGGTACTGTCTTAGGTAAAACGTGGGCGTAATGTGGCATATTCTCAATATCGATGTGATGGAAAAGAAATAGTTATATGTTACAAATATTTCAGCAATTACCCGTATAAATCAAAACGTCACGTGATTGTTTCTTCTTGAATGTAAATGTCCTTTTCTCAATTTATCCGGTTCGTACACGCATTAATTCAATGAAATTTAAACTCATACAAAACGCATTCATTTGACCGTGAAAAATGTATAGCGGAATCACATCTCTCGGATCGATAAGTGTAGAAAGGGTTATTTGAGTCGGACAAAGCGGAAGGGTTGAGGGAGGAGAGAATATAACGAGCCACGCTACTAAACCCGTTAACGCTATCCTTTATTCTTTATGATCTCTACTTTTCGTTCTCTCTT
Organism: Antheraea yamamai; assembly: GCA_036509395.1. Lineage (NCBI taxonomy): Eukaryota > Metazoa > Arthropoda > Insecta > Lepidoptera > Saturniidae > Antheraea > Antheraea yamamai. The sequence goes on from AP028447.1 coordinate 668,768, forward strand.
CATAGTCTATACATTATGCTAACCTTTTATAAAAAGTGAAAACAATCGTCGCGACCACCATCTTGGTACAGTTCCCTTAAATAAACTCCGTAGCAACGATAAAAACATGTGGTGTACTAAAAATTACATACATTATACATGATACATATGAGATCGCAAGTTATATTCTGTTCAATTAACTCAAGATTTCTCTGTATATATAGGGTTATCAGATATTGTAATAAATTTTTTTTTACTTTCTTCAAGCTCAACAAATAACATATGCAAAAAAAATTTTACCAAAAAAATAAACCGCCTTCGATGTGAAAAACTAATGAAGCACTAAAAAGCGAAAAATAACTGAATTATTAAATTATCCAAATTAAATAAAAAATATTGATATTCGCGCTACCTAATAATATATTTGAAGTCGATGCCAACCTAAATTCATATCATCTATATACAAAGTTTTGGTCCACTCTCATGTCCCATGATGTATATCTGTATAGGTAGTATACATATTTTATTACCTGCAACAAATTTGAAATATAGGTTGGCATCGACTTCAAATATATTATTAGGTAGTGCGAATATCAATATTTTTTATTTAATTTGGTTAATTTAATAATTCAGTTATTTTTCGCTTTTTAGTGCTTCATTAGTTTTTCACATCGAAGGCGGTTTATTTTTTTGGTAATTTTTTTTTATTTCTCTATTTTTAGTGTACATAAACATATCTGGTTTCTAACGGGTATAATAAATCTGTCATAGTGGGAGCATCCAGCAGTCGGAATTAACACATAAATAGTAACGCATATTTTATTACAGAATCTTACGAAGATTCGAATTATCATAGGTGTTTGCTAACAGCGCCATCTATTATTTTCTATGTTAATCAATACTGACAATTTTAGGTTAGATTAAATTGTTCATAACTTCTAAGAATTCCACATGTTTATTCACATAAGCACTGATAGAAGTCACTTAATAAACCGGTGTCACGCCACACTCGACGCGTGACACCATCTTAAGAAAATGTGCGTCGTACGATAACATTTCTAACTTTATTTGATTCTTGATTTAAAGCAGACCTAAATCAGTGTCACGATAATTAAAATCAGACTTGTGAAATTGTAATAGAAATATTCTAGATTTAAGTAACATTTGGGACATTATTATTATTTATTTAGACCCGGAAATACAGTCTATGTGCAGTCGAGATAGAATAGTAAAGTTGCTATTTAAAATGAATAACAATGTAAGTAATTAAAACATATTGGCATTGTACTATGTTATTAGTATTACTTTGTAATTACTAGAATAATTGTCGATCTAAAATGAGTTTTATGGCAATTATTTTAAGATAATTAATGATAACGTAATTATTCAATGTATGATGTTAAAATCGTTATTTATTTATAATTAGAATTATTAGCGAACATAAAGTGTAACTATGTACAAAATCGTAATTAAGTACTTCGTTAAACTAAGACTTCCTTCACTTGGGTTGTCGGTAGGTGAAGGAAGGCGATTCCTTTATAAGTGCTTGTACGAGGTTGTGCAAGCTTCATTATTTAACTATTGTTTCGAGTTCGTGAGATCTATCGTTATTGTCGCTAAGTGATAATTATTGTCTCTGAGAGCATTGTCTCTGAGATTATTGTAAAAGCATTATTAAAAAGAACAAGAATTGAAGAAGTCGTTGTTTCATTTCATAGTGCCAGTCGTGTTGTGAAAATACATACAAATGGAGGACGATGCCATCCGTGCTCTGCTGTATAGGCTCTACCTATCTACTCTGACAAATCGATTCCAATTTCACGAAAATACGTAAAGACGAAGTTGGTGAAAATCAAATAAACGATATTTCATCCCCTTAGGGGTTGAATATTTTCTTGAAATTTAAATGGGACCACCTCTGAATATAACCAATTTAAATAAAAAAGAATCATTAAAATCGGTTCATAATTAACGGAGATATCGATTAACATACACAAAAAAAAAATACATACAACCGAACGTAGTAACCTCCTCCTTTTTCGAAGTCAGTTAAAAATAAAACATATTAAACAAACACAAGTTTAAACTAAAAAAAAAAAAAACACTTAATAGTTTATGCATTTTAAAAGGTAATAAAGCGCATTAGCATATCTAAACATACATATAAATAGTATTTAAGGATCTTTTGTTTGTAGGTAGGTATTAGTAATTACAAATATATCTATTATACATATAATAAGAATGTAAATCTAAAGTGTCTGTGCTTTTTAGATTTTTGTGAAAAAAATCGTTACAAGTGTGTTAGAATAAGTACTAAAATAAAAACCAATCATTTTTAGAAATGTCTATCAGTCTGTCTGTCTGTCTGTCTGTCTGACTGTCTGTTTAATTGAACAAACATCACTACTACAGTACTGCGTTCATGATAAAACGTCATAAAATCATAATGCATATCATTGAGTAATATTTAGCCTTTGTTTCATTAAAATCAGTTCAGTCTGTCCAATGTGATTGTAATTTTAACGACGTGACTTAATTACCACCAAAAAATAGATAAGTGAATGGGCTAAATACATCCCGATTATTTTATTAATGACTGTTTTACATAGGTTCAACGCGGAGGAAGTCGCGGGCACAGCTAGTTCGATATATATGTATATAAATTCAACCAGGGAGCAGTATTTGAAATGTTAATATTTAAATACTTCTGTAAAGTAGTCCAAGCCACAAAAAAAACCAGTCTAGTTACTATTAAAAACGTAATGTAATGTTACCATTCCTTAAAGAGATTCCAATTTCTTCTCCCAGATTACTAAATTATAGGAAGTCACTGGTGTCCAATATCGCCTGCGGGTTACACGTACAACAAATAAGGACACTTTTTGTTAATAAAGTTCCGTTATCAAACACAGCGCACGTGTTCCCTTATGCGCGGGACGCACAGACGGCCAGTTCAGTCAACATTTATTTAAAAAGAAAGTCGATGCAGTCACATGAACTGCCGACAGAAGTGAAAACTCAAAATGTCATAAATTTGTTCTCTTTTGAATTTTCATATTAGTTACAGTTTGAATGACAATATTTAAATTTCAGAATTTGTTTATTGAAATTATAAACATTAGTGTGGTTTTCATATATATTGTTACTCGGAGCAATAATTATATATATTTTTATAAAGTCTATTAATCAATCAAACGTATGATGAACTGCAAAATATCAATATTATATATGTACAGGCCCCTATATTACGCGTCGCTAGTCCGACGCAAGCTGCGCAAGCGCAATACGGCCGGTCATGCTTACGTAGGATGTCATAGCGCCATATTGCAGAAATCTAAATATGTCCTACCAAAAATACCGCTCAACGCACCTAAAGTTTTCACTTCAAAGACAACAATTGTTCGCTTCGCTCGCTTTAATAAAAATTTGTGATATCTTTCGGAAACTACTATTTTTCTTGATAAAGTATTAAATCCTATATCCTTTTTCATATCCCTGATAACACCTGTGTAAAATTTCATAGAGATCGTATGAGCAATTAAGATGTGAAAGCGTAACAAACAAACATATCACACATTCGCATTTATAAAATTAATAATAATAGTAATCACAAAATGTAAGTTAAATATACAAACAGTACTACAGATTTGGAAGAATGCATACACAGAAGGACAGATTTGAATTAAGGGTTTGGAAGCTGCTTATTTGGTTTATGAGAACAAATTATTTTAACAATTTTAAGAACAAACGCAATGAATCTACCCATATGTATGTCCAAATGTTTGTCATCCAGCTTTAGCAACTGTAGCATTCGTTGGTTTAGATTACGTAAACAATTGCGTAGACCAGCAGGTACACTATGCAAACCAAAGTACGTAGCGTATCTAAGAATTATGAAGTACATTTACTTCTATGATACGTTATTAACATGCGCTCTACAACACATTGCCTTAGTATATCATTTCAGTAAATACGTAATGAGATTTTTCAAACAAGAAGTAATCATCAATGAACAATACCACAAAAATGTAAGACGAGCATATTACATCTCATGTTCACCCGAGACTTTAACAACAAAGTTAGTGCGGTTAATAACTATTTTTATTGTTTTGTGCATAACCTGGTTAGAAAATTTATAAAAATCGTTTGATATTTTTCATATTTCAACTAGCAGCTTCCCGGAGGAACTAGAATTACGAAAATAAAGACATTAATATATTATTTTACTAGAAATTAGTTAATATTTAAGATTAATAAATTGGAATATAAGAATTATTTTTTATTAATGTCACAAAACATTTTTCGTAGATGTTGGTAAATACCGATTTAAGCTCTGCATGCGAACGTCCAGTGAACTATCTGATCTCTGTGATCTGTGTCACAACCAAGCGGTTGTCAGCAGTAAATCACTGACCACGCCAGCTCCTATATCAGTTCAGAATTTACGAGCAAACCCACACACATCGTCTGATATAACAGATGCTTTAACTCGACTTCATATGAACTTAAATTATTTATTATAGTTTTTTTGTTCTCGAAACTCATAAAGAATAATAAAAAAATATACTTACATATTACAAAAGGTAACATGTCTCTATATGTTAGTGTGGTCTCCCTGTATTTTTATTAGTGTGGTCTGTTAGTGTAGACTCTCTGTTTATCCGTAAGTATGGTTATAACGCGAGAAATACCGAATCAATTTACATAACTGTTTTTTTTTAATCATAAGTGTATTCTATTTTAAAAAACCATGTTGAACAACATAGTACACTCAAGTTTCGAAGACAAAAATATAATATATCCTGTTGAAATTACAGCAACTTGCTAACTACAATAAGGAAACTGATTGTAACTAAACGACTAATGTGTGTTCCAGCAAGATGCACACAGCGTCCAGTGCCATTAGTAAGTTTAGAATGTTAATTTGAGCCCATAGTCACAAACAATATATACAATCTACTCTGATCTTCACTTTACAATAGATATAAGTCTTTATAAATCATATAATAAGAATGTTTTTTTTTTCGAACTGACTACGCTATTGACCTAGCAAGGTCTTAACAGCTTCACCGGACTACTAAGGCGAGCGCTTAAGGCACTTAGCCGATTTTATTTGACAACTAGCTCAAGGGTGCACGGCACCTCTCGGCTTGGACTGTTGCCTGATACATGCAATTCGCGACCTATCTGAGCTTACCCAAGCTAAGCTAACTATTCACACATATATGAGTTGTTGCAACATATATGTGTACCAAGCATACATACCTCAACAACTCTTATATATATTTCGTATCGAATAATTTTCTTTTGGGGCGTGTTCAATACAAGATATAAATGTAATAAATTAAATACTGATTTTTGCAATCGAGACTTTTAATTATGGACTTGTATATTGAGGAAAAAATACATATCCGTCTGTCATCGAATATGTCGTTCATATTCAAAAAGGCCAGTGTGCATAGACACTTTTTAATGGCCAGCACGCTACATTTCTAAACTCTTTCAGTTTGATAAGGAAAAAAAATAAAACCCTTCCACTTTCATGTGTAAGCGTGTATGCGTGCACGTGTGTGTAGGTGACATGTGTAATGTTGTCGCAGTGATGTAAGATTTTGTGTCACTGTATAGCGCGAGCAGCGTACTCAAGGGCTCCACGCCGAAGGAACGGACCTAGGCTTAAGCCGCTGCCGAGGGGGCCTAATCTGGTTAATAAGAATGTAAATCTGACGTGTCTGTACTTTTTAGATTTATGTAAAAAAATGTTGCAAGCGTTTAGAAATAAGTAATAAAATACATTTCAATCACTTTTAGAAACGTCTGTCTGTCTATCTGTCCGTTTTTCTGAACACGCGTCATTGCTAAAATACCTCTTCAAGAAAATCATAAAGCATATTTTCAAACAACATTTAGCCTTTGTTCCATTAAAATTGGTTTGGTTTATGAAAAAATATTAGGTCTTTACCTATGAAATTGCCGTTTTGTATGAAAAAATTTAAACGACTTTTTTTCATGTATTTTTTATTTGTATTAATCGAAGTAATCACCCATGTGGCAGTTTATTGATGCCCTTCTTAAAAAAAATCAGCTGGACGGGAGGCAACAAATTCTTCAAAGGCATTTTGTACTGCCTCTCGGGTATTGAATTTTTTTCCCGCCAAAGAGTTATCCAAATTCGGGAAAAAGTAGTAGTCTGTAGGCGCAAGGTCTGGTGAGTAGGGCGGATGATGGAGAACTTCCAACCCCAGTTCTTGCAACTTGGAGACCGTCTGCTGTGCTGTATGAGGTCGCGCGTTGTCGTGCAGGAGCAGCGGGGACGAGCGATTGACCAATGCTAGTTGGAGATGTGCCAGCTTCTCCATCATTGTGTTCAGTTCTTCACAGTACACATCTGCAGTAATGCTCACCTCGTTTGGTAAGAAGCTGTGATGAATCACACCGGCGCTAGACCACCAAACAGTAACCATCACTTTTCTAGGGGTAAGTTTTCGTTTAAAGCATTGTTTAGGTGCTGAACCAGGATCCAACCAACTTGCTGAGCGCTTGCGGCTATCGAACAGAATCCATTTTTCATCGCAGGTAACAATGCGGTTCAAAACTCCTTCATTTGTGTATCTGTTGAGCAGTGCAAGGCACATCTCGACGCGTACTTCGCGCTGGCGATCATTGAGTTCGTGGGGCACCCATTTGTCAAGCTTTTTTACCTTGTCAATTTGACGCAAATGGACCAATATTGTTTTGACGCTAACGTCGAAAGCTGCTGCTAATTCGGCTGTAGATTGTGTATCATCAGCTTACACAATCGCCTTTAATTCGTCATTATCGACCAAAGTCTTCGGACGATCGCGAGGTTCATTTTTCAGGTCGAAATTCCCAGAACGGAAGCGAGCAAACCAATAACAGGTGGTGTGTTGGTTTGTAGTGTTAGCTCCGTAAACGTCGTTGATGTTGCGTGCCGCTTGTGCCGCGTTGCTGCCACGACGGTACTCATATTCCATAATTACTCGAATTTTTAACGTATCCATGATGATGATAAAATTAATTTGAAATTAGAATTCTTAGCCAAACAAAAATTATTTTGATTTGAAATGGCCAGTACTGCAGAACGGCAATTTCATAGGTAAAGACCTATTATTATAATTTTAATGACAACACGACCTAAGTACGAGAGAAAAGTAAGGAACTTAATATATTCAGATTACTGTATTAATCATTGCTTTTTACCATAAAGTATCACGCGAACGAAGTCAAGGGCACAGGTAGTATATTTTCACGATGGACTACAATTTCACCTGACGTTAAAAGACAGTTGTCAAGATGGTAAACACGGTAACCTAGAGCGGATGTGGTATCAAGTGCAGCTGACGGAACTCCTACGTGTTTGGAGATTGATTTCCATGTTAAGAGTAGTAATACCCGAACCATGTACCCTAATATGCTGACCTTTCTCCAACACCACAAAATGATATCCCTTCCTAACTAGCACCTTTCCCAGTACCTAACGTCAGCACTTTCCGAGTCCTCTCACGGTCCTCGATACCACCCGGCAGTTCATTCCCAGACTCGGCCCATAACACTCTTAATCCTCATAATTATTCAGTGTTAAATAATAAGTATATTAAGTGAACAAATCTCTGTTAAATAATAAATATATATTTTAAGTGAATAAAGCTTTTTTAAAAAGGGGATTTTTAGAATCCCGTATAACAGACCGAAGCGAGTATTACGAGAAATAAAACTTTCTACGAGCTGTACAAATACGTTATCACTGAGACATAATTGTTTCCAGACATTTTCATAAATATCTTGCGTTCCCTCATCATACATTATCATTAATTACTTAAACTGATTGTAACAAAAAAAGTGTTGGAGAAAAATAACAATAATTACCTCTGAAATGGCTTATGGAACCCCAAGAAGTAGAATAAAGTGGGAAATTTTTCTTCTTTTACAGAGCTATTTTACACTGGCCGAGTCTTTAGTGACACTAATGTAACTTTATACCCGTTTTGTTTCAAATCTAAACCTTTTTGACTTAGTTTGCACTTTATTATAAACAAATTAAGATCTATTTTAGGTTAGCAATTATCGAGAGATAAGCTTTTTATAAAATAACCACCAGAACTTTTTATAGCAGTGGATATTCAAAGAATGATTGTCTGATATTATAGAAAATAAGATTTAATATGACTAGTGGTCATTCTGTGGTCGAAATACGATCGTAATTCAATTTTTTTTATACTTCTTTTGGCGTGTTAGGGAAAAATGACGAGAGTAAATTTTTACGATGCGCGCGCACACCGTCACGAAAAACCGACACCCTGAAGTTATTACGATGCGCGCATACACCATCACGAAAAACCGACACCCTGAAGTTATCACGATGCGCGCACACACCGTCACGAAAAACCGACATCCTGAAGTTAGCTATAGTCAACATATTGTTTTTTTGTATTTATTGTTTTATTCTTTCGTAGTATTTATATGTATTAAAACTTTCAATGTATTAAACATCTTTTTTCTATTGTTAGTGGCGTTTTTTCTACAAACGTAGAATAAGGCGATAGATAAAAATTTTGAAAAGATTTTTATCTTGTTACGCCAAAGAAGTATTAACTTTTAACGCGTGTACATAAGTACACACACACTTTTTTTTTGTTTGAACGTTCTTGAGGTGCTTTTATCAAAGAGTGTATAAAATATATCATAATCATTGCATACATATATTTATTTATATGTTCGACATTCTGTATGAACGTAAAGAATTAGTGTTCTATTTAATTAAATATATTTATAACACGTAACATATATAATTTTTTGAAGTGAAAAAAGCCGTATTTTTGGCAGGAGATAAATTTATAATTTCGCATCATGACATGCTACGTAAGCATGACGTATTGCGCTTGCGTGGCTTGGGTCAGGCTAGCAACGCGTAGTATAGGGCCTGTGTACATCTAATATTGTCTTTTGTATTGGGACTTTGAAGTCTATCATGTGTTTCACTAATTAATAAACTGTATAAGAATGTATAAATAATTATTGTTCGGAGTGCCAATACGTGTGAAAACCAAACTAATCATAATAATTTCAATACACAAATCATGATATTTAAATAATTCACACCATATTTAATTTAAAAATTCAAAAGAGCGCAGTTATTCTATTGTATTGAGTTTTCACTTCTGTTGGCAGTTATGACTGCCTCGAATTTTTTCATTGTTTATCCTATCCGCACACAATATTGATAATTAATGAAGACGGCACACAACGCAAGCCTTTTCGAAACATCTCGTTTATCGGTACAAAAATAAATATAAGATTGCTTTGAACAATAATAATACAATACTTCAAGTTCGTTTCTTGTTTACATAGACTATTTACTCGTAAGTTTTCAACCAAGTTTAACAGCGCTTCTAGTAGTGTATGTCTCAAGTTACAATAAAGTCAACTGAGCCGCAAAGTCCTCTTTCCCGTCGAATACAGCTCCATGCGATTGTACAATAATGTACTGAGGTATTATTCTTTATTTATTTTCTACTTATCTTGTCTTTCATTTTAAGTTATCGAAGTTTAAATGCATTAAAATATGATATCTTATGGATTTTATTGGCGATGCTGTTGGAAAATTTTGAATAAATGATATTAATAACCAATCTAAAGGTGGCAGGGCTCTTTGCGGGGTAGTAAAATTCTTGTACCTGATTCTGATCACCATTCATATATATTCTATACTAATATATAAAGCTGAAGAGTTTGTTTGTTTGTATGCTTGAACTCATCAGATCTCAGGAACTACAGGTCCGATTTGAGAAAATATTTCGGTTTTTGATAGATAATTTATCGAGGAAAGCTTTAGGCTATATATTATTACCGCTAAGACCAATAGGAGTCGAGCGCCAATGAAGAATGTTTCAAAATCGGGCATTTTTTTCCTTTTGATAGCTTTCACTGCGTGTAGCGTTATATACGTTGCCATGGTGGCGTGGTAAGTTTCTATCGCAAACATTTTCAAAGTTTATTTTGCGTTCCTATTCGAAAAGTTTATACTACGTTAGTTTTTTTTCCAATTTTTTATTTATTATGTATTTGTAATCTATTATCTATACTACTATATAAAGCTGAAGAGTTTGTTTGTTTGTTTGTTTGGTTGAACGCTATGATCTCAGGAACTACCAGTCCGATTTGAGAAAACCCTTCGGTTTTAGATAGCTCATTTATCAGGGAAGGCTTTATATCATCACGCAAAGATTAATATGAGCGGAGCACCAATGAAGAATGTTTCAAAATCGGGCACTTTTTTCCTCTTGAAAGATATCGTTAGCGTTAATATTATAATATACGTTGCCATGGTAACGTGGTAAGTTTCTATCGCAAGCATTGTCAAAGTTTATTTTGTTTTCCTATTCAAAATTTGTTATCTATTGCGTATTATAAATATAAAGTTTGTGTATGTACAATTAAAATAACAACTTTTTGATGAATGTATATGGCTACAAATGAGCAAAAAAAATTTTTTTATATGTTGTCTATATTTTTATATTATTATATTTTGTCTGTTTGTTTGTTTGTTCCGGGTAATCTCCAAAACGGTTGGACCTATTTTAACGGGAATTTTACTGGCAGATAGCCGAAATTATAGCGGTTGACATATTGTACTTTATTTGTCCGCGGCTTCGTCCGCATTGCTATTTCCAAAATGGTTGGACCGATTTTCACGGGGTGTTCACTGGTAGATAGCAGACCTCAAAAAAGTTAATTTAGGTTTTTTTTATTCGCCTTCGGCCGCAATGCAATATCCGTAATGCTTAAACTGATTTTCACGGGGCTTTCATTGGCAGATAACGCACCTTATAAGAAGTAATTTAGACTATTTTATTTTGCTACTCAAGACTTCGTCCGCAATATTCTACTATCTCCTAATCGGTTGGACCGGCTTTCACGGGACTTTTACGGGCAGATAACTAGCGAGATCGGAAGACGTTGTCCCGCCCCGATGATAAAAAAAAAAGAAACCTTGAAAAATTATACTTAAACCTTCCCCATGAATCATTCTATCTACTGGTGAAAACGGCATGAAAATCCGATCTGTAGTTTTTGACTTTATCACGAACAGATAAACGGACAGACCAAAGGACTTTGTTTTTAACCGACTTCGAAACAGGAGGAGGTTACTATGTTCGGTTGTATTTTTTTTTTATGTGTGTTAATCGATATTTTCGTCAATTATGAACCGATTTTAATGATTCTTTTTTTATTTGAATTGGTACACTATGTAGTGATGAACTGCTACCTGTGCATTCGTCCGTGTGAAATTGATCAAAAATATGTTACAACGGCGTGACACGTGTGCTTTACTGGACTCCAAGAATAAATATACATAATTGAAAGTCATATATTTGTATGTAATATTAATTATATCATCTTTTTGGTCAATTTGGCGGCCATATTGTTTTAGTTACCGCATTTGCGTCTACATAACTCAGTGATTATAGCAATGTATAAAAATAACTTAAGTATATCGACAATATGGGCATATTATATCTATATAATAAAAGATTTAAGACATATTGTTCGATAATGTATAACTTAAAATTTTCATTACTTTCTTATATAGTGTTAGTGAGCACTGGCTGTGATATATAGTAGGTTGAAGTTCCAGGTATGTTGCTGATGACAAATACCACCCCATTCGATATACTATTAGTATTCATATATCTAATGTATACGTGACATGTTACAGTAGATGGCGTGCGTGTCGTAGTTACAAATGTTTTTGTAAAAGCATTTCTGTAATGTACACACCTACTTACAATTTTACATTTCTTTAATACATTTTAAAAAAACGCGTGCAGAGCCGCGGGGCACAGCTAGTGTATTATAAAAATAAAGTGTGTGTATGTAATATTAAAACAACAACTTTTTGGTGAATGGACAAGGCTACAAATAACAAAAAAATAATTTTTAAAAATCCAGTTTGTATGATGTATGTTTGTTTGTTCCGGATAATCTTCGAAGCGGCTGTACCTATTTTAATGTGACAGTTACTGGCAGATAACTGAAACTATAGTGGGTGACAATGCAAAAATGCTTGAACTGGCTTTCACGGGACTTTCACTGGCAGATAACTCACGTTATAAGAAGTAACTTAGACTATTTTATTTTGTTATCTACGACTTCATCCGAAGCGCTATCTCCAAATCGGTTGTACCGATTTTCACAGGACTTTTACGGCCAGATAAGTAAGTAATGAGCTATTTTGTTTTAAACTAGTGGACTCGGCAGACTTTGTCCCGCCCTGATAATAAAAAGAAAACCTTAACAAATTATACTCAAACCTACTCCATGAATCATTTTATCTACTGATGAAAATGGCGTGAAAGTCCGTTCCATAGTTTTTGAGTTTATTACGAACAGACAGACAGACAGCCGTGGCAGAGGATTTTGTTTTACAATATGTAGTGATGAACTGTTACCCGTGCATTCGTCCGTGTGAAATTAATCAAAAATATGAAGTTTACTGTAAACAAGCGCGTTAGCTGTGTGCTGTACTGGACTCCAAGAATAAATATACATAATTGAAAGCCATATGTTTGTATGTAATTTGGATTATATTATCTTTTAGGTCAATTTGGCAGCCATTTTGTTTTATTTACCGCGTTTGCGTCTACATAACTCAGTAATTATAGCAACGTATAAAAATAACACAATTATATCGACAATATCGGCATATTATATGTATATAATAAATATTTAACACATATTGTTCGAGAATGTATAGCTTAATATTTTCAATACTTTCTTATATAGTGTTAGTGAGCACTGAGGTAGGTTAAAGTTCCAGGTATGTTGCTGATGATAAATCCCATCCTATTCGATATACTATTAGTAGTCATATAATATTTAATGTACACGTTACATGTTACAGTAGATGGCGTGCGTGTCGTAGTTACAAATGTTGTTGAAAAAGCATTTCTGTAATGTACACACCTACTTATAATTTTACATTTCTTTAAAACATTTAAAAAAAACACATGTGGAGCCGCGAGTAACAACTAGTATACTGATAAATTCGTTTCTTTTCTTTTAGCTTGACGCATTTCGTAATCAACTAATGTATATGTAGGCTTAGCTTTTGTTTGAGGTTTCGCTTGCGTACTGTAGATTTGATGTATTTCCTGTTGGATGTTGGACCCGAAATCGCCTGGTTCATACAAGGCAAACCACTAGTCTGGCTGCTGTAGCTCGTTCTTACGGTGCACCGTCACACACACGTACACACAGTTATTACAGAAATGTTTATTGTTCAGTTGGAAGACCCCAAAACGGCGAAAACTGGCCGTTGTAATAAATATGAAATGATGAAAATACTCGAACATCTCCTGATGTATGTATGTATCTTTTTCTAGATGAAAGGTACCTATAGAATGTGTTTTTTGTACTCTTAACAACATTTAAGCAAATTTCAAGATGATCGGTTTAATAGCATGACAAAAGAAACAAACTCAATCTCACATTTATATATTACCTATGTTTAAATGTTGATTATCTTGAAATGTCCTCACTAACCAAAAATTATTAATGAATAGAAAGAAGATAGATATAAAAGATAAAGATATAGATAGATATAGATATTTTTGTTAGATATAAAAGTTAGTACAGATTATAATAAATTTAAATTTTACACGAAAACTTCCTCGCATCTTTATGCATTCGTATTCGCCAGTTTGATTTCGAAATAAGAACGCGGCGTTCGAATTGTAAAGTTTGTGATTCGGAACGCTTCATACTATGAAAACTACAAGCGTCGCTTCCTTGACATAGCCATCGTAATATTTACACTCGAAGATTTTAGAATATTTTTCACGTTCATTTCTTATTTTTAAAAGGGAAACATTCTACGCTCTGCGTAAATGGAGCAATGCATTGCGAAGCTGAATTTATACTCAAGCTTATTTCAAACGAAATTCTAGTACTACAGATTTGTGATCAGAAGTGGCAGAGATATCTCTTGAACTTCGAAGTTTAGACATAAAATGTAAAGGAAGTCATTTCAAACGTGAAAATCGAAGAGAGAATGTAGTTTTGTCTGTGAAGGTACAACTTTTTAAAATTTAAAATCTCAATAAAAATGGAAAAACAGGTAATAAAATGTGCGTAGTTACGAGAAAAATACAGATAAAAATAATAGATAAGAGGCGACTCTTATTAAGCTGAAGCCACAGGATTTCTCGTAGCACGTTAATTATTTTTTATGATAGTAAAAATTAAATAGTGTTTCCTCACTATACGAGTTGCCCCACTTCCCCACGGCAAGAAATACATATATCGCTGAACGCGCAGTGCTTGCAAGAATCGTAGTTTCTTAAAACTTGAGTAACTCAGTATTAGATAAAAATATTATAGTATGTGAATAAATAAATAAAGCCCTCTATCTCTGTGAATTATCTCTCAATCTCCTTAAAGTAAAATATGGAAAAATGATCGAATTTTATTCAGTATTTTTGTGTTATCTGCACAAAACGGCTGACCAGCGAGCATCACATTATTTATATAGATTCAAAATCAATACTTTCTTCAGTTTAAGCCCCGAGAAGGTGCTTATGGACGTCAAATATACCACCGGTCTGAAAAACAACCCAGTCATCCAGAAGAACCGGCAAGAAACTCGATTATTTAGACCTTTTGTAGGTGGTAGAGCCACGCTGAAGCTATTACTGGTATCAGCATGAATGGGACGGCTCGACCGTGCTACTACCACCCGACACACAGAAACACCCACGTGAAGTAACAGTGCTTACATTGTTGCGTTTCATTCGATCATCGGTCAGTGAGAGCGCTGTATACACACCCCCTAACTCTCCCCTCCCCCCTCCCCAAACACTGGCGGCTGGCAACGCACTTTCAACTTCCGTGGTGTTGCAAGTGTCTATGGACGGTGGTGATCACTTATCATCAGGTGACCCACGTGATCGTTTGCCTCCTGTGATTTAAAAAAAATCTGGTTTATCATTTCATAGTAATATTTCTACAAACATGGATTTTAGTGGATGCACAGAAAAGGGCGTAATTTCCAGACATCACCATCGTCCACATATTGATCCACCCTAAAATAGCCTTTAGATATTAAAACCCGCTTGACATGGTACTCGAAAACTATCGGGTAAATAATAATATGCTGTTTCAGTTTCTTTTTTATATGATCAATTTACTTTAGAAATAGAGACCTTACATCTGATCAAGATTTTTAATAACAAAATATTCAACAAGGTCTTCCAGAATATATAAGATTTGCGAGGAAACAATAACACAAAAGACGGATTTTTAAATGGAAGTATTAAATATTTGATTATACTATTTAAATGCCAATAAGGTCGGTGAATACGATGCGAAACAATCGTATTTCCGATATTAAACTTTTAAAACGTTCCGGAGCGCTCGTTGTTCGGATATATTTGGGAGTGTGCAGAGCGACGCGGCGCTCTGTCTGCTTCGGGCCCATTTAATTACATTCCATTGTCTTTTAAAGGAATAAATGCGATTCCAACACCCATCGCACCAATTCCACATCGATTTATTTGATCATGGACACAAGCAATTACTCGTGTTAACATTTGTCGATGATTTCATTTGAGCTTTCATTATGGTGTGGGCAAAAACACGATAGGCTTCAAAATAAGCGATTCTCACTATGTGGTAAACGATTAATAAAAGTTGTAGTGGCCTAGTGGTTTGACCGGTGAAATATCATTCCGATGCCCGCAGGTTCGAACCCCGGCACGTACCAACGAACTCTTCGGAATTCGCGTACATTTACTAATTAAAATTGGTGACACTATCAGCTGACGGTGAAGGAAAACATCGACAGGAAACCTGAACCTGAGACATTTTCTTGTAGTACTATCATATATAGTAAAACATAGAACAGTGAATTTGTCCGAGTTTAAGATCACCAATACGAAATGGGCTGGCGTGGTGATTATGCCCCGTACCTTTCTTCGGGAAGAAGCCTTTGGCACTGGAGTGAGTCTCTTACAGACTGACGATGATGATGATTAATCGGGGCAATATTAATGACTATCCAAGTAATGGTAAGTCTTAGTAATAGTACAAGTAAACTTAGTAAAAACACAATAAATTATTTTAAAAGTCTAATCTATATCCACTGTTCCCAAGATTTTTTTATGTATTTAGCTCTAATTTCTGATACTACCATTTTCGTTATCGGAAAAAGACGTTGGCTGCCAAACAAGACGATATACCAACAATCACCGTTATGTTCAGCAAACACTAGAACATTATTAGATAAAAAAATGTACTTAAGATTTTATTTGTAATACGACATAGTGAGTGCACTGATAATGGCAAGTAAAGATAAAACTACCAACGAAATAAATCGAAGAAGACATTGTAAAACGTTTATCTTAAAATCTAATTAAAATTAATTAAAAATTAATTAAAATTAAAAAAAATAATAATAATAATAATAATAAAAAAAAATAAAAAAATAATAATAATAAAAATAATTATAAAATAATAAATAATAATAAATAATAATAAATTCTAATTAAAATTAATTAATTAATTATTAATTTAACGTTTATCTTTTTTTAAACGTTTATCTCCATGCACATACTAGCTTTTCAATCGGGTACAAATACTCTACCTCCCAGCTTTATTACTAACGTGTAAATGCATCTGTGACGTAAAATAATCATATAATAGTTGTGCACGTAAAGTTTTAAAGGTAAAGATAATTTGAATAAAAAATATCAAAAATGAAAGTAAGGAAATCACAGAAGAGTAAATTATGCATATTTTAGATAATATAATGTGCAGTGAGTGCAGTGGACAGCGTCTCTATCTCGCATGGCGGCACAACGCAGCGGCGCAGCATGGCGGCATGGCGACTGACCGGCGACACGTGTGCGACAGCCCGTGAATCGTGCAACGGGCCCGCGCTATCACGCGATAAAATGACGCTTTAACTACACCGACTGCAATTCTCAGCAAAAATTTATCAACGCCGTATCTGGAATCTAATATTTATACATGTCATTTACCCACACACCTATCCTAACTAATTACTAATCCTAAATTTGTTTGTATGGTTTTATACTTTAGTCAAAACTCGGTATATCCGTGTCAGCTTTTAAAAAGCACAATTTATTTTGTCCTATAGAAAGGAGAGTTCTTACAAGACCAACTTATAAAATTAAATAAAATATTTCTTCGATTTTTTATGCAAGCCGAACGACTACCCAGTTATGCTGACGTAGTAATTCTTTATCTAAGTTAGAATTTTGCATACATGTTGTACAGAAAAGTACTGTTTCCAAATCTACTTTTCTCGTAAACGATACCACCAGAAAAAACTAGTAACATTATAAAGGAAAAGTTTGTAAAAACGTATGGTAAACGTATATTTGTTACTTATTCATGCAAAAACTACTAAATCAATTTTGATGAAACTTTACAGTAAGACAGCGTATACGTCCGAATAACATAAACTCTTGTTTGTTTAAAATAAAATATGCTATGAATTATAACTTCTCTTGCAATTATTCCATAAAAAATAGGGCCTGCATAACATGTAACCTATTCCACTCTTCTCTATCAAGTTCCATCCCAGTATGCACCATTTAATACACTCTCTTTTTCCTCTACTCCTCTACTCCTGTATCCGTTTACCTTCATAATTAACACTCTTCTATTTTCATGATATATTCTCATGATAACTCTATACTACGCTTACCTCCTCTAGTTACTACGCTCTATACTCCTCTGCTTTAATGTCACTGGCAACTTCCAAACTTCTGATATCACCAAAGCACCATGAGTGTGAAGTTATAGTCACCAATTATAGAATTATAAAAAAGTAATCCTCAGTAACATTTTAATGCCCCACAAAACTTATCCGTACGTCTGAAAATTGGAAAACGCGTTTGCTGAATTTATGCTTTTAATATTCTTTTGTGAAACCGGAATGAACTGGTTTCCAATTACGTCCTGTCGGAATACTCCAAGCGCGCAATCGAATCATACTTATCCTGGATGAATGCAACTGCGTTTATTTATTTGATATGCCTTTAAATGTGGAAGTGTTTACCAAAACGCTGTTTCCAAATGAGGATTGCGAGCGTCCTTTGTTAAAACAATATAATTATTCTTATGAAAATAAATATTCATTTTCTAATTCACTAGTAGTGCTACCAGTGATAATTAAAGCAGCTAATTATACATTTAAGAATTCCCACAGAATAAATTATTGAAGTCATAATTATTCTGCTATTATCCATCCATTGTCTGAAATTATTATTAATAATAACAACGATCGGCTGGTGTTATCGTAACGTGTGACAAGCGAATACTATGCAATATACGTGTGAAAGGGCTTTACGTTGCAGCACACGTTGCGCACGATATGAGCAACAAATATTCATTTCGTAACTTTGTCGTAGGTATAAACTGAAATATCATAAACAACAAACTACCCAACAAGTGATTAATTGACTGTAGTTTATATAAGACACTCTGTGGACTGTAGTTCTAACAATTGTTGTAAAAGAACACAAGAAAATAACTCATGTTTCATTTTTTTTCTCGAACTGACTACGCTATTGACCTGGTAAGGTCTTCACAGCTTCACCGGACTACATGTTTCATATATAAGCGTTATAGTTATTTATAGTGGTGGAATTTTAATGTATCTTATAAACTTTAATTCATAGAGTAACAAACGAGTAAACAATCCATATGATTGGTTACTGCGCCCTCTGAACGAGAACGAAAATATCATTTCTATTTGAAAACTTAGACATACTAGAAGAATAGTTTCTTATTTATTTAAGAATTCCATTTCAATATAATTTGAAATTAAAATTTACGTATAATTTTACTAAAGTATAGCAATAAATAACCGTGGTGTAGTAATAAAAATGAGAATAAAATAATTACACGAAATATTTTTATCAGTTATAAAGTCATGACGCCTACTTAAAATTAATAGCAACAACTTTCAATGAGCTTTCAAAGTAATTCGAAATAATTATCAACGTATTATTTACAATTTGACATTATAACTATTAGTAACTTTGAAGATAGAAGAGGTCTTCCTAATAAGATCTTAGACTATGAACGTATTAGGTAAAAAAAATTATAATACAATTTCTTGCGGAACAGACAAGCGTTTATTTTTTGTATAGTCACAAAATCTTAATTATAATGACCATGCATATTAAATGTAATGTAAATCTTTACAATAATATTTTAAGTCATTGTTTCATTATTTCCTTATACAGTGTAAGTGAGCACTGTACATCACAGTTATACGGTGGGTTAACGTTCCAAATATGTTGCTGATGATAAACCTTATTTCACACACTGTTAATATTTACATATCTAATGTTTATGTTACATGTTACTGTAAATATCGTGCGTGTCGTACTTACAACTGTTTTTAAAGAGCATTTCTATTATTGTACATGGTCTCACAATTTTATATTTCTTTAATACAATTAAAAAAAACGCGTGTGGAGGTGCGGGTACAGCTATAATTTTATATAAATCAGCTGTCATTTAGGTTAAAATATGTTTTATTTCACATATAACAAGCAGTGCTATTATTTTGTGAAAGGAGCAAAGTAATAATGTGGTAATGTATATGAGAATTAAATAAAAAAGTAAGTTTTCTTCCAATACTTTTCTGACGGGTGTACCTTATAGTCAGTACACATAAGACATATAACTAAACCTAAATAGGAAAGTCCAATTGAAAATAATTAACTTTTAAAAGCAACATCTGTGTGTTCGTGTGTTGTTTCTTATAAAATATACTGACTCTTATAGCAAGAAAAGCGATTAAATCAGCGCAACTATATTACATCTGTGTACACTTTTGACCATCTATTTCAAGAGTGTTGCAGATTAAATACAATGAAATTAAAGTACTGACCTGATACTTTGTGAAAACTTTTGTATATTTCCGTTCGATATTGTGGACTTGATGAATGAGGTGATTGCCTTTGTGGTTGTGCGCGCTTCTTGTAAAATCTACTTGATAGATTATCCCGATATCTTTATTTATGGTAGCTGTGCCTGCGACTCCTTCCGTGTGGAACCTAATGAAAAAAAACAGTGAGTATTAAAATTATCTGAATGTATTAAGTCCATTTACTTATCTACTTTTCTCTCGTACTTAAGTCGCGTCGTCATTAAAATTACAATAACTTTTGATAGAATGAACCGATTTTAATGAAACCAAGACTAGATGTTACTCGATGATATGCTTTATGATTTAATGACGTTTTATCTTGAAAGCAGTACTTTAGTAGTGATGCGTGTGCAAACAAACAG
Organism: Antheraea yamamai; assembly: GCA_036509395.1. Lineage (NCBI taxonomy): Eukaryota > Metazoa > Arthropoda > Insecta > Lepidoptera > Saturniidae > Antheraea > Antheraea yamamai. The sequence goes on from AP028447.1 coordinate 689,096, forward strand.
ACAGATAGGCAGACTGACAGACATTTCTAAAAATGATTGGATTTTATTTTATTACTTATTCCAAGACACTTGCATCAATTTTGTTTCACAAGAATCTAAAACGCACAAACACGTTAGATTTACATTCTTTTTATATGTATAGATACAGAAACTGAAATTAATAAAGTGTTCAGAAACCACGGTTTTTATAAGCACTACGCTTTTAGCGGCATGTTTTCCTACTGTAAAGAAGTGGGGTGAGCGGTGTGGCGCTAATTCTTTTCCCTCTGTACATAAAATATATTCTTAAGATATAACACAGAGGAAGTCGCGTTTATCCGGTAGTTCAGAATTTATTTGTGGGAAATTAAATTATATTACGTTGTAGAGTATTCTGTAGTACTCACAGGAGCATATTCAATTTATAATTCTGTCCTGAAGTAATGTAAATCGCTAACCGAATTTGAGAGCCAGTGCCCTCTATCTTAAGAAATTGTTACTAAGCCTTATGCGTGATTTAACGCTAATGTTTTCTTTAACCATATTTCGCCACTTGAAAAACAACGGAGTTCAACAAAAACGGGATAAACTAAAAAAGAATAACTGTGGCTGGTTTGTCGCCACGTGTGTGGTGATCGCTTCCCAGTTAGGTCCTGACTATTCCCGTCCTATATGGTTATTGACTATACCGCTTGACCCTGGAATTCGTCACGTTTTAACCCCTGGACTGTCAAAAACTATAATGGTTTACCTCTATATAAACGAATGTAGACCTGATGATTCACCGGTCAGCAAACAAATTGGCTCAAAATTTAAAGATATAGCCTACCATTTTGAGACCTGGGTGTTAAAAAAAACAGCCGAGGGTTAATCCACCAATATGGCGGGTGTTAAACTTACACTATACTTTCTTTAAATCAGTGACTGTACATAATATAAAAGTGCTAATAAATAATGGTAATGAGTTTGTTTGTTCGTCACACAGCTCACTCGCTCAGCTCTCTAATGAATCATATAAATAAACGCAGAGAATTCTCACCTGATGAATCACTTTACATAGTTAATTAATTTTATTCGTGGAAATAACTAGTTCCCGTTGTGTGTAGTTGTATGACTAGTACAAGAACTTAGATAATATTGTCTACATATAAATAGGCGAATATAAAACAATTCAATAGCACTGTCCTCTGCTTCTCAACCGATTTTCTTTATCTATGTAGTTGCTAGTAAAGCTTCTTTGCCTTATATGTATTAAATTATAAATATATGAGAGTGCTCATAAACTACATACTATACGAAGTCCCGTAGTATAAATACTTAACTATACATTTACTCATTTTTATATACTACGAGATCCAGAGATACACTTACTTATACATATATACACATACAAACAAATACATACATACCTTAGGTTTAACGTGTAACGAAAAATTTACTCCTACCGTGCCATAAGAAGTATTAAAAATCGAAATCGTTTTTTCCTATACCATCGTTAAGTCGGAACTTTTACTTTTCGTCATATAACTTGGGCCTTAGGAAGATAATACACGTGAAGAAAAGATGCCATTAGTTTAATGAATTTTGTAATATATTAGACCAACATTCGATCATAGTGTCAGACCCCAATTGGATCACGATTATCACGATAAGCTTGTAAAACCAGTACGACACTTAGACTGGTGATTTATTATCAATCTCATGATGGTCGCCGTCGTTTTTGGATTACGCTGTTCTTATCATTAAGCATAGTGCAGTCACTTTGTAGTGCTACAATAGAAAAGTGGAATAAAGGGGAATGAGATTAAATTAAATGAAAGCTACATTAAAATGCTTGAAAAGGTCTTCTTAATAGATCACATTTTGATCTCTATTTTATTATTAATTGATTTAAAACACCAATAACGTTTACACTATGACGTTTCTATCTTTCTGGTAATTCTGATTTTAAACAATACAGTAAATAGGGGTATTAAATCAAATCATAAATACTTTATTCATTTTAGGACCAGAGAAGGCGCTTATGAACGTCAAAACTACCACCGGTTCGGATAAAACCTATCTTTTTAACATGCATACATATATTTTAAATAATTGCATAATGTGACCAAATAAAATTGTTATATTGGTAACAATATTTTATGTATGGGAACAAATTACTTTAGTTAAATAAAAAAATCGTTTTTCTTATACTTCATTAGGTAGATACATTCGAGATTTTACAATTACCATTACTAGTGGGCGCCCAGTGGTCGACATTCGACCATAGTTCATTGAATTTTTAAAGTTTGAACTTTATTAGGGTTCTTTTATCAAAGGCATCGACTTCAAATATATAATTAGGTAGTTCAAATATCAATATTTTTTATTTAATTCGGTTAATAATATATAAGTTATTTTTCACTTTTTAGTGCCTTATTAATTTTTCACATCGAAGGTGGTTTATTTTTTTTTTGTAAAAAAAAATATTTCCACATTTTTAGTGTTCATAAATATATCTGGTTTGTAATGGGTATAATAAATCGGTTCCAATTTCACGAAAATACGTAGAGACGAAGTGGGTGAAAATCAAATAAACGATATTTCACCCCCTTAGGGGTTGAATATTTTCTTCAAATTTATATGGAACCACCGCTGAATATAACTAATTGAAATAAAAAAAGAATCATTAAAATCGGTTCATAATTTGCGGAGATATCGATTAACATACTTAAAAAAAATACAACCGAACGTAGTAACCTCCTCCTTTTTCGAACTCGGTTAAAAAATACGTACAGTTGAGTATAACAACCTCCTTCGCAACCTTTTTTGAAGTCCCTTATTGACGGATGTCAAAATGTCTTTTTTATTTACATGTGTGTATATATGTTGTGTAAAATTGAAGCAGTAGTGTGAGTAATGCATATTTTAATTAATTTAATGTACTTCTAAAGCATTTTATATAAAATAAATAGCTTTCTGCACTTCTCCTCCATATAAACTTTAACTATGCCAAATTTCACGTTCATCCATTCACGCAATTCTTTTATAAAGGGATACGAAGTTTTGGCTTCACGTATTAATATATATGTCTTTACCTATGAAATTGCCGTTCTGCAGTACTGGCCATTTCAAATCAAAATAATTTTTGTTTGGCTAAGAATTCTAATTTCAAATTAATTTTATTTTAAAATCATGGAATTCTTTTTCCAAAAGTAGTCATTTGTTTATTGATTAGTGTTACATTTTCATCGCATTTCAATCTTTTTTGTCATCATGGATACGTTAAAAATTCGAGTAATTATGGAATATGAGTACCGTCGTGGCAGCAACGCGGCACAAGCGGCACGCAACATCAACGACGTTTACGGAGCTAACACTACAAACCAACACACCACCTGTGTGCTTAGTGTGAGTTCTTGTACCTACTCGAACGCGTTGGCGTTCATTACGGTTTGTATGGGATTTTAAAAGCGCCACCTAGTTGTGCGAGTTTTGTTTGTTTACTTTATAGATATCGAGTTTCGAAACGTGAGTACGTAGACGCGCGTAAGTGCTTATTTGCGAGTGCGAGTTACAATAACATGCCATTTTGACGTTTCAAACCGAAACATATTCATATTTACGTTGGTATATGTTTCACTGTGATTTTTGTCGTGAAAAGGTTAGCTTTGCAGAGTAAAAGTATTTTTATAGCATAATTTATATAGGAGCACGTTATTTTTTGCGTTGAAAATACTGAGAGTACAAGATATAAGAAATAATATGGCCATTGTTCATATAAAAGTTCGCAGTAGCAATGATCCATTAAAGAAATTCATATTGTGAAAAGGTATCACTTCACAAAGAAAGCATTATAGTGTTTGTGCAAAGAACTTATACGACAAACTAATCTAAAGTCTTCATCACTACGAATTACATTGAAAATAAAGGTAAATATTCTTGATCTTAATAAGTGAACTTTTTATCATACAAGTGCAATAATCGTGATCTCTACAAAATGTGCTCAATACACATGTGTCTGGATCCTATCAGGAGCTAATAGGGGTAGCAAATAAACTCTCATGAATAATGCATTGTAAGGAATATGTATATTTTAAATCTAATATTTTAAACATATATCCATAGTAATTTCTTTGTATTTGTTTATTTAAAAATTTATATACATATGGTATATTCAAGAGTTACTGTAATAAAGAAAACTAGTTACAATTTGTTTCAAATTGATATCTTTGAACAGACATCTTATATATATATGTCTTAACATACAGATGAATATATTTATTAATTCTTTCAGGTATCATTGTAAATGCTGTAATTAGCTGTATTGATGGTAGTTATTTCATTGTGTTTGGACCTGCTAAAGAAGTTCATCTTTATTACTATTGTAAACACTACTAGTCTCTTAAATGGATAAATGGTAAATATTATGTTAACTTAAGGAAATTATATGTATTAGAATGCCATAAATAACCTACAAATATTTTTTTCACATATGATTGGGTTGATGAAAACCATATTATAGGTTATATGACTCACTGATATGGGATACAATATAGTCAACTATATAACCATATAATTATTGCACTAACATGGAAAAACGGTGTGGCTTTTGCTAATATCTTAATATATATATTTCTTGTGTGCGTGTGTATGTGACTGAACTCCTCCTAAACGACTGGACCGATTTTGATGAAAATTTTTGTGTGTGTTCGTGGAGATTCGAGAATGGTTTAGATTCACAATTGGACCCGGCAGGTGGCGCTGCGATCGACTTTTAGGATTTTTTTGTTTTCAAGGCAGGACAACGTCCGCCCGGTCCGCTAGTATATATATATAGTCTGACATCGGTGTACCTAGACAAATTGCCAGTGCATTACTCACAATAAACAAATAAATCGGGAAAACATTTATTTTTCACCATATACTTTGTAATTGCAATAGGAAAAATTTAATTCCATTTTTTTTTATATCAATATTTAATTCCATAATATACATGAAAAAAAATGTATGTAGATAAATATTCTATAATTGTATTTTATTAATATAGCAAATCAATGTATTATTTCCAGTAATAATATTGTTTAATTCTTTAGTAGATTGGCTTCCCACTACATCCTTTGTTGAAGATTCTAATTGTACATATTACTACTGCCACAACAGAAGCTAATTATGGAGAAAAGCATACAAGGGCTGAAATATTCATGAAAAATGCTTGTACAAGAATTAAGAACCAATAACAATGTTTGAAACTAGCAGTTTATCAATGTGAACTGTAAAATATAACAGAATGAATCCAGGCTTGTTGTGCCATACATAAAATGCTGGTTATATTTGGCATTATAGTATCATAGGAAGAAGAATGTGACCCTGATCATGAAATCGTTTCTACTCCTACGGAGACAGTAAACACCTCACAATATTTAATTGGCAGAAGATTGTTAAGGGATAAATTATTATGCAGAGTAGAACAATAATAAAATGTCATCATTCAAAAAAAGTATTATATAATGTCCGTATAAATAAAATAAAACTAGTTTTTACTGATAATTTCTATAATATATGTTGATTCTAATAAATCTAAAGAACTCAGTCTTGTGTTTGCACCACTTATTTCTTAATTTCATCCTGTTACAACCTCATTTCCATATAATCATGACATCACTGCATTAAAGTCTCCACTGCTCTTTCCATTTTTTATTTTTCTCTTTTTCAAGTCTTCTTGTGTTCTCTCGCCTTTTGTTCAATTTAACTCTACAAGTTAAAGAAGCCAACTCTTCCCTGCGCCTTAATAATATATCCGTGTCTAAAATATATAAATAGCACTATAATTACAACACAAATTCAATAAAAGAATAAAATTTAATAACCTCAAACACTTACTGTTTCATATAATTTCATGTAATGTCATTGATTAATTTACATTTTTGTGTAACGAAATTACCGATTTTGTATACATAAATGTAGCACATTTTGTCTAAAAAGTATAGTTTATAGATAATAGTAAAGAAATGTAACATTCACGAATCTAACAAGTAAATAAACAAATCTGTGTTTGCATACATAACCTGCCTAAATCGATGTGTAGCTAGTTTTGTTGAAGAGTGTATTGTTTATAAAAACTTTTCAATTTGGTCGGAGTATCATATGACGTTTAACATTGCCAACATGATAAAAATAAACTAATGATTTTATACGGTGAGACAACGTCAATCGAATCGCCCACACGAAATGAACTCACACTCGCATGTACTCGGGTCTCGGTACATTTCCCGTAACCTCGGTGTTCGCATAGTTAAAGTTATTCGATATATTTTTGCAAACTCACACTAAGCACACTGTTATTGGTTTGCTCGTTTCCGTTCTGGGAATTTCGACCTGAAAAATGAACCTCGCGGTCGTCCGAAGACTTTGGTCGACAATGACGAATTAAAGGCGATTGTGGAAGCTGATGATACACAATCTAAGGCTGAATTAGCAGCAGCTTTCGAAGTTAGCGTCAAAACACTATTGGTTCATTTGCGTCAAATTGGCAAGGTAAAAAAGCTTGACAAATGGGTGCCCCACGAACTCAATGATCGCCAGCGCGAAGTATCCGTCGAGACGTGCCTTGCACTGCTCAACAGACACACAAATGATGGAATTTTGAACCACATTGTTACCTGCGATGAAAAATGGATTCTGTTTAATAACCGCAAGAACTCAGCAAGTTGTTTGGATCCTGGTTCAGCACCTAAACAATGCCCTAAACGAAAACTTACCCCTAGAAAATTGATGGTCACTGTTTGGTGGTCTAGCGCCGGTGTGATTCATCACAGCTTCTTACCAAACAGGGTGAGCATTACTGCCGATGTGTACTGTGAAGAACTGAACACAATGATGGAGAAGCTGGCACATCTCCAACCAGCATTGGTCAATCGCTCGTCTCCGCTGCTCCTGCACGACAACGCGCGAACTCATACTGCACAGCAGACGGTATTCAAGTTGCAAGAACTGGGGTTGGAAGTTCTCCATCATCCGCCCTACTCACCAGACCTTGCGCCTACAGACTACTACTTTTTCCAGAATTTGGATAACTCCTTGGCGGGAAAAAAATTTAATACCCGAGAGGCAGTACAAAATGCCTTTGAAGAATTTGTTGCCTCCCGTCCAGTTGATTTCCTTAAGAAGGGCATCAATAAACTGCCACTGCGTTGGCAAAGATGCATTGATTGCATGGGTGATTACTTCGATGAACACAAATAAAAAATACAGGAAAAAAATTCGTTTAAACTGTTTCATACAAAACGGCAATTTCATAGGTAAAGACCTAATATTATGATCATAAATTGGCTCGAAATATTCTGAATAGATAACCTCCTATCGCGGTTTCTCACGGAAACTAATCAAGCTAAGTCTATACAAACTATGTCAATGGCACACCGCATAGCACAGCTTAGCATACATCTGGCACCTCGTACCTTGTTATCTATAATTAGTTCTTATACCTTTTTTTCTCATAGCATTTGCTAAAAAATACCTTAATATGGTCTGTTGACAATTGAAATAGGTTTACTTACAACTGAATCACGATATCAAGGAAGTATTAAATTTTAAATGAATAAAACTGTTGATTAAATAGTAATGAAGTTATGCTACTAATTGATTTTAAAACCAGACGAGCACGCGAAATCGGTAAAAAAGAAATGAGTAAAATAACATTTGAAATTTTCGACGAACGTGAATGAAATTGTTGACGATGTTGAAACAAATTTAAGATGAATACAAAAACATGAAACATTTCAAACATGTTCAACGAATAACGTAGTACATACATACAATGAGCTGATAGATGGCGTTCAAATATACATGGCTGCCATATATGACAACCGAGTCATTAGACGTTTCGAAACAAAACTAGTCTGACCGCAGCCGCTGTACCGCGACTTAGGTATGCGCGGAGTGATTAGGAATAGGAAGGAAAGTGCATGAACTCACATGAGATTTATAGTGTCAGACAGATCTTACGATAACAAAGCATAATTTGTTGAAGCTGTATATTTACGGGTATAATTATATCCAATCCCTCTTTTTCTCCAATATATTTTGAAATAAGTACAAATAAAGAACCAGTATAAATGAAATTAATCTTTAATTCTTGGAAATATAAAATCTTTGTGGTCATTTGTTACATGAAAAGGAAAAGTGGCTGACCATTCAAACCAAAAAATTAAAAACTATTTAGTAGGTAAATAAATTACATTGACTGACATAGATTCATAAATTCTGTTTCAACGTCGGTTTCCATTTCGCTATCGGAGCTTGAATCAGAATCATCCTGAACTGAGATGATTTATACCAATTATAGTTACTGAATATAAGCCTTAATATCATTAACTATAAATATAATCAAAAAATCTAGACCTTAATACATAATTTCTAACTACATTAATCATGTTATACTGTTATACGTGGGACTGTTTAATAAATTGTCATCCATTTTGTTGCCACAATTTTATTTTACGGCCTCCATTTTGTAACTTGGTACAATCTTGGCGCGAAACAACAGCGCGTCGCCTGATCAACGTAATGCCTTGTGATATCTTAATTTTATTTTACATTTTTGAATGTCATCCCTCGAAGAATTCTATTAAGATCTCGGCGCGTCTTATTAAAACCATAATCTGAGACGAAACTCGTTTAAGAGATAAGATGTAGCAATAAAAGTGACAAATAATGTAAATAAGGAGGACGCTTCAATTCTCTTTACAAGTGAAATCGTCGCGATACAAAAAACTAAGTGAATCGTATTATTTTTAGAATGATCTCGAGAATAAAGAAACTTTTCTATTAAAACTTAACGTAATACTGGAATTCACTTTTGTACACAAGACAGCATCAGAAAAAAAACGGAGATAAGATTAGAATAAGTTGCATTTTTCTTTAGGAAAACGAAGCATATTAGCATAGTCATAAACTACAGTAAATTCTTTAAGATATTGGTTAGGTTAGACATATTACAAAACAAAGTCGTCTACAACGTCTGTCTGTTTGTTCGCGATACGCTCAAAAACTACTGAACAGATTTTCATGTAGTTTTGACCAGTAGCTAAAGTGATTTATTACGAAGGTTTAGGTATATAATTTGTCAAGTTTTTTTTATTATCAGGGCACAACAACGTCCACCGGATCCGCTAGTATACTTATATGATAAAACCAAACCTACCTTTCGAATTCAATTGAACTGTAGTTTTCTCATTAGTTATGCACCAAGTTAACTGTCAGGGATATTGCATACATATTAAATCCAATTAAGAAGCCCACTACAATGAATGAGTCGATGATTCTGTTATCGGTGGCAGACGACATTAGCCCAATCGCAAAGTTTGATTTCCCTGACGGGGACGAAACAATAATTTGCATTGCTTTGCTTTTCGAGTTTTAAACTTACATTAAAAAATATATTTCGCAAAATCATATCAAAATCGTCATCAAAATCAATTAAAGTCAATCGTGGTGGTTGAGTAGTGTAACCGATAGAATATCAATCCGATGTGCGCTGGTTTGAGACCCGGTATGTATAAACGAATTTTTCGGAATCCCGACGGAGTGCCAATGAGTAATTGAAATCGGTAACACTATTAGCGGACAGTGAAGGGAAACATCATGAGGAAACCTGAACCTGGGATTTGTCAGAGTTTGAAATCGCCAATACGTTGTGGGCTGACGTGTAGATTATGCCAATACTTTATACTCCGGGAAGAGGCCTATGACCCTGCAACGGGTTTCTTGCAGGCTGATGATGGTGATGAAATTAAAGTAGTATAAAAAACATATTTCAATAAATCTAGTCTCGGAATGTATGGTCCGGGAGAAAAAGAAATCTCCTGAAAACAAACAAGAATATAGAAAACAAAACAACAATTTTTATTTACTTAGTTTTGAAGCAAAGTTATTTCTTTCAATTTAAAAACTGAAATAAAGCAGGAATACTGTTAAAACGAAGTTTATGTTACAACAGAAAACAATTTTAAGAACGGCAAGAGTAATTTTGTTATATTGGGGAACAAACGCCGACCAATCAAGTTTATTGGCAACCCTGCGATTGTCGCGGATACTTTTTCTATGTGTACACGCCAGACGAAGATATTCGGTATAACAGAGAATCCTTTCAAAGAGAAGCTATACATTTTTACAATTTAATTTTAACAAAACAAACGGGGAGAGTTTTTGACTAAGATCTCAGCTATGTAATGGATTTTACTTACTGTATTTTACTGTGGAATTATTACAGAATCAATTAAAAATTCAATATCTTACCTCTACCCGCCCAGTACATTCTTGATAGTATCAACATGTAGCTTAGCTTAGGTTAGCTCAGTTAGGTCACGAATTACATGAACTAGGCAACAGCATTTTTTTTTATTAATTTGGAGAAATCCCTTATGGATACGCCACCCTCTCGGAGAGAGGATGGGTTATGTCCGACACGCATGGACTAAAACCCCACGGTGTACCGTCCGACCGTATTGTCGGGCGGCAAGGGATCGAACTACGCTATTCCCCTTGGATAGCCGCCCCAACGGTCCGCCCGGCGGAAGGTGGCCGCCGGGCTCCGTCCTAATATGAAGACAGACTGGGTACACACCAGCTGCCTCCCCTCGTTTACCGGACCTGTGCAATGAGGAGATTGCTGCGGTGGTGGGAGGAGAAGGGCAAATCGCCGCCTCTTCCCTCCGGTCCTCCGTTGGCCGAGAGAGCCACTCAGAGGGTCATCTTCGCGGACCCTCTCTGCCGCCTCCTTTTGCGAGATGACATCCTCGCAGAAGTAGGCCATCGCATTCCATGCCTCTTCGCTGCCGAGCATGGCTGAAACCACACTCGACTGCGACAAATCCAACCCTACCGCCGCAGTCAGAATGCGGCGCTGTCCCTCCCACTCAGCACATTCAAACAGACTGTGCTGTGCGGTATCCTCCGCAGCGCCGAATTCATGGCATGCGGCGGTTGGCTCCCTATGAGCCATCTGGTGCAGGAACCACCCGAAGCAACCATGCTCGGTGAGTACCTGCACCAGTCTGAACGACAGGGAGCCCCAGCGTCTCCCTATCCAATCCTGCAGGACCGGGCGGACGGCGTCAATAGTGTAACGCCCATACCGCTCATCCGCCAAGTCCTGCCTCCATCGTCCTTTCGCCTCCTCCCGGCCCTCCCTTCTCAGCTGTGGTGTGCCGTGTACCCTTGAAATACAAACCAGGGCAACACCAAGGGAGTACGCAAGTGCGTTGCCAGTCTGTGTTTGAAGGAGCCCCTTCGTGGGGTTGGGGGAAGGGAAGGGGAGTTGGCGATGTGAGAGGTGGCGGGGAGGTGGGTATTCGGCACTTTCACTGACCGAACGAAACGCAAAAGTGCAAGCATGATTACGTCACGTCGGTTTTCTGTGGGTCGGGTGGTACTACCCCGGACGAGCCGACTAATTCATCCTGAAACCAATAATAGCTTTAACGTGACTCTACCACATACAGCCTTAAGCGCTCGGCTCAGTAGTCTGGTTAAGCTGTTAAGGCCTTGCTAGGCCAATAGCATAGTCAGTTCGAGAAAAAAAAATGTGTCTCCAAAGTATTAGATTCAGTAAAACAAACTTTTAATACCAGAAACAATTTCAAATTAATCACCAATATTTCAGCCTCAGTAAGACCTTGTAACCGTACATTAAATTTGGCTTCTCGAGCCACATTCGCTCCTAATCTCTGAGAACAGGGTTCGCCATTGAGGAATACGTCAAGAAGGGCGTCATCATCTTCAAGACCATTTTTATTTTTATAGATAGTAAGTTCAAGAATCATATCAGATAGGTTTTGATGTCAAAATGCTATTACAGGGTATATCATTATGTGAACGATAGTGATGTCTAGAAATGACACTTTGTACACCCGCCAGAAACAGTTATGACTACAATGCTTGTTATAAAAATATATACAATGAAAAGATGAAGCTGATAGAGTTTCTTACAGGTTCTTCTTGATGACTGGGTTGTTTTTAGAACCGGTGGTAGTTTTGATGTTTACAAGCGCCTAACCAAAACTCACTAAAGTATTTCTTATTTTGATTCGAATTATTATTCATAATCCTGCTTTACTCGTTCTTATATTGTCTTACATTTGCGGAATATTGTATAATATAGCTTGGCTATTGTGCAGAAGTCATCTAAATTATATAATAACACGGATAATGTAATCTGCAATGTTAAAAACTCTTTGAAAAGTTTTAACGACGCGGTCACCATCATGTTAGAACAATGAAGCCATCACAAGTCACTCTGCAATAATATAGTTCACTTGATAGTGACAGTTATAGTCTTTAATAAAGAAGATTGCTTTGCAAAGTAGAAATATGAAAAAGAAGAAATAGTTAAAAAGAATATTTTAAATTATGGAAAAAATTGTATTGTTATCTTATTTGAACTTCAGAAATATATGGAATACAAAAATGTTAAAAATTCAAATTAAAAGATTCACATAGCATGAACGACATAAATATTAAAAATCCACAAACATACATAAATTTAGAAGGTTAGTGGCCTGACATTTTAAAAGAATGGTGGGAAAAATAAAATAATGAGGAAAATACCACAAGCAATAGCTTTGTAGTTACTATAAGTCAATCATAAGAAACTATAAGTCAACTAAAGTGTTTCATGGCCGTTAAAATCTATAGAGTTTTTTATTTATGTCAATTTATCCTATTTCACGCGACGTTTTTGCGTTTACATTGTGTTGGTTTTTATGTGAATAGTCAATAATTTTATACAAAAACGATCAGTTGTAGCCATTGATAATGCGGTCGAAAATAATCTTATACATAAATTGAACAAATTCAGATATGCCCTGGATTTACGAGGTATAAATTAAATGCATACAAAACTATTGTTTTGTTTCTATTGTATATTTACAATAGAAAGACTTGAAAGCGATTTATGTGTCTACTTTATTTTCAGAGCTGGCAATATTGACAGCTGTCAACGACATCTTAATAGCGCGGCGCGGCGAGGTGTACCACCTCGCAAATGAAGCAGTAAATACTTTGTACGTACATAAAATTATTTTTTCTTTTTATCTAAGTTATTAATGTAAAAAATTATGTAAATTAGAACTCTAAAACCATATATTTTATTGAATAACCTATAGGGGAAGAGCCGATGTAATAAATACTAGCTTCTGCCCGCGACTTCGTCCACGTGGAATAGTTACTTTGGGCTAACACTAACTTTAACGCGCAACTTAGTTTAAGTAGAAAGTGACATTTGAAACATTCTTCATTGTTGCTCCGCTCCTATTGGTCTTAGCGTGATAATATATAGCTTATAGTCTTCCTCGATAAATGCGCTATCTAACACTGAAATAATTTATAAAAGCGGACTAGTAGTTCCTGAGATTAGCGCGTTCAACCAAACAAACCCTTCAGCTTTATTAGCCTATTAGTATAGATATAGATAATAAGCCAATAAAAAAAAGTTATTATTCATAGACATGTACCAGAATTTATTAGTAGCTCCATGTGCGTAGAATAGCTACATTGTGTTATTCCGTTTCGTTGGACCTTCAATGTGTACCTTAAATGTTTATTTCTCATTTGTAACCCTTAAAGTATAATGTAAGTACTAAGTAATTTTCTCACACTTAATTTTATTAGTTTTCTTATCTCTAACTTCAAAAGTTTCAAATCTCCATTCTCATTTTCATCTTCCTAAAAGCGAACTATCATTAAACTACTATTTTGTCTTTCATTAAATCAAGTTTTTTTTACTTAACATACGTACTATAGATAAAATTGAAATGTTAGTTATTTGTTAGAGCATTAAATCACTGACGTGACTACACCACTTTTGATGAGACTTTTAATAACAGCTGTCAAAGAGTTATAGTAATAAAATATAATTGATTCGTATAAAACACGCAGTTACTATAAAATAACAAAACTAACCTTATAATATGATAAAAATAACTAGAAATAGAGAATAATTAACTACACAAAATCGCGCTTAAATCTAAATTAGGGGTGTGCAAATAATCGATTTAACAAACTATTCGATAACGAATCGAATCAAATAATTCGATTCGAAATTCTAATAATTCAAACTATTTTAATAATTCTAATTAATTAGATATTTATTAAAAACTAAATAATTATTAATATACAAAATTAGTTCAATAGATTCGTTTGTTAGTCAAAGGAATTTTAATTAAGGTAGTTTGAAAATGTATAACAAATAAGAATGTTCACTGTTTATTTTATAAAATTATTTAATTTAAGTTCTTTTGTTATACACATTAGTTTCATAATTCTTCATTATATTAAAAATATTCGAATAGTTCGATTTGTTCGTATCATTCAAATGGTTTGAATATTCGATCCTAAATTCGAATAATTAATGAGATCACAAAAACCAAAATACGCTGACGTCAGCGCACTATGAAGACTAACATCCTTGATATCAAACTCCTAGATAAGCAAAAAGGTATGGATATTAGGCTATTATGAACTAAATTTATAGATTCGTACAAACATACATAGCATTTAAAATGGAACTGGACAGGTCTTGTAGCCCGTATGACAGATAAAAGCTGGATAGAACAGGTTACAAGATGGACATGCCTAAAGAGCAAAAGGTTAACAGGCAGACCACGAGCTTGCTATATTAATGAACATAAAGTAGTGGGCAGAAACATTTGGATAAGTCGAGAAAAAGAAAGAAAAGAAGTACTCAAAGTACTCAAATATTCTGTATTTTGTTTCCACTATAGATATTTTTAATGATATTATAATACCTGATGTACCGTTATTAGCAGTGGGCAGCATATTTCAGCATATTATGCTGTGTTGGACACTCCTATACAATGACGGTTCACGCAGTTTAGTTAAGAATCTACATTGATTTCGTAATCTATACTATAATATGTAAAAATTTAAACGAATGTTTTTCATGTATTTTTTATTTGTATTAATCGAAGTAATCACCCATGCAATCAATGCATTTTTGCCAACGCAGTGGCAGTTTATTGATGCCCTTCTTAAAGAAATCTGCTGGACGGGAGGCAACAAATGCTTCAAAGGCATTTTGTACTGCCTCTCGGGTATTGAATTTTTTTCCCGCCAAGGAGTTATCCAAATTCTGGAAAAAGTAGTAGTCTGTAGGCGCAAGGTCTGGTGAGTAGGGCGGATGACAGAGAACTTCCAACCCCAGTTCTTGCAACTTGGAGACCATCTGCTGTGCAGTATGAGGTCGCGCGTTGTCGTGCAGGAGCAGCGGAAACGAGCGATTGACCAATGCTGGTTGGAGATGTGCGAGCTTCTCCATCATTGTGTTCAGTTCTTCACAGTACACATCTGCAGTAATGCTCACCCCGTTTGGTAAGAAGCTGTGATGAATCACACCGGCGCTAGACCACCAAACAGTGACCATCACTTTTCTAGGGGTAAGTTTTCGTTTAGGGCATTGTTTAGGTACTGAACCAGCATCCAACCAACTTGCTGAGCGCTTGCGGTTATCATACAGAATCCATTTTTCATCGCAGATAACAATGCGGTGTAAAATTCCTTCATTTGTGTGTCTGTTGAGCAGTGCAAGGCACGTCTCGACGCGTACTTCGCGCTGGCGATCATTGAGTTCGTGGGGCACCCATTTGTCAAGCTTTTTTACCTTGCCAATTTGACGCAAATGGACCAATATTGTTTTGACGCTAACGTCGAAAGCTGCTGCTAATTCAGCGGTAGATTTTGTATCATCAGCTTCCACAATCGCCTTTAATTCGTCATTGTTGACCAAAGTCTTCGGACGACCGCGAGGTTCATTTTTCAGGTCGAAATTCCAAGAAGGCGGCTAGTAAACCAATAACAGGTGTTGCGTTGGTTTGTAGTGTTAGCTCCGTAAACGTCGTTGATGTTGCGTGCCACTTGTGCCGCGTTGCTGCCACGACGGTACTCATATTCCATAATTACTCGAATTTTTAACGTATCCATGATGACAAAAAAGATTGAAATGCGATGAAAATGTAACACTAATCAATAAACAAATGACTACTTTTGGAAAAAGAATTCCATGTTTTCAAAATAAAATTAATTTGAAATTAGAATTCTTAGCCAAACAAAAATTATTTTGATTTGAAATGGCCAGTACTGCAGAACGGCAATTTCATAGGTAAAGACCTATTATTATAAAGAGGTAAAGTTTGTGAGTTTGTGACGTTGTGACGTTGTAGAGGGTAATCTCAGGAACTACTAAACCGATTTTGAAAATTCTTTTACCACGTTATTTGTTTGTGTTATAGGCTATATATCAACACGCTAAGACCAATAGGAGCGGAGCAACAATGAAGAATGTTTTAAAATCGGGGGTTTTTTATCCTTTTGAGAGCTTCCGCTGCGTTTTAACCCAAAATACCTATCCCACGCGTACGAAGTCACGGGCAGAAGCTATTAACTAATTATATTATCTATACTAATATTATAAAGAGGTAAAGTTAGTGAGGTTGTAGGGGGTAATATCTGGGAATTCGGAGAAAAAAATGGTCGAACGAAAACGTTTCTTACGAACGCTGCCTTAACGATCAGAGATATATGATTGAGTCCTAGAGACAGGTTGTAGCTTGATAATGCCTATTACCGCCCAACGAAGTAGGCACGGGTCAGCTAGTTTGTATGTAAAGTTGCGGGCACGAACTAGTACTTGCACATATATTTAATAGGTATTGAGTAGGAGATCAACACTTTTAGAAATTTTCAGAAAACGAAATTTGTATTCTGTTACATAAAAATTTAAAGAGGAATTTTATGAATTCTTGTAATTAATTTGCAAGTTAGCAGAGTATTCAATTATATAATTTCTTTGTTAATTGGAACAGCTTTCAGAATTGAAAATCACAGTCGACCGCAAATTGAATACAATACATTTATTGAATTGTAGAGTTATTCGCAGAACGGTAAATTACGATACACAACATTTAAATGATTCGTCATTATCAACGTAAATTACTAAACCATGAACAATAGTTCTTAAGCACTTTATAATCAATTAATGTGATATGCAATTAAGTAATTGAAATATTAAAGTCAGTAACAACGGAAATTATTAATTGATTCCAAAAACAATTGATATAATATTTCTATAGTTTTCCAGATAGTTCTATATTATTGAATGTGGATTTGTATTTTTTAAATATCAAAGATAATAAAAACCGTGCAAGGTTCTGCTGAGGTTACAAAACCTTTACGCTGTAACCAAAGTTAGTAAGGCAGAAAGGTTCACTCGTTCCTTAATTATGTATTTTGCTAGGATAAAGCTATATGGGAATAGCTAAATATCGCCTACAACCTACAACGTACGTACTATAATGTAAACTAAATTATGTACTCTCTCTCTTTTATGCACTTACTTGTTAAGAGAGAGAGTGAGAGCGGATTTTGTATGTTATATGAATCAAGTAAACTTCCGGAACAACTGCACCGATTTAGTAAATTCTTTCATTGTTTGAAAAGTACACTGTTCCAAATGGACGTAGAATATTTGCTATAATCATAAATCTATGCGAATCACAGATACTTATAATGATATTTGTCAGCTAGGTCGGAAAAAGTTGTGCATTTTCACAGCTTCTTATTGCGTGTAGGAATTAAACTCATACGAACGAAATGTATAGCCGTATTGTTTCTTATAATGAATTCTATGAAAAAGTCTATAACAACATATATCCTACTAGTAATGAAATAACAGTAGACAATTTTTATCTAAAAAATATTGATCAATAATAATCAAACAAAACTATAGTTCTGACAGTTCTGCTCTCGCGTGTGTTTTCATACCAATTATAAGGGATCAGTTTAACAGACCTGCCCTGCGCTTCAGAGGGGAGTAGTTTACATACCTACTGCACCCAGGTGAAATCAT
Organism: Antheraea yamamai; assembly: GCA_036509395.1. Classification (NCBI taxonomy): domain Eukaryota; kingdom Metazoa; phylum Arthropoda; class Insecta; order Lepidoptera; family Saturniidae; genus Antheraea; species Antheraea yamamai. The sequence goes on from AP028447.1 coordinate 706,977, forward strand.
GGCGGACCACTACCTATGTATACAGAGGCAGTACGTTGCTTTATCAAGCCTTGGTAATTATTGATATGTAATCCCTTTATTAATCCGTTAATCCAAGATAGCCTACAGTTTCTATAATAAATAGCGAGTTCAAGAACCATATGAAGCGGGTTTTAATGTCTAAAAACTGTTTATTATAGGGTAGACCAATATGTGAACGACTGGGAACGCCCCTCTCTGTGCATCCACTAATAACAAATGTAACAATTTTTTTTTTGTAAAAATATATAACATGAAGAGATAAACCAGTAAGATCGAGTTTCTTGCTGGTTCGTCTCGATGGCTGGGTTGTATGTCCGAACCGGTGGTAGCTTTGAAGTACATAAGCGCCTTCTCAGAGCCTAAATTGAATAAACTTTATTTTGATTGATGAATTTTGATAGAATATAGTTTATAATTTAGTTTTCTTATATAAAACATTCCACACTTCTTACAAAAAAATCCTTTAATATACCGCATAAATACTCCAAGCACTCTATTAATTTATTCGAAACACTATCAGTAAGAACTAATATCGGACTAAATGCACATTTATTTAGGCTGTATAATAGCTTAGCAACCGTGATAAAATTTCCCGATAATTTATAAAATAATTATGATCTTTATTTTGATTTTGCGTTCCTTGTTTCTTTGTATTAAATATTTTAGGTATGTGATAATCCCTATGATATTTTAGCTTAAGTTTAACCCCTCAATATTCACATGTAATTTCTTCTTAGATTTTCCCACTGAATCAAGCTTCAGCGTGCATCTTTAACGAAGTTTTAAGAAATCATAGAAAACCAATTCGTTACACTATCGTGAAAGAAGCGTCTTAAGGAAATGTTAAGGGGAATATTCTCTTAATAACACTATTCAATGTAAAACTATGAAACCGACTTTGTTGGTATTTAAATTTGCGAACACCTCGTGGTTTTATTACTTCCAGCTGACTTAAGGCACTTACCTTCTCTCAAGGATTTTTTAAAATGTCGTAGTGACTTAAGTAATTCATGATAGATGAACATAGAGAGTCCTGAAACATTCATATTCGGCGAGAATGTATGGACAGATTATTTCATATACAGGAAATCCAAGGACATTAGAAAATGATGTGCCAATACTTACTGTCCACTTCACTAAGGACGTGGCGTGATAATAAACAGATAAAATACAATACCTAGTTTAACATCAAACCTCGGGGTCACGGAGGGTGGTTATGTTCCCGCTTTATTTACGAAGGACGCATACAAATGTACTTGCATACTCTAGGATCCATAAACCTTTCATGTACGAGATCTATTATTTTATTTACTATTTACAGTATAAAAGTGCGTTAGATATAATACAACTGGTGCATGCTGATAATAAATGAGAATGTAAGGTGATAGTAATTAATAAACATTATAAAATAAGTCGCTTAGTTCTTCTAAACCACGTAATGAATTATTATTCGCTTGTCTCTATCATTTCAAGTATATTTTCTGGAATGTCTAACGTATAATAGACGTATAGTTATATAATATAAGTAAAATTTAGTTTTTGTACTTAAGTGAAAAAAAAATTCAAGCGCTTACTTTGTCAATGCTGGCTTAAACACAATATACATCAAAATCCTATACTATGGAGTTATATATCTTAAAAAACCGTGCTGAAATTCTGCAATGGTATATATTTACAAATGGTATATTTTTATTTACAATTACATATTTATAAAAGGATATTTCAATAAACTGTGTTACGGTCGAATACCTTCTCATATTATAATGTCTAAAACAAGATCTAAAAATGTTTCCTACTGTGCCGCATGCTCAAACAGTATAAATAACAGCGATACATTGAAATGTAAACGTTGTTCATTGATATATCATTTTGATTGTGTCATTACGGACAAAAGTAAATGCTTATCCAATAATTCAGTTTACAAAACTTCGTGGATATGTCAAGTTTGTAGCAGCAAGGAACTCATAAACAGTAATGCAAATACTCCAATTAATTGTTCCTCGCGGATTACTCAAAGCAGTACAACTGACAATCCAGGTGATTTTATTACACCAAGTATTTCATTACATAAAGAAGATTTAATTAGTCCATTTCTTCCAACACAGATTACTTTAGATGACATCAGGAATATTATTAAGTTTGAATTGCAACATATTGAAAAGAAAATATTGGATTCTGTCAACACTATAACGATGAATTTATTTAATGAAATTAGCCGTATAAATGATTCAATGGCGTTTATCAACAATCAATATGAAGATCTCAAAAGTGACATCACATTAAAATTTAATTCACTTAAGAGTATACAAGATGAAAACGCAAAATTAAAGGAATCATTAAGTGACCTGAATAAGCGCTTAACTATTATTGAGCAACATAATCGTGCTAATAACGTGGAAATTCATTGTATACCTGAGTTTAAAACAGAAAATCTTATGAAAACTGTTATTCAAATTAGCAGAGCTACTGGCAGTAATATAAAGGAGGATAATATAAATCGCTGTACACGTATTGCTAAAATTGATTCTAAAAGTACCAGACCACGCTCGGTCATTGTTAATTTTTCCAGACCCCAGTTTCGCGATGCTTTCATGGCTGGTGTTATCAGATTTAATAAGTCGAATCCTAAAGACAAACTCAACTCTGGTCATATAGGTATTGGTGGTGATAAAAAACCTATATATGTAGTTGAACATTTGACACCTAATATGAAAGCTCTTCATGCTCAAGCCAGAATTAAAGCAAAAGACAATGGGTATAAATTTGTGTGGATTAAAAATGGACGTATTTTTTTACGTAAGACGGAATCATCTGACCATATATTCGTTCGCGATAAAGAGACTCTTGATAGACTTTTATAAACTTTTTTATTTTATTCTATTTTTATTTTTTGTTCATTATTGCTTGTGTTTTTTGCTTTAGCATTAGTTTTTAATTTTTAACATTCGATAAATTAAACATTTACTACCAAAATGTCAGAGGTCTTCGCAGTAAAACTCATGAAGTTAAAAACAATGTCTTAAATAACGATTACGATATCTATGTTCTTACTGAAACTTGGCTTAATGATAGTGTGTATGACGGTGAGATCTTTGATAACAGATACACAGTTTTCAGACGTGACAGGTCGTCCAGTGGTTTCCATAGTGATAAAGAGGGCGGTGGAGTTTTAATAGCAGTGTCAAATGCTGTGTGTGCAACTAGGTTACATAATTGTGAAAGTCACTGTGAAGATCTATGGGTAAAATTGGATGTTACTATTGATGCACGTCGTTTACAGCTATGCATATGCGCAGTATATATTCCACCTCCTGTTAATCAAGGTATACTTGAGAACTTTGTAACCTGTGCTGATACTATGTTTGAAAATTTTTCTGAAGTCTTAATTATTGGTGATTTTAATATTAGTGATATTAATTGGTTACAATTAAATACCAATCCTAGTCTCTGTGTTTACAACTGTTTGGCTACATCTTTGATTGACTTTTGTTCAGAGAATGATCTAGTTCAACACAATGGCGTTCTAAATCTGAACAATAAAATTTTAGATTTAGTGCTTTCCACTGCATCATCTCTTACCGTTAATAAATGCAGTCACCCTATTAGCAATATTGACGCACATCACCCTCCACTACTTATTACTTTATACAAATACAGAACTATTAATCTTCAACCGAATGTCTTAACCCGTTTGAATTTCTTTAAAGCTAACTATAATAATATTAACTTCGATTTGAATAATATTGTTTGGACAGAAGTATGGTCTGACAAACATAGTATAGATGACATGGTCATTAACTTCTATAATATATTGTTTGAAATTCTTGAAAAACACACTCCAAAAATTTCATATCCCCGCAAACGATACCCTATCTGGTTTTCCCGTTCGCTGATATCACTTTTGAAAAAGAAGTATAAATTGCGTTTAAAAATCAAAAAGTATAACAATCCTCTTGATAAATTAGATTTTGAATCACTGAGAGCTGAGAGTGCTAAACTCATCAAATCTGACTTTAAATCTTACATTGATAAAGCTGAGCTTACCTTATTAAAAAATCCAAAATTCTTTTGGACCTATATTAAAAATATGCGAAAAAGAACTAGTAATTATCCTAGTTCTATGACCTTAGAAGCTGAAACTGCTTCCAGTGGATATGATATCTGTAACCTATTCGCTAAACATTTCGCATTATCGGATATTAATGTCTGTACTAACTCGACTTCCTCTTGTACTAACTCTCCTTCAGTGGAACTTGACACCTTCCCAGTTTTCCATTGTAGATCATTTAACAAAATATCTTTTACACAAGAAGAAGTCCTGAAGGCTTTGAATAATATTGACATACATAAGGGGCCAGGGCCTGATACTCTACCACCTTTTTTTATTAAGAACTGTGCTATATCCCTTAGTTTCCCTTTAACAATATTATACAATACTTCACTTAATAAGGGTATTTTTCCCTTGACGTGGAAAAAAGCTAATTTACTACCTATTTTTAAAAAAGGTGACATCCATTCTGTTGTAAATTACAGACCCATTTCTATACTATCTGTATTGGCCAAGGTCTTTGAAAAGTTATTATATCCTCATATAAGTAATCACATCAAAATTTACATTTCTCCTCACCAACATGGTTTTTTGAAGGCAAGATCTACTAATAGTAATCTTTCTAACTATGTAGCCTATTTAACAGATTCTGTTGATTCTGGTGTTCAAGTTGATGCTATTTACACCGACTTTTCGAAGGCTTTTGATAGAGTTAATCATAATTTACTTATTAAGAAACTATCTTTTTATGGAATTGGTGGCACACTGTTACAGTGGTTTTCTTCTTATCTTACTAATCGTCTATCAGTTGTTGTCATTGACGGTTTCCAATCTGATTCATTTAGCATAATCTCTGGTGTACCTCAAGGGTCTATTTTTGGCCCGCTTTTGTTCAATATCTTTGTTAATGACTTAACTCAGTGTATAGTTAACTCTTCATGTTTCATGTTTGCTGATGATCTCAAGATTGCACGAAAAATACACACTATTAATGACGTTAACTTATTACAATTTGACATTAACAGATTGCTTGCTTGGTGTGAAATAAATGGTATGTCGTTAAATATAAACAAATGTTATCACATAAAATTTAGCAGAAAGAAAAACTTAATACTGTCTAGCTATCACATTAACCATATTCCTATTCAAGAAGTAACACATATTAGGGACCTTGGAGTCATCTTTGACAATCACTTAAAGTTTGATATTCATGTTATTAATATTTGTTTATCTTCACGTAAAATGTTAGGTTTCGTTCTTAGAAACAGTAGGCTTTTTAAAAACAAATCCATTAAGATACTTCTATACTGCACGCTTGTAAGAAGCCAACTTGAATATTGCAGCATTGTTTGGTGCCCTCATTATCAACTATACATAAACCGTATCGAAAGTATTCAAAGACGTTTTACTATAGCTTGTTTATCAGACTCTAAGAAATTTGCTCCGTATCCTGATAGACTGAAAGAAGTTAAACTTAAATCTTTGTACAATAGAAGAATTATGCTGAACATGACTTTTTTATATAAACTTTTCAATAACCACATTGATAATTCAGAGCTTTTGAATCGATTTAACATTATTGTGCCTTCCAGGCTACCTAGATTTCCTGTCTCTTTATTTGGTCACAAAAGCTACAGAACCAATTTAGGACATTTCTCCATTGTTCCCAGATTATCTCGACAATACAATGACCTTGTTAAAAAAGATTACAGTATAGACTTATTTAGTAATTCCCTATTTAATTTCAAATCAAAAATTAGTTTTTTATTTAATTAATCCCGGCAGGATTTTTTTTTTTCCTTAATTTTTAAGTTATTCATTATCGAATTGTATTATTTTATTTTCTTCTTCATTTTTTTATAATTCTTTCTTCTACTTTTATTGTTTTCCACATCGCATCTTATGATGGTTAATGCTGTAGTCAACTATAATTAGTAACATAAATAATTTTAAGTTTTTTCCATGTATGTTTTTACCTTATTATTTTTATGTTACTGTTGTTGATTCTTATGATAAATAAATAAATAAATATTTATCTTCTAGAAATAAACCACAATGACCATTCTTATCCTTTAGATGGATATTAAAAGTTACTAATGAGTTATTTACAACACCATTTTGACCAATGTGTTAATCGTTCTTATGCAACTAAATGCGTTACGTTGGCAATTTTATTTAGGGAAGGAATGACCTTTACGCTTTGTCATTTCTATAAATATTTTAAAAAATATTACTGATTTAACATTTGCGGAAAAAAAATTGTTTGTGTGCAGATTCCTGCATTACTTCTATGATTTTGGTAAACTGTAAATATCAAAACACCAACTAAAACCGTTTAAATACTTATGACACCAATAATACATTGCATCGATGTGAAGCCGGGGAAGGTTGCTAGTGGATACCAATTATAAAACTAGATTTTATTTTTATACAATGTAATCGGCTTTATCTTACATAATTTTCTGAAAACATTTTTACTGGGAAGTTAATTGGTCAAAAAGTCAATAAAGCAACATTGTCTCTACAGATCCCGGTACGAATCACACAGCGTGATGATAAGCAAATAAATTAGCGACAACAATAGAGCCATTGTCTTCAAAGATTATGTATTAGTCTCTACACCTAACTCTTGGTTATTCACACAAGATGGCCGACGTACAGACGTCATATTATTCGGTCCCGTTTAAGATTTGCTTTAAGAAATAAGGCAGGATAAAATGGTTAGTTGTAATATAATGGAGTAGTAAGATGCGTGATAATTTATAGCAAAAATATTTTTTTCTTTTATTCTTATCACGTTCAATTAGCACCTAAACTAGTTTGGTAGGATGTTTTAACATATTATTTTCGCACATCTTGAATGACGAATCGCGTATACTAAAACTTTTCTCACAAATGTTTGTCTTTTTTTCATATTAAAATTCGGGGTGAATTCTGCAAGCGGGTATTTTAATTATTAGTTATTATTATTAGCGGCGTTTGTGTTATTTTAGAATTATTATTGTTATAGTTGTAGTCGTTTCGTATTGTATTTTGTAACAATAATAATGAAATTAATAGTCGTTATTCTATCTTGCCTTTTGTTGCTGTGACTTTTGTTCGATTCACACCTATTGCTGATTGCATTGTGCTTGCTTGCTAGCACTTTGCAATAACATGAGATGGCTATTGTCCTTATGGATAATAATAACGGATAATAGGCAGCACAAACATGACGTTTTCTATAATCTGTTATACATCGCTGGTTTATAACGCATTACATTATTAGTTATTGTAATAGTGATAATTACTAATTATTTCTTTAATTTATTTTCTTGCTGAGACTGTATATAGGGAGCAAACCTGTAGATAGGTGCTTAGGAACATATTTTCAACTTCGGGATTGTAGCTAGCCAGTCAGTCACATAAAAAACCTGTGACACTAACATTGTAGTTTAATCACGATATTTTTCTTTATATAAAGTTCCGACACATTATCGCATTCAGACCTACATTGATAGATGTAGTGTCTTTACACTTATTTTATATCTTTTTGCTCTGTCTCTTTTATATTTATTTAGTAATATATTTTTTTAATATATTTGACCTAAAAAATATTTTTAGATTCTACTCAGATAAGTAGAGTAGAGTATGAGAGACCTTAATATCCACAGTTAGAAAAGTTTTTATTTAACATAAAGTTATATAATTTTCAACGAAATGCAGTATAGTCAAATACAACAGCGACAACTAAGAATCCTACCAACCACTGACATACCGGCCTGCAACTCTCTCGATTACTGAATATATAGGGATTGATCAGGAAACCCGAGAACACAGAAGGAGTCACGACGACGAGTCAAAATGGTATAGTTTGGAAATTTTATCGAAGTTAAAGTTCTTATGGGAGTGCTTGGACACACTGATCGGCAACCTTTTTTTCTGGCGAAAAGTAGAGGGAGTTACACTGTGTCGCGTAGAGTGTTGAAAACACTGGTACTCATCCGATTAAAATATGATGTGTTTAGTTTAGTTCCCCCTCAAAATAGCCCTTATGGTCAATTTTAGATTTTTTTTTTAAATCATATCTAATATAATAATATCTAAACATTTTATTAAGTAACTAGTCAATTAAATCAATTGTAATCGAAAAGTGTAAAATCGTGAATAAAGTTACTGGAAAAAACTAGTTTATAATATTACATTCTAAAGCAAAAATAGAAACTTAAAAAGTTACTTCAGAATTAGTCTCTTAGCGCTTGAAGTATATAATTGGATGTCCATGAATGTAGAATCTAATTGTACTTTGACAAACCACAGTTAAGACCGAATTGGACAGTTCATTTTATTATATAAACGGTGTTGTTAGAATGTACATTCACAAACACAGCAGTTACAATAGTGAGTAAAGAAGAATATCGAATGTATTTTACTATTATCAAATATCGCCGTTCATTCATACATCTATTAGTGGCTCCTCCAAGCGAAAAAGTGGAGGTACTAAACGCTCAATACAGAAAACAAAGCTGTTGCAATTATCCTTAGTGCCGAGATATATTAAAATACATATCATAAAAGCCTTCTCCAAGACAAAATATTGTCCCAATTATCATGACGTCTGTCATTCGATGCTATAGTTTGTCATACTCATATATTCTGACATCTGTTGTTATATGTAGATGAACTAACAGCAACCCGCGTCTTCGTCTACTGTTTTGTCTTTAGAAGTGATGACACCATACATAAGGTGTTATAGAACACCCACCGCAGTGGCAGGGTTTTTCTTAATATGCTTGAAAGTTATTTTATTTAGTTTTAAGATAAAAAGTCGTCCTATAGCTAACAAAAGAACAGTTATAGAAGGAATAACATAAATAAGGTCATTTAAATGTTCACACAAATATAATCTTACATAATTACATGAAATGAGTTAGTAAAATTATGAAAAAAAAATTAATAGTGATAATTTTTTTGAGTTTGAGACATCTCGTGTGAAAGAAGTATATATCAAAAAATTTCGAGACGCTGTTAATTTGGCCGCTAACTCTAATTTTGACCAAATAAAACAATATGAACTATAGCTATACTGTACAATTTTATCTAAATCAAGTAATGGTTTTTACATGAAAGAGTAACAAACATTCTCACAAACCTAGACATTTAATTTTAGGGAAATAGAAATTTAAAACTACAACTTTTTAGAAATAAATTCATCTACCGTTGTAGAATTTATTGATTAATAGTTTGAAATTCTACTTTGTTTAATTATATGAACATTAATATAGTTATCCTGTTCAGGAAATCGTTTAAATAATTATTAGAGTCTATATTATGTGGTTTGTAAATAGTTAAAAATATCAAGGCTCGTTTAAATTCAATTATAATTTAATTAACATTTCACAATATACAGTTATTCATTTAATGAGTTATATGAAACGGTTAATCATTGAAAGGATGTTATTTTAGGTCGTGATCACTTCAATAATCGTCTATAATAATTAACTAAATTAGTTTCAATAAATTTAAATTCTTTAAAGGTATGCTTTGTAATTATAACATATTGATCACAATCTCACAAGGTAACAATGCAGACCAAATTGGTAACACAGTACACCTAGCGCACTGACTCTCAAAAACGATTGTCAGAGCATACCTATAGGTGTTTGGTGAGAAGCGACAGATTTTCAACTTGAACCTTTCTTCACTTAAATTATAAGCTCATTGTCTATATTAAATCTACATTTATCAACGTCTCCAAATTCGTTATCACTCACCTTCAACGCTTCGGGATGTGAATTTAACTATTTAATCATGACAGTCATTTATAAATATAGAAATAATCTCAGTAGGTAAACTATAGACCAGTTTTATACATGCTATATTCCAATTGCTATAATTATATGAACGACAACATTTATCATATCTACATACTTATTTGTACATATTCATATACTTTGTAATAACTATTACGCAATAGAATCTGCTTCTTTTTAAAGAATGCATTCCCCGGTAAAGATTGCGACAGCTAGCCATCTGAATCAGGGTCAAGTAGAATCCACAGATAAATAACGGCAGTGAACGATCAGTACCAGCCTGTCTCTCCAAACAGAGCGTGCTCACGCCCACGCCCGCGTAACCACAGATCACGTCGCCGTGGTCTAGGGATAAATTTCGCTCCCGCACACCAGACTAGGCCCCCCTCGGCAGCTGCTCAAGCCTAGGTCCGTTCCCTCGGCGTGGAGCCCTTGAGTACGCTGCTCGCGCGATACAGTGACACAAAATCTTACATCACTGCGACAACATTACACATATCACCTCCACACACGTGCACGCATACACGCTTACACATGCAAGTGGAAGGGTCTTATCTTTTTTCCCTTATCAATCTGAAATAGTTTAGAAAATTACCCGATACGAAATATATATAAGAGTTGTTGAGGTATGTATGCTTGGTACACATATATGTTTCAACAACTCATATATGTATGAATAGTTAGCTTAGCTTAGGTTAGCTCACATAGGTCGCGAACTGCATGTATCAGGCAACAGCCAAAGCCGAGGTGTGCCGCGCGCCCTTGAGCTAGTTGTCAAAATAAAATCGGCTGAGTGCCTTAAGCGCTCGCCTTAGTAGTCCGGTGAAGCTGTTAAGACCTTGCTTGGTCAATAGCGTAGTCAGTTCGAAAAAAAAAAAAAAAAAAAAAAAAATAGAATCCACAGCGATATTTTACTGGGTATAAAAATCAATAAAGCATCAATAAAATGCATATCGCTGTAAGCAATCGTAATATGCTAATTTTAATTCATGAAATTAAAGATTGAAACATTTTTGTATTTTATTTAAAATATTGAATAATTTTTACCTCTTATATAAATGTGGGAAGCTGTAACCGCCATAATGAATTCCCACGTGACGTCACCCACTACGAAACGTCAAATTTTCATCTATTCAACATCAAAATACATTCTGCTTGATATAACAGAATGGCGACTAACGTGTTTGCTTAGAAATTAAAATACCCTTAATAAAATTGCAATATTTTTAATTATTGGTGCTTTATTATAAAAAAAAAATTAATTGATACCAAATTTCAAAGAACCATATAATACGATAGTATTGTATTAGATGTATCTAAATGGTAAAAACGACTTATTACAAAAATGAAAATAGTAATATATACAAGTATTCGCCATCTTTGAAATCGTATCAAATTTTATTCCTTCTAATGCGTTCTACATTTTATAAATTCATTCAAACATTCCACAATTTCTGTAAATTTGATATTTTTTTAAGCTTCACATAAAAACTTTTGTTTTTTGAAGTGAAACTTCTTTATCGGCGTTGGAAAAAATTTACCGTCACATTTTCCGTTACGCGCCATCTTTTTTGTATTCATGTCTATGATAATAAAATCCTTTTGTTTAAACTTTATCTAATTTAACTTTATTTTTTAATATATTAATGAAATTGTTTGCCATAAAGAAAGAAAGGGTTTTTTTTTTTTTTGTTTTTTTTTTGTTTTTAAGTTGCATATAGATCATTTTGCGAAAAATAAGGCCTTAAACAAGTTTCACTTCTTACGTGTGTACACTAGTACACGCACACATTTTTTTTTTATCAACCCGTTTTTACTTTATATATGTCTAGTGAATTTGAATTCCAAGATGATAACACTACCACCTTATGTTTATTTAAATATCAAAATAGCTGGCATTCGGTACTTTGTTCTCTTGAAAATAGTATTTTTTTTTTTACAGAAATTATTAGTTAGTTAATCCTTATTAATAATAAAGTTAGTCCTTATTAGTTAAACCCTTTTACCGATTTTAAATTACCCTTGTTAGGTTTAAAAATTACTGCATTGTCTTTACGTAAAACTATAACAATATAATTTAATGTACTTATAATGCATTTTATATAAAATAAATAGCTTTCTGCACTTCTCCTGCATATAAACTTTAACTATGCCAAATTTCACGGTCATCCGTTCGCGCATTTCTTTCAAAAAGGGATACAAAGATTTGGCTTCACGTATTAATATATAGATATATCAAAATAATAGTTGTAATGATATGACGTTACGATGTAATGTTGATCTGTGTCTTGTTATACTCAAAGCATCTAAAGTTGTCGATCACAGCCGTTATTAGATTGCGCTGCCGTGAGAATAGGCACTTGCATAATGTTCTAAAGCAACTCCTAAAAGAAAGATGGCCAATATTAATTTAGTAATCGATTGCAAATCTATGATTAACGATTACACACGCGATTGCGTAGTATTTGTAATGGCTAATTTAAAATAAAAATTGCGAGAATTCTTAATTTCATTATAGTAGTGTTTCGACCACGAATATTGATTGTACAATCGGATTTAATCGACTATTTGCCTGTTGTATCATGAGTTTTAAGAACCAGGTTGAATGAGTTCTGTATCCGGTGTACATGATTCATAATAACTACTGAATATTTCCGGTAATATTTTCTTATGTTTCTGAGAATAAAATCCCTTCTTTTAATCACCCCATGATACGTGACCTCGATTAGAAAAACACGGCAAGAGTGAGTAAAACAGAAATAAAAACAGATTGCGGATACTTTTTTCGGAAATAGTCTCTTGGTGATAAATTACGCGCAGCCTGCTCACTTCTTAATTAGTTTATAATCTGTATTAATAAATATATAGTCCTGTCTGTACATTTTATTACCGAATCAAACGACCTATTATATTTTGGTATGGAAAATATTTTTTTTGTTTGTAGTATGAATATAAATCGATACCTGGGTCGATTGGAATTTGTGCAACCTTACAGTCTTATTTAACCTAATTAAAGAGACTTAAATAAGTCCTCAATCCAAAAAAACACAACACTTTAACGCAAATATTTCAACTTACTATAGAATAAAATGAAAACGTTAACATATACAGCTAACGTGTGGTGAGATGATCTCCTCGGAATCAATATGTTGATTTTGAGGATAAGTTTTTGGTATTAAGCGATCTTTACATGTGTTACCATCACAATTTCTTTCAAGTTTATATATTCATATACAGGGTATCACTAATGCCAGTTAGTTATTAGTAGTAACCCTTATCCAATACAAACTTTAGATAAATAGTTTACAGTGGATAAGTTATTACTGGGAGAAGTTACATCTTACGTCACGTTTAGGTTAGGTGTGATGGACGTGAAGCGTCGCGCAGTATATAAAAAAAAAGCGCAATAATTTAATCAAAGCGCCAAAAAAGGATATAAATCGTTTAAACACTTACAGCAACACCATATTAGTACATTGCACCCTAATGAAGCATCGTGGCAGGTGGCTAGTAATTGTATAAAACAAGCAAAATGTAACGAAAAATGAGTAAAAATATACAGAGTAGGTACTCCTTAGTGCATAACCTTTCACCTTCACTTTGCACCGTCTCAACAAGGGCTGCCAACTGTATAATTTAATCACATTAAATATAATTTAAATGTACATCGATAAATCTATAATTATGTCTGTACACGTAGTATTGTTGATATACATCGATTATTAAAGCTGCTCATCACGAGAAGGGCATGAAAAAGACTGTTAGGTCAATTTGTATGTTTGGATTTAACACATGAACAGTGTTATTACATAGACTGTTTGACTCGGTTATAGAGTTCTTGGAAAACAAAGACACAGAATTGCGCGAAAACCTCATCATATCAAAGAATGATATCGCATACCTGACAGACCTTTATATATTGCTTAATGATATGAATCTCCAACTTCAAGGCGATGACTTGAACTTAATAAAAACATAAAATGTCGTCGCTGCTTTCGTAGCCAAGCTGCTCTTACACAAAAAGAATATCGGCAGACGTGAGTTCCATAATTTTCCCAATTTATCAGTATCCTGCAACAACGACGACTTGCTCGTATACTGCCAACATTTGAAAAATCTTCACAGTGATTTCATTGAAATATTCCAGGACATTTTGAAATTGGAATTACCAGACTGGGTGTTAGATCCCTTTTCAAATGTTAACAGAGCAATATCACCCCAGTTAGAAGAAGAACTTATAAAACTCACAACGAACGAGGAAATAAAAATCAAATACAAAAATGGCTACCAACAATTTTGGCTACAAAAGTCAATTCCGCAGTTGTACCCTGGATTGTGGTCTATCGTTGAACGATTTTTGATAGCATTCCCATCGTCATATTTGTGTGAACGTGGATTTAGCGCTGTGACAACGCTGCTTACTAAAAAGAGAAATCATTTGCAAGTTACCAAACGCGGCGACTTACGACTGTTTTTGAATAAAATCGAACTTGATATCAACAAACTTATTAAATATCATCAAATTCATCCATCTCATTAGATTAGTATAAAAACGAAAACTGATTACATATTTATATTGTTTCTTTTATTTCGATTAAAATATATTATTAATATTATAAAGTTGGGTTTTATTTGCTCTCACTGGTAAAAATTTCTAGTTTAGAATGTAAGTTTAAACATCAGAACCGACTAATATAACTAAATTAATTATAGTAATGAAATTGTGGTTTTTAAGTTTTAGGGGTGTATAAAAAATGGGGGGCGCTGAAAAATAATTGATTTTCAATGGGGCGGTAAAAGAAATAAGTTTTTGATAATCACTGATCTAGACCATTCTTGAATCCACCTGAAGACACACAAAAATGTCATTATAATCTGTCCAGCCATTTAGGAGGAGTTCAGTCACATACACATGGACAAAAGAATTATATACGTAAAGATATATAAGAAGAACACATAGGCTATAATTTATTCGTCGCTTATTTTGGCCAAAATATAACGACAAATGTCCAGTTTTAAAATATTCTGCTATCTGAGATATTAGGTCTTTACCTATGAAATTGCCGTTTTGTATGAAAAAATTTAAACGATTTTTTTTCATGTATTTTTTATTTGTATTAATCGAAGTAATCACCCATGCAATCAATGCATCTTTGCCAACGCAATGGCAGTTTATTGATGCCCTTCTTAAAGAAATCAGCGGGACGGGAGGCAACAAATTCTTCAAAGGCATTTTGTATTGCCTCTCGGGTATTGAATTTTTTTCCCGCCAAGGAGTTATCCAAATTCTAGAAAAAGTAGTAGTCTGTAGGCGCAAGGTCTGGTGAGTAGGGTGGATGACGGTGAACTTCCAACCCCAGGTCTTGCAACTTGGAGACCATCTGTTGTGCAGTATGAGGAGCAGGAGCAGCGGAGACGAGCGATTGACCAATGCTGGTTGGAGATGTGCCAGCTTCTCCATCATTGTGTTCAGTTCTTCTCAGTACACATATGCAGTAATGCTCACCCCGTTTGGTAAGAAGCTGTGATGAATCACACCGGCGCTAGACCACCAAACAGAGACCATCACTTTTCTAGGGGTAAGTTTTCGTTTAGGGCATTGTTTAGGTGCTGAACCAGGATCCAACTAACTTGCTGAGCGCTTGCGGTTATCAAACAGAATCCATTTTTCATCGCAGGTAATAATGCGGTTCAAAATTCCTTCATTTGTGTGTCTGTTGATCAGTGCAAAGTACGTCTCGACGCGTGCTTCGCGCTGGCGATCATAGAGTTCGTGGGGCACCCATTTGTCAAGCTTTTTTACCTTGCCAATTTGACGCATATGGACCAATATTGTTTTGACGCTAACGTCGAAAGCTGCTGCTAATTCAGCCGTAGATTGTGTATCATCAGCTTCCACAATCGCCTTTTATTTGTCATTGTCGACCAAAGTCTTCGGACGACCGCGAGGTTCATTTTTCAGGTCGAAATTCCAAGAAGGCGGCTAGTAAACCAATAACAGGTGTTGCGTTGGTTTGTAGTGTTAGCTCCGTAAACGTCGTTGATGTTGCGTGCCACTTGTGCCGCGTTGCTGCCACGACGGTACTCATATTCCATAATTACTCGAATTTTTAACGTATCCATGATGACAAAAAAGATTGAAATGCGATGAAAATGTAACACTAATCAATAAACAAATGACTACTTTTGGAAAAAGAATTCCATGTTTTCAAAATAAAATTAATTTGAAATTAGAATTCTTAGCCAAACAAAAACTATTTTGATTTGAAATGGCCAGTACTGCAGAACGGCAATTTCATAGGTAAAGACCTATTATATATCATGATGCGCAGCTTAAAGTCACAAGAAAATAATGTAGGGTGTCATCACAAATAAGGATAAAAACGTCGTGTGTGGCTGTTAGCTGTCAATAATAGTTTTAGAAAGCTTAATAAAGTCAAAGAATTAAAAAAAAAAACAGGGTGTATTGTGACACACGATAGAAGTGAAACTTCTTTATTATATGAAAATATTTTAATTATTTATCAATCACTTATGAATAGTTCTTTATTATATGAATAGTTCTTAGTGAATAGATTGTGTTCAGTGATCGCCACGCCACCTGAACGTAGTACACGTAACCACGGACACGGAAAGTAGGAAAGCAACTCACGCGTTCTCCACTAAACCGATCACCATTAAATATTGTGTACACGTTATCAGCTGCAGAGAAATGGATATAACGTACCTTTTATCCGGAAAAAATATCCCTGTTTCCGAGAGAAAGGCCAAATTAAAATTAACACGTGTGAAGTCAGACCAAAAGCTAGTTATATTTAACTACACACACACTATAAAGTTTATGAACATTTTGTCTATTTTATTTGCTGGTACTTATTGTGCACTAGCAGTGCCCGCGACTTCGTCCGCTTTGAACTTGATGTTCAAAACAATCACTAGTAAAGTCATCTGAATGAATTAGGTCTAATTACTATCTACTTTTCTCTCGTACTTAAGTCGCGTCGCCATTAAAATTACAATAACTTTTAACAGAGTGAGATCCGATAATAGTTTACATTCACAATTGGAAGCGGTAGGTGGCGCTGCGGTTGAATTTTAGATATATTTTTTTTTATTATCAAGGCAGGAAAACGTTCGCCGGGCCCGCTAATTATATGTAAAGATTAAATACTATGCGTAATAAATAAATTTGACAACCCTGATCAGAAGCGGGGAACAATCACCCGTAGATTGAATTAACCGTTAGCTGTCTCCGAAATGAGTTAACAACGAGTAAGATAATTGAGTAATTGCGCTCTCACATCACATTAGCTCAATTTGCGTTAATTAAGGAGACAATGAAGCTTCTAACCGTGGAACGCGTCGGACACAACCTCTGCATACTCGCATATTCAAAACGTTAGATTTCCATCTGCCTTTATTTTGATTCGGTTTCAGATACACCGCTCTATCTGATCCGTTTTTGACGCTTCGAAATTGACAGTTCATCAAAGTCCGAGAAGCTTCGTAAGTATCCATGTAAACTTGGCACCCTACTTTTTTTTTTTTTATTTATTTCACAAAACTGGTTACAAAAGAGTTTGATTCTGTTAACACTGATACGATGAAGTTGTTACTAATGTAACCTACTAGATGTGAAACTAACGTGCACAATATACGAGAGCTCAAAGATTTAAATTAAGTTTAAATATTCAAATAAAATATATAAAAATGAAGCTAAAAAATTTAAGTACAATTTTTTTCCAATTGAGATTTTATTGAGGCTAAAGAACAATGAAAAATATCAAATTGAGATTGTATATTATTATTGTATTTGTGGCACATTCGGTAGAGGGGCGAGTGTTGGCCAACGTTTGTCGAATACTTCGGTTGGAAGAATGTTTTGCGATTCTGCAAACGACTGTTGTTTCTTGGTACTGAGATACCTATTTGTCCCAACAGAAATGAACTGTCAATGCGATTACTTAAAATCTTAAATAGAAAAGACAAATCCAATATGGTTCTACGGAATTGCAACGTTTGTAGATTGTAATAAGCTAAACGTGATTGATATGAGTGTAGAGAGTGGCATTTGTTATCAATGAACGTGACATGGTATAAAAAACGTTTTTGTACTTGTTCCATTCTGGTTGAGTGCACTTGGTAGGTTGGATTCCAGACAGGACTACAATATTCCAAGATACCTCGTACCAGAGTATTATATATCAACAAGGATATCTTGGGTTCTCTAAATATTTTCGTTTGTCTTGCAATGAATCCAGACATTTTAGAAGCACTTTTTACCATCGCATCGTAGTGAGGGCGAAAACTAAGCGTGCTATCCACTATAACACCTAAGTCACGTACACATGCTACTTCTTGAAGTTTGAAACCATTAATAAAATAAGATACTTGACGCGGATTCCTCTTTTTTGTGAACTTTATATATAAGCATTTATCGACGTTCAAAATCATATTATTTTTGACGCACCGGTGCTGGATACAATCTATATCACGTTGTAAAGAAACAACGTCACTATCGTTATTAATTGTGCGATATATTTTTAAGTCATCGGCATACATTTTAAAGGAAGATGAGATATGTTCACACAAATCATTCACGAATATTAGGAAAAACAGGGGTCCAAGATTCGATCCCTGAGGAATTCCCGAGGGTACGATTTTTGACATTGATTTATAACCATGTACAGAGACCAATTGTGAACGATTACGCAAGTATGATTCGCACCATCGTAGTAATGAGCCATGAATATCAACTTCTGACAGTTTGATAATAAGTAAATCGTGCTGTACAAGATCAAACGCTTTTTTGAAGTCAGTATACACCGCATGTACTTCGTTCTTTTTGTCCAGTTCCCGTGCAATCTCAGTTACATATTCTATAAGATTTGTTGCAGTAGATTTTTTGGGTCGGAAACCATGCTGATTGCAGTGCAGGATCTGAGATACATGTCTGTATATTACATTTTGCACTAAAGATTCCAGAATCTTACCAAAGGCCGACAAAATTGATATAGGGCGGTACTGAGTTACATCGCTGAGATCTCTCGTCTTGTGAATTGGTATTATATAGGCCATTTTCCATTTATTGGGAAACTGTTGTAAGCGACTGATTGAATATTTTAGTAAGAGGAATACTTAAGTTTGTTGCGCATTTATATAAAAATAATGGAGGGATTGAATCAGGGCCTGGGCCTTTATTAAAATCAATTGCAAGAAGTGTCTTTTCTACCTCCTCTACAGCAAAAGAACAATGAAAAAAGGCGTTTAAAAAACTTTAAAAAAAGGCGTGAATATACCGTTCGATAGCGCTTCGTTTGTAACCGTTTGTACTGCTTTTATTTTCGTTTGTACCTCAAAGTTGAAAAATATTTTCCAAATCTACCCACATCCCACTTTGAAATATCAAAATTGTACTAACGGGGATCGATTCTAAATTATTTCTAGACATTTGTACCACTTTTATTTTTTCGTTTACAACAAAATCCGAAAGAGTTACAGAAATTTCAAAAAATCTAGCTGTCTTAATTTAATACTAAAACAAAAATCAACATTTCGCATATTGCTTGGCGGGTATCGTCGTGTAATCGTTTCTACGTACAGGAAACACTTTGACTTACAAACAATACTATCGCAAAAGGAAAGAAAATAACACGTTTAAAAATGTTGTAAACTGAGTTCACTTTCTATATTTATCAAATCCGTAAATTGATACCATCGTGTAATCGTTTGTACACGTAGAAAACATTTTGAACTATAAGAATATTCCAACAGGAAAGGAAATAACAGCGCAGCACGTAACACACCAGCAGTATTACAAAATATAGAGCCAAATAACAAGCCAGCAAGATCATGAATAAAATATAAAATCCACTACATGACATGTCATCATTAACTGATTTCAAAATGGAGGAACTTGTCAATTCAGTTGTATTTTTTTAAATGTTTGTTACCTCATAACTTCCTCATTTATAAGCCGATTTGAAAAATTCTTTTTCTATTAAAAAGGATATTTTCAAGGGGGTCCCATATGAATTTAATTAACTCTGGACCTCGGATTTCAAAGATACATTAGGAAACTCCTCAAAATCGAATAGAAAATATATAGTGCCTTATATATTTCAAGTGAAAACTTCTTTAGCCTCGTTTAGCGGTATTTGGCAGTGGAAACACTTTTCACTTCGCATCAACGACATGCTGGTAAAGCGTGACCGACATGCTGGTGACGCATTGCATTTGTACAAGACTAATGACGAGTAATATAGCACCCTGTGTATGTGTAATTTTGATGTTTTGTATTGAGCTTGTGCAGTATGTCTTTTATTAATTAATATACTGTATATATTACTCCGATTGGCAATAGACGTGAAAACCAGACTAATATTAACTATTTCAACACACTAATTATAAAATTTAAATAGTTCAGACTATAATTCATTTAAAAATTTAAAAGGGAAGACACTAATTCTATTGTTTTAAGTTTTTACTTTTCTCGGCAATCCTTATCACTGCTTTGACTTTTTTCTGTTAAAATTTTCTTGTTGTGCGATAAAGATATATAATCAATTCCCCTAATTTTTTAGCCAAAACTATTGTCTGAAAGCCTACTTTTCGCTTGAGTTGCAGTAGATGGCAGTCGTGCGCCAGAAGGACACTAGCGCATTAAAATTATCCTTAGATAACTAACAATTCGACGATTGAATCAGACGTAGGTAAAGATGCATACAAATGTACGACCTTGTAGACTTGCATTTATTGCGTCATTCTTATTGCTTACCGTATTGACTAGACAAATGCCCTGGATTCGTCTTTCCTTAATTGGTTTTTTATCAGATCACTGAAGCAGACGACAGTCGACTTTGCCAAATTGAAAATACTATGCCAAGCAATCATTGGTAGCTTATGCCAATTTTTTTGAAAACTCTCAATTTCTCGTAATTTTAGAAAAACACAATGTGTCGTAAATACACATGATGGACGTGAAACTTTGTATTACAAGGCCACATTTTAAATTAAAAAATACAACAAACTAGCCAACGTGACGCGGTGTTCCTAGGCGGTCACCCATCCAAGTACTTACCGCTCCGGAAGTTATTTCGGTGATCGGACGAGAACCGCTGTTTTCAATACTCTACTCAACACAGTGTTTACCCTACCACTATTAGTCACACAAAAAGGTTGCCGATCAGAATTCCAATGCCCTCTCATAATAAATTTTACTTCAATAATAAAACCTAAAAAAGTAAGTTTATATACTAAGAATAAACACTAGCAAACACGCGTTAAGTTACAATAACAACTAAATACACATAATACATTCTGCATAAAAAATACAATGATTTGAGATATTCCAACATATATTTTTATAATTGTATTATATATGCATACTTACATTATCCAACGTATCAGATGAACGTAACAGCATATTTAAGTGACAAACATTGTTTTACAGTCGATCACATAGTAAAGAGTATGAGATTAACAGCACGTATAACTTTGTCATGTAAAAATTTCACATGTAGATTGAAATTTATTATTGTTCGACATATTCCTCAGTTCATACTGAATAACATACCTCTTTGTGTTACATTTTGAGACTATAAGATACTTCATAGGTTATCTGTGAAGTCATATATAAATCTACTCTGGTATTAATGTAAACTTATTCTTAAACTCGGTTTTTGAGAAAAAGTCCCTCGATATACGAACGAACGGACCTCAAACCAACTTTTTATATTTATTGAATATAGGCTTATTATACTTACTTTGATGTTTTTATACAAACAGAATACACTAGTAAATAAATACAAGTCAATATAAAATTCATATAATCAAACTTCAACCAACTATCACAAATATTATCAATAACTTAACTTTGCCCCTCAGATAAGGTTTTCAAGTTATGAGTGTTAATACGTAATACGCACAGACAGACGTTGCGTTTTCTAATATTTATAAACATAATAAATAAAACAAGACACGAACTTGATTTACCTCTTCAATACTCATGTATATATCAAGTAGGTATAGAATTAAGTATTTAACTTTTAACCTGTTCGCGTCTTAAGCATAAGGTTGGAACGCTACCAGAAGTGTCCAGTGCCTCATTGAATTAAACCTAGTTCGTATGATATATTCACATACTTATAGCTCATTCTAAACGTGTTTCAAGCAATTAAATGATAATTCAAAAGTAGTTTAGTTCCAATTTGAATAGTAGTTTGATATTGTTATAACCCGTAATAAAATAATAAAATATCATGTTTGGAATAAAACATTTTATGCGAGAGTTTTAAATGTTGATCGGCAACATTTTTGTATGACAAAAAGTGACTGGGGTAAAGCTGGGGCTGTGTCGGATAGTGTTAACGACGCCGGTTATCGGAATTTTTAAGCTCCCACAAATTAATCTATACTGATATTATAAAGCTGAAGAGTTTGTTTGAACGCGCTAACCTCAGGAACTACTGGTCCAGATTTGAAAAATTATTTCAGTGTTCGATAGCTCATTTATCGATGAAGGCTATAGGCCTATAGTAGGCTAGGGCTATACATCATTAGGCTAAGACCAACAGGAGCAAAGTAACAATGAACAGTGTTTAAAAATTGGGGTTTTTTTTCTTTTGAGAGCTTCCGCTGGGTGCGCTGCGTAAACGGTAACGAATATATTTCACGCGGTACGTAGGCGTAGTCCGGTGAAGCTGTTAAGACCTTGCTTGTTCAATAGCGTAATCAGTTCGAAAAAAAAAAGCGATACGAAGGCGCGGGCAGAAGGTTACTACCTTTATAACATTGGAAACTATTATATTCAGAGGTAAATATTGAACTGATAAAAGGTTCACATTGCACTTATGTACATATATATACCACATTCTTTTTTTGTAATTTAAATTAATTTGCCATTTTACCGATTTTAAAGTATCACAGTTTTGAAAATTTTGCTGGCCCTAACATCATGCTGCCCTAAGCCCGGGCCTCACGGGCCTAGGCCTAAATCCACAACTGAATCATACCATAATCGTAAGCGATAAATTAGTACTTATTTCGTTATTCAATTTAAAATCTGCACTTATTCCCTTAAAGCAGGTGTTATTTGAATGGAAGGAGTCGATTGTACAAACTTGAGGTCACTTAGTATCATGGGAGATAACCCCGCTGTCTGTTGTTATATGTAAATGTATAGAATATTCTTACAGTTTTATAAAGGAACATATAAAACTAACCTTCGAACATTTTTCATGTCTCTCGTCTACGTGGCCCTATGTAACATAACTTACCTAAGTAATGACTACTAAACAAATTCACATTGTTAATACAGGTCAGGGCTGTATTTTAGAGCCCAAGGTACATCAGTCTCTTTCCATCGCTACTCAATGTTCATAGGTGCAAGCGAGACTAAAAATGATAATTGTTTGCTAATACTTTGTTGCCCTTTGAACTTAATTTGAGATACATTCTTGAAGTTAAGACATTACTTATGATAAGACAAATAGTTTCAAGTTTTTCTTAAGTATTCATTTCGTGTATGGGTTAACATTTGTTCACAATTAAACTTCATATGTAAGTAATTGTGAATACACGTTAAGCATAGAAACACGTTACCGATTTGCCGGATAGTGAGTTTAAGAACCATGTCAAGCGGGTTTTAATATTTAAAGGCTAAAAAATCTAAAAGCTAAATCTAAAATCTAAAAAAATAGGGTGGATCAATATGTCAACGATTGTGACATCTGGAAATGACACCCCTCTCTGTGCATCCACTAGAAACGAATGTAACTATGTATGTTTTGTAAAAGTATAAGCGCCTTCTCAGGGCCTTAATTTAATAAAGTATATTTTGATTTTGAAAAACGGCCTAACTCTCTGGTAACACAGTGTTTCTCAGTGTCAATTAATTGAAGCGAAGATGGCTTAGTTGATAGCGTGTTAGGACACCGCATCGATGGACGTACGGTCGAATCCTTGCAACTGAGCCGGAGCGCGCGGTGAAGGAAAACATCGTGATAAAACCATAGCATGATGGTAGGACTGTTTCTAAGTCTACCTGGATACCCTCCATTTGGAAGTCTGTCGCCAAGCACCTGTTGGTGTGTCCCGGCAGCTGCACTCGAGAGCCAGTCAAGTCTAGGTTTAGCGCGTTTAGCATGTTAGAACACGTTGACATTTAACATGAAATGAGATTGTGGTCAAACGCTAAGTCCTATAAAGGTAACCTATGTTACTGTCTTGTACCTATGGCTTCATTGATGTAAAAATCGTTTCATATTTCATAGAGACTGCGTTTCTCATTTCGAGTCATTTTGGTGTCTGTAATTGTTTTTTATTGTAAATCTTGACCTGTTTACGTGATCGATTCTATGTAACCTCTGTTAACCATTGTTACTTGAGTCTTGTAGAATAACGCAACGACATTTAGTCGGAAGTATACTCCAAAATTGTTATCTGTCAATAAAAGTCTCATCGAAATCGCTTTGACCGTTTGTAAGCTTCAAAGACAAACAACACCCACTTCAATATTATTCATCACATTAAAGTAATTTACCCATAATACGCTCTCGCTTTTCAGCACTACCGGTAGCGGTACGATAATCGGTTTTCAATTTGTGGTGTGTATTATCAAGAAAGCTGGTGCTTCCTTTATATCGACAACGGCCGCGGAGAAGACTTATCAATTAAGTGAGCCCCGGTTATAAAGAAATACTTTTGGCGTTTATTTTATAGGGATATCTACCTCCAGCCAATTTATACAGTCCATTACCTAGGTTAGGTACCCGGCCTATGTGGGTTGCCACCTCACATTCACATTCACATCCATAATCCCAATGACTGAATAATAATTAAAAACATAATCAACGTAACTACTACGTATGAAATGAATTTTGGATTTGTTATAATTTATACTTTTAAATTTGTTACAAGCGATGGCAATATATAGGGTCCGCCATCTAACGTTTTTTTTTCAACTAGTGCTTATTTCGTGAATGGTAACACTTAGCTCATGTCTGATTTGACAGATAATTAGTTTTATCCTTCCGCTGAACGAATATGGTTGTGTATACGCTTGAACAACGTGGGAAATATTGCGACATTACTTTGAAAATCATGGTAATGTTGCCGAATGTGTGCGAAAATTGCGTACGGATTTTGGAAGAGAAGCACCGTCAGCTCCGTAGGTTCGTTATCTTGTGAAAAAAGTGAAAGAAACTGGCATCCTCATCGATAAACCAAAGCCTGAAAAGCCAAAAACAATGCGTACACCCGAGAATATTGCTGCTGTGGCAGAAAGTGTGCGTGAAGCGCCATCAACATCAATTCACCGTCGTTCTCAACAACTGAACATTTCGGAGACATCATTGAGACGAATTTTGCATAAAGACCTTTGTATGACGCCATACAAAGTCCAATTGGTTCAGGAGTTGAAGCCAACTGACCATCCAATGCGTTTTCGCTTCGCTAAGTGGGCCTGCGATATCGACTTACAGAAGATGCCGATTTTGCCAAAAAAAATCATCTTTTCAGATGAAGCTCATTTTGATCTTGGTGGGTATGTAAACAAGCAAAATTGTCGCATTTGGGACACAGAAAACCCGCATGCATACATTGAAAAGCCGATACACCCAAAACGAGTCACTGTTTGGTGCGGATTTTGGTCCAGAGGCATAATTGGGCCATTTTTCTTCGAAAATGAGCAAGGAATGGCCGTTACAGTCAATGGCGATCGTTATCGGGCCATGTTGAACGAATTTTTGTTCACAAAAATTGAAGAGGAGGATATTGGCAACATTTGGTTTCAACAAGACGGCGTTACGTGCCACACAGCCGAAGCTACATTCGATGTTTTGCGCCCTGTTTTTGAAGATCGCATTATCAGCCGCAGAGCTAATGTCGTTTGGCCACCTCGGAGCTGCGATTTGACACCGTTGGACTATTATTTGTGGGGTGCCGTCAAAGATAAGTGTTACGCCGATAAGCCAGAGACAATTGACGCTTTAAAGGACAATATTCGTGAAGCCATTGGTGAAATACAGCTGCACACAATCGATAATGTGCTTAAAAATTGGACCGATCGTATAGGCTACTGCATGGCCAGCCGAGGCAGCCATTTGAATGAAATTATTTTCATTATTAACCGGAAGGATTGTACTTTCAAATAAAAAAAGAAATTTGAGAAAATATTCAGTAGTTTTCTTTTATAGCATTTTCAAAAAAAAAAAAAGTTATTTGGCGGACCCTTTATAAATCAATTCTCTTGACAGAAACGTACTATAAACTACTACTACTACACTTACTAATATTATAAAGCTGAAGAGTTTGTTTGCTTGAACGCGCTAATGACAAGAACTACTGGTCCGATTGGAAAAATTCTTTCGGTGTCAGATAGCTCATTTATGGAGAAAGGTTATCATCATGCTAAAATCAATAAGAGCGGAGCACCAGTGAGGAATGTTTCAAAATCGGGATATTTTTCCTTTTGAGAGCCTCCGCTGCGTGTAGCGTAAGCCCAAAGTAACTATTCTACGCGGACGAAGTCGCAAGCAGAAGCTAGTAAGTTGATATAATAATTTAGCAAGATTAGATTTTATTAATGGTATCTTTATGTTACTTTATTTCTTTATTATGCATTTACGCCTTAACTGCTCAACCCATTATCATGATTTTTTTTCATATTTGTTCTCACGAGTATAATAGAGAAGTACATAGAGTACTTTCATTCACAAAAAAATATTCTTCCTGAAGGATAGGTCAGATCTATATTAACTCGATCGAAGCCGTGGGCACACGTAGTAAATAATAAATTGGTATGTTGAAGGACATTTATAGCACATTCATGTATAAATTGGTTGAGAGATTGTTATATTTGGCAACCAATCTTCTTCTTGTTGCTGCCATTGTCGAGTAGGTAATAATAATGTGTCTTACGATAATTTCAATGTTCTAACAAGATGGTGATCCATTTATTCAAACTTACCAGGGATTTTTTTTTCCGTCGCAGAATTCATGGGCTTAGCATTATTTTCCAACCATTTCTCTTATGCACAATAACTGAACTATATTATGTAAAATACCACCAATATTACAAAGTATAGAATTAAATAATACATGATTATGAATAGAATATAAAAGTCGAAATATGACAGATCAAGACCCCGCCGAAAACTCTATAAATTGCTTAATCTAACTATTGCTATTAATAGTTACATATGTGACGACCCTCATCATATACATTTCTGTCGTAAAAAAGAAGTAGTCTCGTAGTTTTATTCTAAAGGAAGAAATTAAAAAGATTCACTGCTAGACTATTTGATTGTATTCAACTATGAAGGTAACTTATCTAGAGCTGACCTCGGATAAGATTGCAGTATTGCGTGGGCCCATTGATCGCTTAACGTTATGCAGAGTACATAAACAGGCAGACATATATAAATGAAAAGTACCATCAAATGCGCCACCTTAGTCGACTACTGTATCTTTGTCCAAAAAACAATTTACAAGCAAATCCTTTGATGTGCAATGTATAAGATTTATGATAACACTGATTATTTTAATGGAAGATAGATAATATTTGTGATATCACTGTGTATTATTGCATTTGTTTCTAAGTGTAACTCAGTAACTTGTGAGATTTGTTCTTTGGAGTGAATTCCCAGCACCGATGTTACCGGACTAAAACAACATACAAACCTCTAAGAATCGAACCTATTCCCTTCTCAAGGGCCGCAGGTACCCATGGGCGGCAGTGATCACTTGCAATCTGGTGACCCACATGTTCATTTGCCTCCAGTCACACAAAAAATAGTCGAGGCAGTCATAAGGACTATCCACAGAATGGAAAACTGAAAACAATGGAATAAATGTATTCTCTTTTAAATTAATTATAGTGTGAATTATTTAAATTTCATTATTTGTATATATACATTATTAACATTAATCTGGATTTCACATCTTGTACCTCGCATCTTAATTATATACATTTTTATACAATGTATAAATTAATCACACATATGATGGACTGCACGGTCTCAATACAAAATATCAATATTAGATATACACAGGCTCCTATACTAAGCGTCGCTAGTCTGACGCAAGCCGCGCAAGCTCAATACTGTCGGAACCGATACACCTTGGGCCGACGAGGCCAAATATCTCGGTGTTACATTAGATAAACATTTAAAGTTCGAGTCACATATAGATAGAGTGCGAAACAAAGCCGCTATGGTCTTGGATCGCCTCCATCCGATGCTTTGTCATAGGAGTAAAATGTCCCTCAGACACAAGCTCAAAACCGCGGTTTACGTAAAGTGACCGGTGCCCGGTGGTACGTCCAGAGTCGATCTCCATAGGGACCTGGAGATGCCTTCTATCTGGGCGTACGTAAAATCACTTACGATTAGTTATTTTGAAAAAGCTGCGAATCATCCCAGTCCATTAGTGGTATCCGCCGCAAAATACGAACCCGTACCGAACGCTGCGCGTTGTAAAAGACGTCCGCGACATATTTTTACCGACCCTCCCGATGAAATAACGGCAGTGAACGATCAGTACCAGCCTGTCTCTCCAAACAGAGCGTGCTCACACCCACGCCCGCGTAACCACAGATCACGGCGCCGTGGTCTGGAGGTAAATTTCGCTCCCGCACACCAGACTAGGCCCTCCTCGGCAGCGGCTCAAGCCTAGATCCGTTCCCTCGGCGTGGAGCCCTTGAGTATGCTGCTTGCGCAATACAGTGACACAAAATCTTACATCACTGCGACAACATTACACATGTCACCTCCACACACGTGCACGCACACACGCTTACACATGCAAGTGGAAGGGTTTTATTTTTTCCCTTATCAAACTGAAATAGTTTAGAAAATTATCCGATACGAAATATATATAAGAGTTGTTGAGGTATGTATGCTTGGTACACATATATGTTTCAACAACTCATATATGTATGAATAGTTAGCTTAGCTTAGGTTAGCTCAGATAGGTCGCGAATTGCATGTATCAGGCAACAGCCCAAGCCGAAGTGTGCCGCGCACCCTTGAGCTAGTTGTCAAAATAAAATCGGTTGATTGCCTTAAGCGCTCGCCTTAAGTAGTCCGGTGAAGCTGTTAAGACCTTGCTAGGCCAATAGCGTAGTCAGTTCGAAAAAAAAAAAGCTCAATACTGTCGGTCACACTAGTAGCATATCGCTGACGCGAAACCAGGAATTTATATTGTACTGCCAAAAATACCAGTCAACACGCCTATAGAAGTTTTCACTTCAAAAACTATATTACGAGAGCGGAGTTCACGTAGTAAGCTCCTGAAACATAGTCTATAGTGATTTACAAGGTCCCATATTGTAAATCGTAAGTTACATATAATTAAGCTATAATGGTTGTAAATCGTAGTTGAGACAACTCAAAGGAGCTGACGTCACTAATTTGTACTGTTAGTGTGAACGTGTAAAGTCTCTTAGAATTAAAATAATGATGAATATTTATAATGAATACGAGACGTGATTTCAAACTGATATCGTGTTTTGCGGAATTTCATATAAAACGACATCAGCGAATAATTTTCCATTTGTCTATGTAAATAATGACAATAGTTTTGTTCATTTAATACTGAAGATACTTTAATGCGACGATGGTCTGGTGGTGGCACGTTCTGATACTCTGCCGATACAAGTACAAACAATAATGGTATTGCAAACTAGGCTTCTTTCCAAGCTTAGCCTGCTGTGGATTACAAATTCAGATAATGTGAACTGAGCTATTATAGAGAAGAGTTCACATTTTTTTATCCAAAGTGGTAACATTTTGGTTACATCGGAATTTCTTCAAAATATGATAAATTACTTAGGGCATTGGGTTTTAATTCAGAGTTAAAGATACCATATTTATGCCTCTATACACCTAAAATATGTTATGAAAATTGGTACACCTAAGCGTATTTCCATAGTGACTATTTTATTTTTATTATAACTCACCACTAGATGGCGCTAAAGTGTATTTTATCACCAGCAACGTTTTGTTGTAATTTAACTCTGGTAAATACAACTACTGATAAATATTTTTAAGATTTAAAAATATCTTATTCAACATTATATGGTAAAACCAATGTGTATTGGCATTTATATAAACTACCAAGGGTCGAATTAAAGTCGCATTACAGTTCTTAATTAATTTAATATTAATAACATACTTTAAATTATATTACCCAAGAATGTGAACACGTTTTAATTTGATTGTAATTAATTTTTTACTCACCTTTATATCCGTAATTGTTTAAATGCAAATTTAAGAACAATGGACAAATAAATAAAAGACGTAATAATATTCATAATTAAATCTTTATATATAATCATACTCATCGTGATTGTTATTACAAAAGAAACTACTTTAGCGTTATGTATACGTTTGAATTCACTTCCGCGTATGAAGGCAGTTTTATTTACTGCAAATCGAATGGAAATATAAATAAAAAAGTTGTTTCCTCTGTTCTTGTTTATTTATTTTCTTCAAAACTTCTTGAATATAACTAAGAACATATGATTTTAAATAAATATATTTACTCAGATTGAACAATGCATGGTTTTTGTATGACTGCGTATCTTACCACATACATAAATATTTAAAACGCCTTCATTTCCTATCTCGTTAGAACACTAAACTCTAGAATATTCTAAATATTTACTTAATGAATGAAAAAATATAAAATATATTATTCTTTTATTTAAATGTCTTTTTTTACATTTTTTGTACCCACATATTTCATTCTTTGGCATATGAAAACGCAATAAAAATTACACTATACATATCTATATGGCTTTGACAAAGGACGGAAAATACATTTTTTATTACATATTTATCTCGTAACAATAATCGTGTGTGGACGGAGACAAGTATTCACATGAAAACTGAACATTTAAAGACTTTGTATACATGATTTGAATTTGCAATTACCTGTATATGAGCCCAGTTATACATCCTGTCTGATACTATTTTAGAAGAGGATACCACTCGTTTATCTTTACAACAGATTCCAACAATAGCGGATGGTCGTCTAGAGATGAGAACAGCTGACCACTTTACGTAAATTGTCACTACACCTAACGAACCATTTATACGTGGCCTCCATTTAAAGTCGACTCTAAGCTGTGGCTAATAAACATACAACATTACCTTCAATAAATGACGTAACCCGATGCTGCAATACATCGCCATATGAGACGCGCTACGCATAGATAAATACGAGAAAAAAATAACTCTCACCAAATGTCTTGCGTAAAAATTTGCATACGACGCTCGTATCGAACTAAACAAATTTAAACGACAAACATTGTGACACACCTCAGTAGTCGTTACACAATCGACCTCAATGCAATGAATGTGGCACGGTTGAGTACCAACTAACTGGTTGTCAAAACTTGAGTTTTGAGGTCATATATCTCACATAGACGACCTTCTAACACCATCGATTCCCACCACGGATCACCTTCGCACATCTTACGAAAGTGAAACTTAAACGGAATCTTTCGTAATCAACATTAATAAGACGATTATGTCATTTAAATAAAAGATTTCATTTTGTATCGAATATTAGTTTCAATTATAATTTGATAAATGAATCTTCTTTTCGAGTTTTAACTTGATTTTCATTTGACGCAGAATTGAAAACGGAAAGGAATTTTATATAGCCTTCTATAACATAATTCAACGAAATCGAATTAAAACTTGATAAGTCGCTTCATTTAAATGCAGATCTTACATGTAAAGCTTGTTTGCGTCCTACCGTATCATTCTTACAATAATTAATTTAAAACTAAAATATTATTCGTGGCAAATAGGGTATCGTATATTACTATCAATTTAAACATCATTAAGTTGGGGCATTAGTGACCTGTTTACATTGATCATTATGTTTAATTACCACTGATAACAATAGTTGTAACACTAAAACATATATGTCAAAGAGGTCATTATAAAAATTATAAGTTTAAATTGGTGGGGCTGCGAGGTCACTCGGTCCTATGGATTCATACCTCCTAGGTTTCTACCTAATCATGTTCGTGAGTCAACAGGTACCTACACTACAATCGTGACGTGATTCATTGAGTTAAGTAGGAAATAACTGATCAGGCCCACTCGGATAACAACGTCTCAATTTAAACTTCGACCTAAGACCTGCAAATTAAAATTAATTCGAATATATATCTTAATAAACATACACACAACCCTTAATTCTATGAAACAAAGATATCTTTATCTCCTTACATTCAAGGAAATGAACTTTATTTCGTCTAGAGATGCCTTAAAAGTGAACTTTGTAAGCGTTCATAAAGTTATATCAGACCATCGTGTCGTATCGGAGGAAATTCAGTCATTCACAATAAAAATAAAATGAAATCTCGAATCGTTTCTCGTAAATCGTAAAACAAAACAAATAAAATAATAGCAACCGTCAGAATACACATTGGGAAAAGAAAGGTATATAGAAAAATCATACTATAGTGATAGATAATGAACCTTATGTCGAAAGCGACTTGATTTACCTCAAACCTAAGGGCACAATCGGCGGTACGTTTGGAATACTTGCACTAAATTAACATTCCGTCTCTCCTTCCTTTCTCTCGTGGATGTAATGCTCTACCTCTCTCAACAAATGGAACAGTCTCCAAGCTAACACGACACCGACTATTTCAACAATAGAGATGATAAGAGACGCGCCGGCAACGGAAGAACTGATAATTTTCGTATAAACTGATGCAACTTTTGCACATCCCAATCTCTCGTTAGCTTCCTTATCAGTGAAATCACAGACCGAACGGTAGTAGCTATCCTGGCAGCACGTCAATGGAAGATCGTTCCTCCAACTTCTGTAATCTCTCGCGTCGTTCGCTCCACAGCAACGTAGCTTCCTTTCAATCCTTCCAAACTGTTTGAAGACGTCCGGATTCGATTGCGAATTATAAAATCCATCGTATACTGTGTCCTTTATGAATCTGTCTGTATCGTCACCGTCAACATAAACGAAGATCAGAGCAGCTGCAATCACTTGCCCGACGATTATCATAATAAGGAAGATACCGTAAATACCAAGTAATCCGCGGCTCTCATGATTCGTGCCGCACCATCCACAAAAAGCGACGAGCATAATAAACAAACCAAGTAATATAAAGAGCCATGGCGCCACCTGCGGCCAATACACTCTATAGTCCAATAAATAGTGGTTACTGTTCCTCAAACTGACGAATTCAGACAACTGCACAAAGAACCATATCCCGGTCGCGGCTGTAACCAGTCCGAACACTGCGTATATCACGTTCACGACATAGAGCACGTTTTTTATAAGGTCTTCTTTACCCATTGCGTTTGTTTATAAATCGGCCGCGTTATCGTGCGCGCGCGCAGATGGTTGTTAGCGAAATGAGAGGTGTAGATGTTATGCAAGTAGTTTTATAAATGACTGCCGCGCCTTAACGCCAATGTGCATTTAGGTGAATCGCGAACTGTCATACATTATTGATGATTTGACTGACGCTTTATTTGTTATTTTACACTTTATTTTTAATAAGAAAGCGTTAAATTAACCGATAATTTTGATATAACCGAAATAAAGTTTACACTTTATCTTCAATATTGAAATAAAATTAAACTTAGTGAAACAGACACTAAACAGAACATAAGTGCAATATAATAAACAATTGTATAAAGTAAAATAAGGAAAATCATATAGTCTGAGTGTAACATGACTAGCAAACCACAATTACTACTTAGTTATTTGTACCTACTAAATTGCGGCCATTAAGTAATTTAAACTAATGTTATTTATTATGAGTAACATACATTTACAATAGGTACTACCTGATATAACAAAATTACAAATTACCTATTGCCTACATCGAGTGACTAAAGAAAAATATTACTCCGCTTTGATAATAAATGTAATGGGCATATGAAGCTAATTTTATAAAATATTTTATATATATTGAAATAGTGGTACCTAGCACTTATTCGTTTTTCGTGTATTCCGCAAGGAATGTGTAAGGAGACTATGTCTTGATTCCTAATTCATGTATTAAGGGCTTGAACAATATTGTCGCAAAAAACTGCCGCAAACTGTAGTATACGACAAACTAATATTGTAAATACAAACAAGAATTTGTTTGTTACGCTTTCACGCTTTAACTATTCAACCGATCATAATGAAATGTTACGTATACGTTTTCAGGCGTACAGAAATGAAGATAGGGTACATTGCATCCAGAAAAAAGTAACGTTCCTGAAGGATAGATCAAATCTACTTACTCGAGCGAAGCCGTAAGGTATAAAGTAGAATTCTATAAACAAAATAACCAAATAAGAAAGTATCAAATGAAGAATGATGTTAACAATTTTTTATTTTTTAGTTTATTTGGAAAAAAAACCATTTACTCTGGTAGCACACCCATTCTAATTTTATTACAAAACTAAGTAATAATAACAATTATTTTTTTGTATCACAACGAAACAACAAAGGGCACTCATTGATATACATTATACAGAGACAAATCTGAGTGTCAAAGTATTTAATCAATTAGACGGTCAATTTAACAACGAACATTTTCTATCAGTTTAGATTGACAACATTGCTTGAACGTACACGGCCGTCCTTAAATTCGGACCTCAGAAGGTTCGTGCGTTCCACGCTCTCGTAATATATGTGTATGTACCTTATCTATGACACACTTTCATGGTTTCTATGGTAGGCGTTTAGCACCACGGGGAATGCATTTCATAATCCCATAACATAGCAAGTTATTTCATTATATACTCTTCAATGTAAGTTGAAGGAAAGTACAAACCACAACTTGAAATATGTTATTATGTTATGTTATTGCTGTATTACTACGATATATGTGGTAATAGGAATATAGACCATGACTGTGGTACTTTTCCTCCATTTTTATGTTGAATCACGATAATTCTCGGCTTTAAGAAAGCTTATTAACCTGTAGTTTGAGATGTCATGCACTATTTTATTTTATCTATTTAATTCTTGGGAGCTAATCTTCCAGATTATTATTGGCATTGTAGAGTACATGCCATACAATACAATAATTACAATTGTCTTGCGATAATATCAATGTTCTAACAAGATGGTGGCCTCCCTTGTCAGAACTTTCCGGGGAATGTTTGTAGCATCTCAAAATTCATACCCTGTTGTATTATTTTCCATCCATTTCGCTTGTGCACAATAACCAAACAATATCACATAAAATGCCACCAGTATTAAATAACACAATATTATGAATAAAATATAAAAGCCACTACATGACAGACTA
The DNA here is from genome assembly GCA_036509395.1 of Antheraea yamamai. Lineage (NCBI taxonomy): Eukaryota > Metazoa > Arthropoda > Insecta > Lepidoptera > Saturniidae > Antheraea > Antheraea yamamai. Next base: position 742,135 of record AP028447.1, read on the forward strand.
AGATCCCGCCATACACTCTTCATCCACCATTCCTTATATCTCAGTATATTAGAAGCAATGATGCTAATTCTATAGATTTTTGTTTTAATACCATAATGGTGGCAAACAAGCATGCGGCCAGCCGGATGATAAACGGTTACTGTAACGTATGGACGCTTGCAATACCGGAAGTATCAATTGCACCTGGCACCTGTAACCTGATTACTTAACTTTTGAAGAACCCTGTAGTCTCCTGGAAAACCCTTAGCAAGAAGCTCATTCCACAACTAAATCGTTAGTGGCAGGAACCCCTCTGGAACTTGATCGTCTGTAAACATTCAATTCCCTGCGGATGACGAGAGGTGCGACGGTGGAAGGTAGTTACAGGCATATTGTTAAACAATTTCTCGGAAGATAATCCATTATACAAACGGTAGAATACACACAAAGAGGTAACATCTCTTCTTAAACTTAATAGATATAGCTAGAACTAAAATAGTATATAATGATACCAATGTACTAGGATTTGTTAAACAAATCCCAAACAGTTCATCATATAATTTATGAAATGATAATATAATTTATGTAAACAGAAAATATAAATAAAACACTGGGTAAATGTAATCCATATGATATATTAAAATGTAAGGTGTAATAAAACTCAACATACTCTTTCATACATAAAAATAAATTCTTTAATAACTGTATCTGGAGAAACCTTATTTAAAAAGACATTAATTTATAATCGAATTTTTATTGGGTTTTTTGTAACATGAAGTGTCAAGTTATAAAGTATTTATTCTGATTGAGATCACTTACGTTTAAGTTTTCTTTATTGGTCATAAATATCATATATTCAGTACGTTATAATATTTTCGTAACACATTCCAAACGATAATATAAAGAGGTCATTACAAAATATCTTAACATACGCGACATATTAATATCGCTTTCAATCAACTTAATGCAAAAACATTAACACCATTCTTATGCTAACATTATTCCAAGGTATTACTAAAGTGAACATTATTTTGAGTTACAAAAATAAATAATAATAGTAAGCAAATCTCTTTTGACAATAAATGTAAAACTGTTTTGATATTGTTACCGATGCGCGCTTCATATGGAAGTGTTAAACAGATTATCACTGATGACGTAAAAAAGGTTCTATAACTACTATATTAATACTGGTCAAAAGAAAAAAATAATAATTACACGTTCAACGAAATTTGTCTTTATAAAAAAAAAAAACATAATTATAATACTGAGACCCACAAGAGACCCATCCTTGTGTAACACCTTTTGGGACACAGTTGTTAACTAGCTACCGGGATAATCACAATCAGATTTATAGTTTAAATAATTATAACAATTTTATCGAATAATCAACAATTTCACTATTTCGTTTGTTTTTCGTTTTATAATACTATAATAGTTTCTTTATTAACAAGATTATAAAAAGAAATAAGTAAAATATTCGTTTACAAGACACGTCAAAATACAATACAAAACAAGAACAGACAAAAAGTAGGTTTATTTAAAACGTTATATAAGTAATAAAAAGTAGAAATCAGAGATTTATCTATTTAAATATGCTATAGTAAGATATATCAAACATTATTAAGTAATATATATCATATAAAAATTAAAAAATTAAGTATCTGTATATTTATTAGACTTTTATATAGAAGGTTTCCTTATTCACGGAAAATATCTATAAAAAATCTATTACGATTCAAGACAATGACTCATCAACTCAAGGATACTCGATGTCAAGTTAACTGCCGAATCTATATTAATAACACGATCTATAAGAGAACTCTATTCGTTTCTTCCTGTTGAGGCACTCTCATCCGCGGCGTCTTCCTTAGTTTCTTCAATAAGTTCACAGCTGCAATTAAATTAATTAGTCCAATAAGCGCCATGAACACCGAAACACTTGCCAGCACCAAGATAGTTATCCTCGCATATTGCACTGCAACCTCAGAACAACCGAATCTTCCGTTCGCCGACTTATTTGAAAAATCGCAGTCAATATTGTATGAGCCAATCCATCCATGATAGTATGTATCACAGCATGAAATAGGGAATTCTGTCCTCCATCCGACGTAATCTCTAGGAGTATACGCACCGCAGCACTGCAATCGCTTCTCAAATACTTCATACGCAGACCGTACGTCTAAGTCTGTCTTACTTTGACCGAAAACATCATATATTGTGTCTATTAAGAATTGCTTAGTGTTATCAGAATTTACAAAAGCAAATCCAAGAATAGCAGCGACAAGTAGAACCACTACTGCTACTGCTTCAAACACTACGTAGATGATAGCTAATTGCTTGCTTCTTTTCCATACAGTGGCGAAACCGCAACATGAGGCACATATAGTAAGGATTCCGGCGAACAGAACCAGGAGGGGTATCGCTTGGGGCCAGTACACATTGTAATCTAGTAGATAGTGATTACTATTCCTTAACTGGGCTATGCTTTGCACTTCCACGTAGAACCATATCGCTGTAGCGGTTAACGCTAATCCCAGTACTATTTGCAACGCGTTGAGAATGTTCGACAGAGCAGGCGAGGCACAAACGCCGCTCATTTTTCTAACAGAACGTCGCACGTTCGTCCACGAGACACGTACACGATTAAATGGCGTAGGTACCATCAAGTTTGTACTTCTAACGTTTGTAAACAAGGTCGTGCGCCTGATGTTTAACTTGTTATACCATGTTCTATGGAATTTAACTGCAGTTTGTAATCAGTAAGACAATAGAAAAAGGGAATTGGAACAGTATGCTGTTTAAAAGTTATGTAATTAACTTTATGTTTTGATGTTGAAAAGGGGAATATTAAAAAAAAATTAATCATATATTTATTTCTTAATTTAATTACACTTATTATACATGCAATATTAAAAATACTTATAGATATGTTTTGATTGTTAATCTCGGACTTGAATTCATTCTGTCCTTTGTAGGTATGTTAGAAGTGGATATATTAGTATAAATAAAAATTCGAGCTATTATATAAATTTAGTTTATTTTAAAAATAAGCATTGAAAATAAAAGGACGTAGTATATATGTTAATAATTATATAATTGCTATTCAATCATTTATGTTACTACAACGCAACATAAATGTATGTTCATAACTGTTACAAATAATAACTCGTTCTTAACATTGGTGATATCTAATTATTAATAATTATGACATCTGTGCCTTAATTTATTTTACAATTAAGTTATAAGATGGAAAGAAAAGTAAAACAGATTTAATATAAATTGGTAACATTGCGAGAATTTCGTTCCTACTAAATAGTTTATAGCATAAAACTTGCTTAAACTTATCATCTTATGTTATATCACATAAAAAAATAATCCTAAATTACTTCTTAGTGAGTTCAAATTCGAATTATCAACGCAATATCTTAACCTAAAAACCTTTTTTATAAATACAAGTATCGAGAAATTATATCACACTATTATATAACTAGTATTCACAGAAATATATTATAACGACGTAATTTGGACACGTAACGTTAAGTCTATTAATAAAAATATAATTACTCACGATTACAATGGCCACTATAATTAAGTTATAGTTTCCAAGACATCATCATAGAATAACTTAGCAAATGGCTCTTACTTATCTATTGTCATGAAACATTCGAAAATAAATGTAATATCTCCTTTAAACTTAATATTTCAAAGTCAATACACTATACACGAATCGCATGAATGTGCTAATATATTGCGTCATCAACCTATTAATCTCTCTCTTCTAAGCAAGAAAGGAAAAACTTGGTTTAACTTATATGTCTTGTTTCAACGTTAGTGGAACTGATCATTCGCAAACAATTCTGTTAAGAATTTCTAGCACGCAGTTACATAATCACGTATAATTTCTATAAAAGCAATACATTAACACAGTTCCTATAGCAACTCACACTGACTTAAGGAATGTAATCATTGTTATAACAAAGGATTATAAATACTTTACAAAGGCAAACATCATTAAGATATCAATATTCTTACTTAAATACAGTAATGTGAGCTATTTATAACGTTTCAATTATCAATAAAATAAATAAATACATTAAAACTACTTAGTATGCTCCGGTGAAAATGTCTTTGGTTAAATTTATATAAAGCTTTCGACAAAACTTGCCACGTTTACCCGTTAATATCTCTGAACAAAAACAAACCCATACGACTAAAGTAATTGACGATCTAAATCATTTACTACATAGTCCATGACTCATGAACATGAGTCATTTAAATCGATGATACTACCTCTGTAGATGATCGTTAATTAATTGCCAGCGCCACAGTTTACAATAAAACTTTTTTGCTCTCTGTCTCGTGGTACTCCACCACCATCCTTGGTTTCTTCTTCAAGCTCATGGATAAAACAACGGCGACAATCACATTTAATATAGCAATAAGAGCGGTAAACGCTGAAGCTGCCGCCAATATTCTGATTGCTATCTTCGTGTAATTTACTGCGACTTTCGAGCAACCAAACATTTCGTTCGCAATCTTATTCGAAAAATCACATTCGAAAACACCTCCACAACACGACTTCGGGAATTTATTCCTCCAGGTCACGTACTCTCTAGGACTAGTCGAACCGCAGCATTGGAATCTCCTCTCAAAGTTGTTGTAAGCTAACTGTACGTCTGGATTCGTCGTGCTCTCCGCGTAGACATCGTAAATGGTATCTATAACGAACTGATTAGTGCTGTTCGAATCTCCGAACACGAGAGCAATGACAGCGGAGACGAGCAGTACTAATATCAGGATCACTTCAAAAACTACGTACGTTTTAACTAGAAAATTGCTTTTATTCCTCGCTCCGGCGACACCACAGCATGAGACGCACAGCAACAGGACGCCGACGATTAGAAACAACCAGGGTATCGCTTGTGGCCAGTACACGTTGTAATCCAGCAAATATCGGTTAGGATTCCTCAGCCCGGTTATACTTTGCACTTCGACGTAAAACCATATCGCAACAGCCGCTAACGCTAAACCGAAGATTATTTGCAACAAGTTGAGAATGCTCAAGATAACAGGCGAAGCTCTGCCGCAACCCATTATTATACTGCGACGTGACACGTTCGTTCACAACAAATGTACACAATTAAATGGCGTCGATACGATGGTAACTGGTTTTTATAATACGCGCTGTTTATCAAGGACTAAAGTTGACGTTTCCTCGTAAGTGAATCACCACAGTTTTGTAGGACTCGATTGCGGTTGATCTCGGTAAGTAAATAAGGGACGGTGCGTATTCGTTTTATTCCATGACTTAATTAGTCTATAATTAGCCTCATTTCAAAATACAAAATTACATTTCGATTATTGAACGCTATAACTTCATTGTTAAGGAATTTATTAATTACTATAATTATATATACGAAATTTAATCACCTACAAGTGATGTTGGCTTCGTGATACCCGAACACTACTTAGATTGATATATGTTCAAATCCTATAATGAGGTTCATTTTTCAGTCAAGTTAAACGGTCATAAACCATAAAAGATTAATGGCTATTGTAATACACGACTGGATAGTTACCATCCTTAAGGTTTTTTCTGTCTGTGGAGTTCCTACATGCAGTGTTTCGTTGCTGTCCTTGGCATCTTTTGCTTTAAAAGAGATGATGGCTTAGTTGATAGCGTGTTTGGATACGGCGTTGATGGACGTAGGATTAAGTCCTAGCAACTGGGTCCGAGTTTTCGATGAAGAAACACATCGTGATAAAACCAAAGGCTAGGATTTTTGCGAAGTCCGCCTGAACTGGCTACCACTCTCAAGTTGGAAATCTGTCGTGAAGCACCTGCTGGTGTGTTCCGGCCTCCTCTAGGTTTGCGTGTTTACTATCTTAGAGCACATCGTCATTTAAAATCAGGTGAGATCGTTGTCAAACGCTAAAACCTACAAAGTGTAAAAGAAACTCAGTCGTCCCGCTCTAGGTCTAGCGAGTTACGATCTTATCTTATCTTAGTCATTTTACATCATGTGAGACTGTATCCAAATAATATACCTATATTGTACCATGCATACCATTGTTCGTCCTGTGGTCGCGATGCGATCGTAACTCAATTTTTATTTATTGTAGTTCTATTGTACCTCTATAATTATTACATATAATGTTTTTGAAATTTGTACTATTAAGTCAGCTGCGAGCGTTTCAAAAACGAGAATATTTATTAATTTTCGATTTATTGAAGTTATATATCGTTACCTCAATGATAATATCTACTCAAAGCTACTGTTTCACCACAACTAATGCGTTTGACATTCAGTATGAACGTAAGTAATTAGTTTTTTATTTAATTGAATCTGTAACATATAAATAAAAAATATACTTCTGTAGGTTATCTCCATATGAACATTATACCAAATTTCACACACCTCCGAGCGTGCAAGGCGCGTATAAGGGACTACAAAGTTTTTATTCTCGTACTAATATACACTCACCAAAAAAGTCTAAGCAACATGTACTAATTTAAATTTTAGGATGGTTCTTCACATTATAACGTTGTATTTTATTTTTAAAATAATATCTTTAGGGTTCTATGATGTAAAAATAACAGCTGTTGTCTTTATAAGTTCTTTTAATAACAGAAATGAACAATATTAAAATATACTGTAGAAACTAAGATACATAAGAAACTAAACTTTTTTCTTACAAAATGAAATTTCTAAAGAAAATGTATTTATTGTGAAAGAATAGAACAATTTAATACAAAGTATGGGCTCCTCTGCTATTCAGAACTTGTCGGCAACGATTATTCATTTAATTAATGAGACTGTTTATGTCATCTTGCGGTATTCGCTCCCAATGGAATTGTAGCAAATCCTTCAGCTGTTGGGTTGTTGTCGCTCCGTCAAAGTCCTTCAAAACACGTCTCTGGAGCATGTCCCATGCGTGCTCGATGGGGTTGAGATCTGGCGATTGTGCAAGCCAGGGCAATACCCGGATGTTCTCCGTTGCAAAGTATTCACTGGTTCGCCGAGCTGTATGTGAACGCGCATTGTCATGCATTAACCTAAAATCGGAGCCAAAGGTTTGTGCAAATGGGTAGACATAAGGTCTGAGAATATTCTCAATGTAATTTTCAGCATTCATGTTTCCATTTACAAAAACGAGCTCAGTTCGCCTGTTCTTCATAATACCCGCCCATAACATAACTGTTGAGCCGCTGTATGGATGAACTTCCTGAACGCACCTGAGCCTTTCAGTATTTCCGGGCCGACGATACACTCGCACCCTTCTTGTATCAGGCTTAAACCCGAATCGCGACTCATCGGAAAACATAATTTTATCCCATTGTTCCTGGGTCCATGTTATGCGTTCTCTACACCATTCATATCGACGTGCGCGATTCCCGTGACGTATCGGTGGGCACCTGATTGGGCGTCGAGCTCGTAGGCCGTACTCATGCAGTCGATTTCGCACAGTTTGAGGACTTACATCAACACCACTTGAAATTTGTAGCCTCAAACTTATCTCTCGAGCGGTTAACATCGGCTGGCGTCTTGCAGTCAGTTTTATGTACCGGTCTTGCCGAGTGGTTGTACTCCTTTTACGGCCTGGATGCTGTTCAGCGGGTTTTCCTGTATTATTGTAGCGCTGCCAAAGACGACAAATAACACTTCTATGAATGCCAAAATGTCGAGATACCTGAGATTGATTACTTGCCGCTTGCAACATCCCTACAGCTCTTTGCATTTCATCTGCCATCAAATGACGTCGCTTCATGACGTAAAGAATATCTAACAATTCAATTTTGTCGCTAACTTTATTTAAATGGTTGGTAAAATTATAAAATCAACACTAAACGTAGCAATTAAAACGCACTTAAATTCAAACAAATTCGCAGTCATTTGAATTTTATGAAAAAACAAAACATAATCAAATTTTTTTTTACAACCAGCCAGTATGTCATCAATAACAAAAAAGTTTACTTACCTACGCACTTTGTTTGAGTAAATACTTAGAAATTAATTAATGTAAATGGTAAAATTTGTAATATCACGCATGTTGCTTAGACTTTTTTGATGTGTTTATAAATAATAGGTTGTCCACGCGACTTCGCCTGCGTTAATATGATTTTAATCTATCCGTTAAGGACCAATACCTTTTTCTAGTTGAAAAGGTTATTGTGTGCAAAAATTCATGACGGTCGGATGAGTAGTCAAGACATGAAAGCTTGACAAACAAACTCATTTTCACATTTATAATATTAGTTAGGATATTTTATAAGCAATGTAATCTCTATAATGAATTTCAAGGGAGCGAGCATTTTTTTCCATATAAAGAGTTTTCGTTATACGAAGGGAAGGGCACAAATAAATAGTTTTGTGGTAAACTAACCAAATTTCTACCAATACAATTCTACAAACCAATTTTTACGTTATAAAAAGTTTTTTGTTATAACGAACAACGATATAAAGAGTGTATACTATATATAATAAAAGATGTTAATGTAATCCATCCTTAAACTTGACCATTGTTAGATCGAAAATCTTAGAAATTTGCACTTATATTTGTTTTTTCATAAAAAGATTCATGTGATTCTTTTGCCATAACTTGCTGCTACATGAGGCTGCAACTAATCATTTGTCAATTGTTTCAATAGATCGTCATGAAAACTGCTATACATAACTATATAATAATAAAAAATACGTATAGACCCGCCGGCGCAGCAAATGTACTATACAATTGCAAGGGTTTTGATGTTATAAGCCTGGGCGTGTGTTCCGACAGTCTGTAGGTTATATAGTTGTAGTTATTACATTGAATCTAGTTTTAGTAACATATAGGTACAATGTATTGCAATAGAGAATATAACCCAACACCTTATTCGAGATAACAAAGTGATTTACGGAAACCATTGAAAATTCTATCAACTTTACTCTTGATAGCATAGTTATGGTGATCCTAATAATGGTAATGAGAATAAAATACAGTCTATGTAACTCAAAATAATGTAATTTTCTACTGAAGGTTTTTTTTAAATCGGTTAAATATTTTTGAGTTCATCCGTTCAACAAAAAAAAACAGGATGCGTCGTAAAGGCACACGATAGATGTGAAACCTTTGTATTACATGAAAGCAAAGCTTTAATTAAAAAAATACAATAGGAACTCAACGTCACGCGGTATTCCCAGGCGGACGCCAATCTAAGTACTGACCGCGCCCGACGTTGCTTAACTTCGGTGATCGCATGAGAACCGGTGTTTTCAACACTCTACCCGACACAGTTGTTTACTTCCATCACTTTTGGTCACACAAAAACGTTGCCGATTAAAATTTCAAAACTCTCTAATAAGTTTTAATTCAAAAATCAAATATTTTCTATTTGAAGTTATAGTATAGAAATACATGATTTTCGATGAAGCAATCACCACGGGCTAGAAATAAACTAGACCTAATTAACAATCAAAGTCACACCTTCTGAATTCGTCATACCTTTATCACTAAACCACAAAAGTGTGAAACAAATATATTATGTGAAAAAAACCCAAAGGGAATAATATTGAATCATTATGGATATTGCTCTCTGGATTATCACATCCATTTTGTAAATGTAAACAAAGTTATTTACTATTCTATATAATTAGTACAGTAGGTAATCTACGTGAGACGCACTAAGCATTTCGGGAATGAATAAAAAAAACCAATGACTGGTCAAAAATAATATTATTGTTATGTACTGTTCATACTAATAAACCAATTTTAGAAACGTTAATGCCACTCCGGCGGGGTGACTCTGGAAACATGCTTTGCATAATCTTCAACAGCCTATTCCGATTTATTTTTCTCAAACTGACTACGGCGGACTGCGCTATTGTCCTAGTAAGCCCTTAACAGCTTCACCGGACTATAACGATAATTGGCCTATTCCGATGTTAAAAATGGTTGTTCGTGTAAATACTTCGTGATTTTTTCATCTAAATCACATAGCCCCAGGTCGGGATTGTATGCAAGATAAACCATAATATATACGTTTTCCTTCTCAAGAATTCTTTTGTCTGTCTGCCCGTGTGAGAGCTGGCGTAGACATTGGAAGATGCTACGGCCTTTTTGGTTATTTTTACGAAGTTCAGCAATAATTTTCGGAAAACAAATGCCATATCAATACTAAAATCCTACAAAGCGACAATAACCATGTATCCAGGGAATTTTTGGCGAAATCTTAGTCTGTCATGTAGTGGCTTTTATATTTCATTCATAATCTTGTGTAATTCGGCTCTATATGTTGTAATATTGGTGGCATTGTACGTAATATAGTTTGGTTATTTTGCACAAGTGGAAATAATACCGTGGAGCATGAACTTTGAGATGCCGCAAAACTTCCTAGAAATTCTGAGAAGAAGCCACCATCTTATTAGAATATTGAAATTTTTATGACCCTGCAGTGGGTCTCTTACATGCTGATGATGATGGATGGCAAGTAAGTTAGGTAAAGTCGTGCCATTTGCAGAAATCATTAGAAATACATAAAGTTAATGTGTAGCGTCATCATTTTTGAGGATATAAATGAGACGAAATCACGGGCGACCGTTAGTTTAAAATGTATGTATGCGGTAGCGTGTTGAACCAAGTTCAAGCTAACAGAATGGCGAGCGCGCACTACCGTGTGTAATATTACACGAACCATTTGGAGCCACTTTTTACCCCCTCATAACTCAAAAACTATTTCACATAAACATGTCAAATTCGGCTCGTGTGTTGAGACTTGCGAGATATATATGTGCTCCAAAATTTATAAATACACATCAAACAGTTATTTAAATATTAACGTCCAAAAATCGTCATTGTTATCACTGACTGACCTATAGACCAAGATTCTAATCAAGTTCGAGATGATTTAGAAAGTTCAAATTTGGCATCCAGATAGGTAGTTGGGTACAAAGGAATAAAAAAAGAAACTAATAATTTTTCATCATTTTGTTATAATTTTCCAATTAATTAATTCTATTAGGAATACTTAGGTAGTTATTGCGCCTGTAATGTAAGAATAGCAATCAAAATTGATGACACTCGGTCTTTATGTGGATTTTATGGTCTTCACGTAAATATATGTCGAGCGGAATACCACCTTTAACTTTAAATTATTTTTACATAAATAAATAAATTAAAAATTGAAATAAATAATTAAATGTAAATATATTTTTTTTAATAAATAAAAAAAAATGTACATATAATTAAGACTATAGTTCAAGGTAAGTGGTCTGGCTTATATAAACATTATAGGTCAACTTTCGTATTTATTTCGTTATTAACTGGGATTTAGTATTGGAGATTAACAAAAACCATTTGGATCTTTTTATAAGTAACTACTAATAATTTCTGTCCAAAATTAATGATATCCCATCAAAAACATTAATGTGAAATGAGAGCCAAGTTCAATATTATGCCTTAGTTTTTGACTTCAACGACAAAAGAAATGAGATATAAATGGGTGTCAAGTTCAGTGGGCAGTCCTGAAATATATTTATAATAACATAGAATATGTTATACCAATTTAAAATATCATTTCTGCCTTTATCTTGGCATAATATTACAATATTATCCCAAGCCTATATAGGTTATAAGGCAATATAGGCCACAGCCTGATCTGAATTGGCTAGTTCGAATATACGAATTATATTTGCAGGTTCTAAAGCTGTAAGTTTTTATTTTTTAGGTTATTATTTTTTATGTTGTAGGTGGTAGAGCCACGCTGAAACTATTACTGGTTTCAGCATAAATGGGTCGGCTCGCCCGGGGTAGTACCACCCTCTCACAGAAAACCGACGTGAAGTAACAGTGCTTGCATTGTTGCGTTTCGTTCGGTCAGTGAGAGCGCCGGACACCCACCTCCCCTCCCCTTCCACTTTCCCCTTCCCTTCCTCCCACCCTCCCTACACAGGCTGGCAACGCACTTACGACTCCCCTGGTGTTGCAAGTGTGTATGGACGGTGGTGATCACTTACATCAGGTGACCCACCTGTTCGTTTGCCTCTATTGATATAAAAAAAAAATATTCTTTCGGAATTTTTCCTTGCTTGTAGAATCTAGCCATCGAACATAGGGTTCTTCCATGACTGTTTTAGTAGGTACTATAATTTATATGTTCGAACCAGCCAAATCAGACCTTGGGCTTCAATATTATCCCAAGTTATATGCAGAAATGATATTTTATGTTGTTCTAAATAAATTTCAGGGCTGACCATTGAACTTGGTACTCATTTAGATCTCACTTCTTTTGTCGTTGATGTCAACAACCAAGGTATATATCATAATATTGAACTTGGCTCTCTTTTCACATTTATGTTTTGATGGAATCTAATTAACTTCAATCATAATACCCACAGATGCTATGAACTAAGGAATATCTACGTTTGTATAATGTTTTCCCACACGGACAACTCCGATAATATACTGTTTGGCCCGCGTGTTTTGACGTAACACCCCTTCACGCTACCACTGAAACACCATTGCACGGTATAAAACAACAATACTATTGTTTATGCTGTATTTACAACATGTATTTACCTTAAACTTAACAAAAAACCCTACAATGAAAGAGAATGAATGTATAGTATACCTACATCAATAGCTAGTCGGAGGTCATGCGTCAATCGATGTTAGCGTTTGTCCCTATTATGAGGAAATAGTAACTGTATGACATATTAACGTATGTTTGTCTATTTCGTTGTATAACAATGGAAGGAAATAACAAAAAAAATATCGCTTGGAAAATAGGCTTACTCTTAAAACTGTGGACAGGCTTGATTTTTAGGCCTGTGGACTTAGTATTTTACAATTTTAGTATAACTATTATACGTTTCCGATAGATTTCTGATTAAAATTGAAGAAGTGAACAAAAAACTATCATGCTGAATCACACGGTATTAAAAAAATAATTACAAACGACAATAGATAAGAATATAACACAGAACGATACAAAAAGTACACAGAACCTAAATCAAATCACACACACAAACATACATAGCACATATACACTTTGTTACTCTACAATACACTTGACTTTTATGCAAGGTTTATATAATTATATTACAGTTAATTGTGCAAGGCTAACTGTAAACGTAAAAAAAGACTATTAAAACTAACAGTAAACATAAGTAATATACACATAAAAATTGGTACGATAATTTTTAACATATTTATTAAGATACATTTAGTTATTTGCGATGCTATTTTAATTTTTTTTTATGTCATAGCAGACAAACGAACAGGTGGGTCACCTGATGTTAAGTGATCACCACCGTCCATAGACACAAACAACACCAGGGGAGTCGAAAGTACATTGCCAGCCTGATTTTGGGGGAAAGGGAAGGAGGGGGAAAGCCTCCGGTACTCTCACTGACCTAACGAAACGCAACAATGCAAGCACTGTTACTTCACGACGGTTTTCTATGAGAGGGTGGTAGTACCCCGGGCGAGCCGATCCATTCATGCTGAAACCAATAATAGCTTCAGCGTCGCTCTACCACCTACAAACACCTACCTTAATATAATACTAATTATTCTTTAATGAAATATTTCAATGTATGTGTGTATGTGTTGTAGATCATGCTTACTTGCCATTTTCAGTGTTTATTATCAAACAACGACTTAAAAGTTATCGCAATTTAATATTATACCCAACATAGAAAGTTGTTTCTTTAAAAATTCTTACACAGCTGACCTCTACAACTCTACCATGGATTATAAATATCAAAAACCGAAAAACGGATTCTAAATCGTTTAAATACCGCATTAGTTACACGAATGCGAAGCCGGGATGGTTCTCTAGTATTTTATGTACTAAAATCTTGCCGTAAATGTAGGGGTTATCTCAGTAAAAATGAATCATAAAAATCAGTTGTGTAATTTTGAAAAAAATTGCTAAGAAAAATAAGAACTTCCTTTTCAAATCGTTTGATAAAATTCCAAAACGCGTGGTTGTCTTTAGATACATTTCCTAATTTTAATTGCGAACCAGGAGCCATGATTACCTTGAACTCACAAGATAAGATACTATGACGATGTTCCAACAAGTAGATGGTGTATTCTAAGAAGCGCGGTGGTGTCTCTGAGTCATATATTGATATCTGAATTACGCATGCGTACTACCAGTAAACAACAAACTATTAAACTCATTATTAGGATTCTGCGACCTAAATATTGTGATAATGAACCCATCAGACATTTTTTGTTATAGTAGTGCCCTAATCATAACCTCTTAATTAATATTATAAAAGTGAATACGAGTTTGTTTGTTTATGACGCTTTCACGGCTTCACAACTTAACCGATCATTATAAAATTTGTACACATGTTGTCAGAAGTTCAAAAAAGGATTGTACCTACTGTTCCCATAGGAAGGAATCTATAAAAACTTGAACGAAGCCGCGTACAAAGGAAAGTTAAAAAATTACTTGAAAATTTCAACTAAAATAATAAAAATGTTTAACGCAATAACACTGAACGAATTGTACAGTTGAGTATTGATAACTTTAACAATATCCTTTTTTTTCAATATATATGTATACTTACATAATATGTATATGTTATTTTTTCGTATTAAAAGCCAGAAATCCCATGACTCGCTGTAAATAAAAAAATCTGAAAATCCTATTTTTCTTTTCAGTATTATACATGGAACTTCCACTTTATGGTAAAGATTAAATTATGATATTATACTGAACCATTTATATAACTGTATATTCTTACATTACAAGAGATTTTTATGGAGCGGTACGAGGAAGCGGGGAGGCAGCGCCAATGAATGGACCGAACGAGTTTTTATCAATGACTCAGCTGAGAGTTGAGACGCCAGGAACTAAATGTCACATAGTTTTATACTGCTATTTCTTTGTGAAACCGTGTGACTTGCTTGTTAAATAGTCTTTATAATTAAAATATTTATCGTTGCCTTTATTAACGGTCGTGACTTATTCAAACGAACTTTACAATGCAACGTGATGTAACTATTTTGTAAACAAATGATATTCATACATGTGTCGTTACATTTCAAAATAAAATAAATCCAGTTTTATCAGTTCATAATATTTTACGTCATTTTCCAAGATCTTCACATGCTGTACATGTCAAATAGGAATATCATAAAAAATAAAAATTTTAAACTTCGTTCTCGGTGAATAAAAACTGGAAATCTTAAAAATTAAGCATTTTATATGAACGACTTAAATTGGATTTAGCTCATTTTCAAATGTAACTCTTTCTATGTAGCTATCTCTTTTTCGTTAGACATTTTTGTCTCATAAATTCCAATTCATACCGTATCAAAAGGCGTTTCTCTTTAAAAGAGGATCAAATAACAATATTAAACCAATTTAAAGACGATTAGAAATTGGTTGTATAGACTTAAATTGATTGTTAATGTTTCTGACGTCACAAGTCATAATGGTTTCTGTGAGCATCGCTTACGCCGCCACACGCCGTGACAAAAATAGAAATATAAATTACACCCAATTTAATCCTCGACATGTTCTCAATTGTCTTAATCTATGTTTTACCTCACTATCTTACTTAATGTATTTCCATTTATCAGGCTCACTAAGATCAGTAACAGTTTTTTAGGTAATAGTGTTAGGTTTTACAACAAAGTCCCAAAGCACATTACCGATTCGCCGGGTAGTGAGTTCAATTATATTTAAAGTAAAAAGGACAGATTCAGAGGTTGGCCAAGTAAATAATACTTTAAACGAAATTTCTCATTGGTTTGCATTAAATAACTTAGTACTTAATACAGGTAAAACAAAAGGTATGAGATTTATTTTGCCTAACGTGCCACAGATTGATAGTAGCATTAAGATCGAAGGGAATTTTGTAGGGTTAGTTGATAATACTGTATTTTTGGGTATCACACTAGATTCAAAATTACAATGGGGTCCTCAAATTAAACAATTGGCAAGCAAATTAAGTTCTGCTGCATTTGCAGTACGTAAGATTCGCCAGCTAACTGATATTGCCACTGCTAGGTTAGTCTACTTCGCCTACTTCCATAGCCTAATGTCTTATGGCATTCTGTTGTGGGGGACAGCAGCTGAGGTAGACACCATATTTTTATTACAAAAACGAGCAGTTCGTGCAATCTATAATATGAGACCTCGCGAATCCTTAAAGACCAAGTTCAAGGAGTACGGTATCTTAACTCTGCCCTCCCAATACATTCTTGACAATTTAATGTATGTCCGTAAGAACCTAAAAAAGCTAGATTTCGTAAAATACCGGCACAATCTAAATACTAGAAACTGTGACAAACTGGTTGTCCCACGTTTTAGACTTAGTAAAACCAGTAACAGTTTTTTGGGAAATGGTGTTAGATTCTACAACAAAGTCCCAAAGGATATTACCGATTTGCCGGATTGTGAATTTAAGCGCCATGTCAAGCGGGTTTTGGTGTCAAAAGGCTATTATAGAGTGGATCAATATGTGAACGATGGTGGTGTCTGGAATTGACTCATCTCTGTGCATCCATTAAAAACGTTTGTGAAATTTACTATTATATAGAATATATTATTATACTAAATATTATATATATTTGTTAAAAAGATAAACCAGATCGAGTTTCTTCCTGGTTCTTCTCGATGACTGGGTTGTTTTCCGAACCGGTGGTAGTTTTGACGTTCATAAGTGCCTTCTTAGGGCCTAAATTGAATAAAGTGTTTTTGAATTTGAATTTGAAACACCATCTTAAACGGGTTTTAATATAAAGGCTATTACAGAGTGGATCAATATATGAACGATAGTGACGTCCGGAAATGACGCCCCTCTCTTTTCATCCGTCAAAAACGAATGTAACTATCTACGTTTGTAAAAATATGTATCATGAAAAGTAATCGTGATTTTGATTTTGAATCGAACAATTACAAAAATTGTAGATCAATAGCATCAGCTCATGACTACGTTCATCTCAAATTACGATATAAAATTATTAACCACGAACTATCGCCACCTAGTGACGAATTATAGTAAAAAGGAAGCACAAAAGCGCTTAGATGTACTAAATACTTATAACAAACGCTCAAAAGGTATTGAACTTAATCAATTTAAAATATAGTAACATCTATTTAAATGAGGAAATAAAACAAAAAAACGATTATAATGTCTATATGATTTTCAATGGCGCGTGTTTTAAATTCTGTAACAACTTGACCTTAGTTTATATTCGGGGGCAGCAACCCTGATTTGTCTTAAACAAAATTCTTGTTAAAAACTTCTAATGTTTACAAGTAATGACGTAATGGTTATGAAGTTTCCAGAATAAATAAAGCATATGACGAAGAACAAAGCTTACTTGGCGTGTTTATGCGGTTTTGTGTACGTAATAGCGTGCACTAGGCGCTTAGTAGATAGCGAATTGGCATGTAATTAAACATCGCTTTGAGTTTTTTATTGTAGCACAACATAGTTACGACACTGTGCTTGATAGTAAGCACAAATTTTTCTGTGACCAGTACGTCTCTTACAGGCTGCAAGTCCTAAATCATCTTTTAAAATACGCGACATGGTTCTAGGTGCTATGTTCATCTCCCGAGATTAAACCTTTTGATTTCGGACAGGATTTCTTCGAATTCTTTCCCTTACTGCTTTGAACACCTTTTTCGTACGAAGACCACGTGGACGGCCAGATCTTTCTCTGTCACAAACAGAGGAGGTCTCATTGTACCTATTAATAGCCCGGTACACAAACATTTTACTAATACCAAGTGTATGGAGAGTTTTAAATATTGCATTTGGTTCCATACCTACTTTGTGTAATTCAATAACAGCAATTCGGTTCTCTTTATCACCTCACTCCATTTTTATATCGGAAAATATTGTACAATGTATTGGCGCCAAAATGAGAAAACTCAATGAATAATCATATAAAAATGACAGATTCCAAATTCAAATGTAATATTTTGATTATTTTTAATTGTAACAGTATTTATGGCCAGACCAAGTAATAGACGTGACCAACAGACTTCAAGAAATGTCCAACAAAACTTGTACAATTTGAACTAAAACCAATTGATCTGGTCTCCGATGCCTTTGCCGTTAAACGAAGAGCGCTTCTAATTGTCCTAATAAGTATTGGGCTTATTGTACTTGGATTCAACGAGGGCATTACACCTTGTTTGGTAACATACGCGAGTTGTTGACTTTGTCAAGGTAACAATTTTTTTTTTAATGGTTTGACATTTTTTTTATATTTTAGGTTTCTTCTATTCACAACATTAGGCCACAATCTCACCTATTGTTAAAATACTACGTGGTAGATGGTAAATACGCTAACTCTCAGGTTTTTTTTAATTATAGGGGGCAAACGCACAAGCCGGTCATCCGATGGTAAGTGATGACCGCCGTCAATAGACACTAGTAACACCAGGGGAGTCGCAAGTTCGTTGTCGCCCTTTTTAAAGAAGTGTACGCTCATTTCTTAAAGGTTTGTAATTCGTAATAGTTTGGAAGCACCACCGCTGAGAATCGATTCCAGAGGGTCGAAGTACGAGGCAGTAATGATTTTGACAACCTCACCGTGGTATACCTCCACTCAAAGCTGCAGATGGTTGGTAATGGTTTCAAATGTTTTCCTTCATCAAAAGTACCGTCTTGTTCGCAAAGATTTGAACCATCTCGATCGACGCGGTATCTGTACACGCCAACAACCGAGCCATCATCGCTTAACTCACCTGGTGATGTGTTACGAATGAAAATCTGTCTTTACTGCAAGCGATTACTTTGTTTTGGCTGTCCATGGTTACATGAAAATGTGTTTAATAAACAATTCTTAGCTCGGAACACTTTTTAATATATAAATTATTATACACCTGTAGGTGTTTGAAGGTCTGCATAAAAGATATTAAGCAATTAATCATACAATTGTCATATTTAGATAACGATAATTTCGAAAGAGTGTATTAGACTTCGAATAGTATAATCAAGAGTTAAAAATTTGTTTTTTTTTTTTGAACGCCCTTATCATAAAGCCTGTATTATATAACAAAAAAAAGATATCCCTAAATCACGTTCGTATGTGTACTCAAGCAAATAAAATACACAGATCAAGAAGATACAATTATCTCTTAAACAAGTTATGCCTTACAGTTTCATTCGATTTTAATTTTTCCCGGCCTCGGCTGTTCCTCACGATCCATCCATACTGTTGTTTCATTCTTTCGTACTGCAGACCAACAATTTTTATGGTGATTGCCACGCTTTTAAAGGTCGTACATTGGTGGTAAGTAATACGTAATCTTCCTCAATATATCAAATACAAAAATAATTTGTAAATCAAATGAATAGTTCCATAGATTAACCGTTTCAAATAAACAAAAAACTATCTTGTAATACTAATAGTATTAGCAAAGATTAATATTTAATTATAGGTTAATTATTTAACAATAAAGCACAATAGTAACTGTTAATTGATGACTAATGAAAGCATTGAAAAAAAAACAAATAATAAAATAAAACGATTCAAAAGAAATCCCAGTCAAATTTATTTCTGCCATTAATTTTCAACGTTCCTTGCAGATAATAAGCCATTAAAAAGTTAGCAGTCGTTAGGAAACTTGTATATTATTTATTAAAACAGACGAAAAGTTTACGAAAAACAGAAACGTCTCAGAGACGAACTCGTAATGTTAATTTAGTTACAAGGAATTTTACTCAGACGTAGCCGCGGGTAAGATCTAGTCAACTGTGATTCAATTAAAATGCGTATAATTTTTAATTATATAACATTGGTAAAGTCACGTCCGGAGGGTTGAATAGATGGGGTTGATACAAATCATAATAAATCCGAGAGATTAAAGGGTGGAAAGATGGGTTGCCAGTGCTGTGCTAGCGGCCGCGGCCGGTCATCTATTGTCTGACACAATACAGTGGGCGCACAGTAGGTACAGTCAACTATATATTATTACTTTCAGTTACTGTTTATTTCCCAACGTGTAACTTTAATTACGAAGATCAGAGCCGGAAGATAAGAAAAGCAAATTACTTGAAACTTAATTTATCTTAAATTACACAAAAAGTCTAAAACTAATAATATGAGAATGTCACCGATGCTACACTAACACTCTTTTCAAACTTCCTCTGATTAAGAATAAATATACCAGAGGAAGTTTGAAAATAGCACCAGTGACAGTGAAGTTGAGGAGTTAGGTTAGCATGGTACGGGCATGTCATGAGGAGAGATAAAAACCATGTAACTAGGAGAATTTTGAGTATGGTGGTGGATGGATATAGGAGTAGAGGCAGACCGAAAAAGGTATGGACGGACTGTGTGTAAAAGGTGTAAATACTGAGATGACATCTGATAGACGACAGTGGAAAAGAAAAATATGTTGTGCCGGCCTTTATTTACTAGCTAACCAAATATTCACTGATACTGGCACTGGTACTTTCAATATCGAATCAAAACCGTCTCTTTGACTTTGAATTCACCCATAAATCAAAAGATTCAATTTGCAAAGATGTTTTTTTTTAAATATCAAATCATGTGTCACTTTAACAACAATTAAACTTGGTGTTAATCACTGAAAATACTAAGAGTAAGTATTCAAACAGTTGACACGTACAAAAAGTGTAGTTAACCAGATGACAATCACAAAACATTATAAACCATGATCGAATTTAATTGTCCTTCTGTTTATATTTGAACTGTGATGGAAGAGCTTATGGTAAAGTATAGTTAAGCTTTCAGAGAGCTTAATTGACTGGAGTTCTCTTTATTAAAGTGTTTTTCTTTTGTGTTATCATGAGACTGCTTTTAACTCGTGACTGCGCTCTAGTTATAAAATAGTTGATATCAGTTGCTTTAAATTTTTTTTCGTACTGTATTATTAAAAGGTTAGGACATTTTGACAGAATCTCAAATACACTTTTGATAATCACCTCATAATAGCAGTATCGCGGGCTCTGTTAGTTTTTGTATACTATACTATACTAGCTATGTTGAATTGAATAAAACACGTGCATCGTGAAATAAACTGGAGTCGAAAAAGAAACTCAAAATTAAAACGTGGCGCCATCTATGAGATATCAATCAGTCCTACAGTTTTCTGTCAACAAACTAATTTAAAGCGCCATCTGTTTGAGACTGATGAAACTTACAATTAGTAAGAACAATCAACATTGACAATCTTTTAATTTTTAATTAACCTATCTCAATAGTTTTGAGGCCAAATATAAATTATCTTATCTCTCAAGTTATACCAAATTATACATAAATGCCTACTTTCATAAAGATCGGTTGAGTAGTTTCGGAGTTCATCGTGGACAAACATGTTGACACTGATATTTTATATATTTACATGTAACGACTATAAATGGCAACTGAATGCCTTCTTAATTCCAAACTTTATAAAAGCTAAATACTTATTATTAATTAACAATTTATATTTATATTAATATTAATTTATATTAATATTTATATTAATTTTATATATAACTTTCACTTCTTCTACCACAGCCCAGCCCAATAATTTCTCTTTAATTGCCCACTGTTGCATAAAAGCACCAATAATAAACTGCTCTTGTTTACTTCTTTCAAGATTAAATTGTATCAGGTATCTAGGAATACACGTTGATAATACTCTTAGTTGGAAGGCTCATATAACTAATGTAACAGCACGCACCAGAAAACTAGTTTATGTATTTAAGAAATTGAGACACGTTGCTGATAAAGCCACTCTGGAGATGGTGTATTTTGCATTAGCTCAATCCATTTTTTCATATTGTATTACCTCATGGGGTGGCGCTTGTAAAACCAACTTATTGCAACTTGAACGAGCGCAGAGAGCTGTATTAAAAGTCATAAGTAACAAGCCTAAACTTTATCCAACATTCCAACTGTATACAGAGTGCACAGTCATGACGATTAGGCAACTTTTTGTGTTCCATGCTACTATTGCGAAACATAGTAATCTACCTTATAACCCCACTATTCTTAACAGACGTAGAAAGCATGAGGTTTGTAAAATATACCCTTACCGAACATCGCTATCAGCTAGACAATTCACTGTACTAGGCCCTCGTATTTATAATTGTTTGAATAATCTTCTTAATATATATCCGGACCCCATCCCTATAGTAAAAAAGAAAGTACAAGATTGGCTTCTTCAATGTAACTACGAGGACACCGAAAATATTCTAACACCCCTTTATAATAAATAAACTAATTGATTTATTACCTTTGAATACTCAACATACCCGACACTCAATATCTATGCACTATTTTACGCCCCCTTGTCGTACTCTCGCAGCCATTCAATCATTATTATATACATACCCAAATATTTAAATACACACACACTCATCCACACACACACACACACAGAACACACACAGAACACACATACACATACACAGAACACACAACATACTCACATGCTCACGAGTGACCCTCTTTACCAAACCTTTTCACTAAATTAGTGGAGTTTGCGCTGGCGTCTGTGATACAGTCTCCAGACTAGTACGGACGTCAACGTGTACTTAAATTGGCGCCGTCAGTGACATTTTAATTCTGTAATAATTTATGTAAAACTTTTTGTACAATAAAATTATTATTATTATTATTATTATTATTATATTACAATTATATAAGTAACACTATATATTATTACTACGTTCTTAATAAACGTGACTTTTATTCGTAGAATGAGTTTTTTTATATATAGTTTGAAACAGGCGTAGGTAGTAATAATCGACGCAAACCACAATAATAAATTGATACACTGAGGTTATTTACTCACATATTTTCCTGGTAACGGCTACTACTCTTGAAGAATATATTTATAATAATAAATCTAAATATTACAAACATTTTCTTTGTATTAGTTTTACCAGTGAAGTACGCTACTGTTAAAAACTATTAATTTATGACACCTAACACGACCTGCACAAATAAATATACTGAATCTAGGTATATCTAGAACATCCCATATGTGTCTCCAGTAATCTTGAATAAATTCGTTGAATAAATGAAACGGTACGATGAGTCATCAAGACGTGGAGAAAAATATGCACACTTATAACCTTATCGCAGGAATAGTTACAAGCAAACAGGGTTATGATACTCCCATGATACATTCATGACTAATACTTATTGCGGTAAAAACTAACGTCTTAATAAATTCCGATGAAGGCACAAAATAACGTTCACAGCATTGCCCTTCTAATATAACTTCAAATTAGCGTTTCCAAGTTATTTTAATGCGTGTAAAAAACGCGTCTATTGTCACGCAGTCCGATAATTTGTAACGCATGATAATGTGTTCTCACACCAGCATTTATTGCGAACGCAGTCAAAACTTCGTCGCGCTACACAATTTCAGCACGTGTTAAAATGAAATTCTATCTTAGAGAAATTGTGTCCTGAAATTATTTGACAAAATTATCAACTACCTAATTGGATATATTATTATATTAGCAACGCAGGAAGCATTTGGAAGTGGACGTGAATACATAATGTACATTAAAAAAAGATAATATATTGATAGTTTTTATTTTTACGTGCACAGATATTTTTCTGATCGTTCATTGTACTTTGTATTCTCGTCCCGCGTACTTCCATTTAGTCACCCACATATCTATGTAAAATCACTTTTGATATGTTTACTAAAATTATTTGCTATGTCACGGGCCGCAGAAACATCGGCCACGATACGCACCACGGCCGCACGCGACTTGTCACATCAGCCACATGCAACCCGCTGGCCGCAATCTGACAACCACAGCACTATCGAAAAACAATTGCTGACAAAGTTGAACCAAAAAACGCAATTATTTTGAAAAGGGTGCCTATATTACAATATAAAACAAAATTCAGCATCCTCGTCCGTGCCTCTCGTAATTCGTCAATTTGATCTGATGACGTCATTTAAACAATTTTACATTAACACCATCATGAGCACGGAGTAAGCGGTCACCCATAGAATTAAATAAGGTAACAACACCTGACTCACTGCTGTACAATATACTGTATGACTCACGCGAATACCGATACAATATTAGCATAAAATTTGGTTAGAAGTTATACGAGAAATATTAATTTAAACAAAGTAATAGAAACTACTACTAGTCATCTGATTGCTATTTTGTTACTATTGTGCAATCATTATTGTTATTACAATGTTTATATAGTTTTAATATATCGAACATTTTGCTGCCTTTACTCTTAGCACTGCTAGCGGAAGCGAGACGAACTAGATTGTATAGTAGATATAATGGAATATTTGATTATGATCAACCTGGCAGTAAAAAATGGTTCTATGTCAAAAGATATTTGTGTCGTTGCATTTAAAAAATGAGCCAAATCCAATTTTAGCTCTTACTAAGATTATACATTATTTTTCTAGATTTTGTAATGATTGTACATGTAAAATATGAAGATTATAAAAAAAAACTAAAAAGCTTATGGTCGGCAAAATTTTAACTTCGTTTTAGGTGTTTAAAAACTGGAAATCTAAACAGAATTGAGTGAAGAATTAAAATTGGAATTTGCTTATTTTCTAATGTAACACATCTCATTAATAGACGATTAACACGACGATATTAAAACGATAATTGGCTGTGAAGCGATTCTATTCAACTTTAGGGTGCCAACTTTACCTAAAGAAATTCTTAAAATATAGAAAGGTTTATACCTAAATTTTTCAACAGCGAAAACTCAGTTTTGTATTGAATTCAAAATGTATTGAAAGGATTTAAAAATAGCAGTAACGTAAAACAAGTTTCACCAAAAAATATATTATATATACAGGCTACAAAAGTTAGGTGTCTTGGTGTTTTATGTAGTCTAACCCTTCGCATAAGCATAGCACTGTAGTAAAATCATATAGTCGATCGAGTAGATTCTGGAAAAATTCGCACACAAACAAAGAACTTTCCCTTTTTGATGTCAGTGTAAATGAGACCTGCATTTATAACCTACAAAATCAATTCCAAAACCTTCGAACGCACTCGACTCACGTACAGCTACCAGTGAGTATGGTGGAAGCTATAAAAATTACACACACGCGTTGCGGTTTGTTCTGACAATAATAAATATATTATTCATTGTTGTATTAGTTAAGTAAATACATGAGTCACAGGGAACACATAATCATTATAAATTTGTACTTTAAAGTAGAGTCCCTAATTGTTAACACTAATTACGTTTACAGAAATAAGAACGCGATAGAGAGGTTTTTGGATTATATTATGTTACGAGCACAACTAATACTTACTGTGAGAGTTGTGCAAAATAAATCCTAGACCTAATTTGGGAAATTTTGTGAGGATGGAACAGATGTTTGATACGTAAAAACTACATAAAGGATGTGTTTGAACTGAAACTACTTATGGCATGGTAGGGGAAAATTGGCGTTACGCGTTACGTGTTAAACGTAAGGTAGGTATGTATTTGTGTATGTGTAAGTATGTATAAGTGGCTGTGTGAGTCTAGTAGTATACCAAAATCAGTAAATGTGTAGTTGTTAAGTATTTATACTACGGGACTTCGTATAGTATATATCTATGAGCATAGTAATATTTATATAATTTAATAAATATAAGCCAAAGAAGATTCACTACCTCCGCGTGTACATACTGATACACGTAATGCTTTTTTAAATTTATACATCAGAAAATAAGACAGAACATTTATGAGAATTATATGTGTGCGCTATAAATTATTAAATTGGAATCAATTAACTCATTGGAGCTATACGAAGATAATGCATGGCGCTGTCATTTATAAAGATACAAATACAGAAGAAGTCGCGGACGACACTAGTAAAGTATAAATCTTTGTATAATCTCATAATATTAAGATTCCTGTGAAAATAGATGCATTTATGTATTTATGAGTTAAAACTAAGACGGTAAACTGCAAAATGATGTTTCGCTTTTGTATTGTTTGCAAGAAGTGACGATTTTTTAAATTATTTAAATTATTTTTCTACGTTACAGTGCCTATCACAAAGCACCAGTACTCGCGCTGCTGTATTCCTGTTTGATTTTTTGTTTGATTCCTGTTTACATTGTCAATTAGCCACTAACACGCGAGTTTAAGGTTAGTTACAGCTAATAACACAATGATCAGTAAACGTCAGGTTAACCGCACGCCTGTTTGTACTCTCTTTAGGTAAAAATAAATAATTTCTTCTTCGTTTTGTTTGTAACGGTTGTCAATAAAACAGACTACAATAATTTCGACTTGGAGGTGGTTCTTCATTTAAGGGGAACTGTGTATTTCATAAAAGTAGTATTATTTTATGTAATTCGTAGACTACACTGCACATAGTAATGCTACTCATATTTCTACAAAACAATAAGTGAATTAGACATAGTAAAATATACATCTTTCTTTAAATAAATATTAGTATTGGTGGTCGAAATTCGTCCATAATTCATTATTACATTAAATAAGACCAAAAAGAAAAATATTAATTTCGGTAGTTTCATAAATTACATATAAATAACAATTGTAAGTACGATACGCACGTCCCTTACAGTAAACTGTAACATATACATTAGATATATAAATACTAACAGTGTAGCGAATTAGGTTTATCATCAGCGACATATTTGGGACCTTAACCCACCACATCCCCTCAGTGCTCACTTACACTGTATAAGGAACTAATGAAAAAATGAGTTAAAGATAAATAATGATATAATATGCCCATATTATCAATAAGTTTACTGTCTAATAATAGGTCTTTACCTATGAAATTGCCGTTCTGCAATACTGGCCATTTCAAATCAAAATAATTTTTGTTTGGCTAAGAATTCTAATTTCAAATTAATTTTATTTTAAAAACATGGAATTCTTTTTCCAAAAGTAGTCATTTGTTTATTGATTAGTGTTACATTTTCATCGCATTTCAATCCTTTTTTCATCACGGATACGTTAAAAATTCGAGTAATTATGGAATATGAGTACCGTCGTGGCAGCAACGCGGCTCAAGCGGCACGCAACATCAACGACGTTTACGGAGCTAACACTACAAACCCAACGCATCATCTGTTATTGGTTTGCTCGCTTCCGTTCTGGGAATTTCGACCTGAAAAATGAACCTCGCGGTCGTCCGAAGACTTTGTTCGACAATGACGAATTAAAGGCGATTGTGGAAGCTGATGATACACAATCTACGGCTGAATTAGCAGCAGCTTTCGACGTTAGCGTCAAAACAATATTGGTCTATTTGCGTCAAATTGGCAAGGTAAAAAAGTTTGACAAATGGGTGCCCCACGAACTCAATGATCGCCAGTGCGAAGTACGCGTCGAGACGTGCCTTGCACTGCTCAACAGACACACAAATGAAGGAATTTTGAACCGCATTGTTACCTGCGATGAAAAATGGATTCTGTTTGATAACCGCAAGCGCTCAGCAAGTTGGTTGGATCCTGGTTCAGCACCTAAACAATGCCCTAAACAAAAACTTACCTCTAGAAAAGTGATAGTCACTGTTTGGTAGTCTAGCGTCGGTGTGATTCATCACAGCTTCTTACCAAACGGGGTGCGCATTACTGCAGATGTGTACTGTGAAGAACTGAACACAATGATGGAGAAGCTGGCACATCTCCAACCAGCATTGGTCAATCGCTCGTCTCCGCTGCTCCTGCACGACAACGCGCGACCTCATACTGCACAGCAGACGGTCTCCAAGTTGCAAGAACTGGGGTTGGAAGTTCTCCGTCATCCGCCCTACTCACCGGACCTTGCGCCTACAACTACTACTTTTTCCAGAATTTGGATAACTCCTTGGCGGGAAAAAAATTCAATACCCGAGAGGCAGTACAAAATGCCTTTGAAGAATTTGTTGCCTCCCGTCCCGCTGATTTCTTTAAGAAGGGCATCAATAAACTGCCACTGCGTTGGCAAAGACGCATTGATTGCATGGGTGATTACTTCGATTAATACAAATAAAAAATACATGAAAAATATTCGTTTAAATTTTTTCATACAAAACGGCAATTTCATAGGTAATAATAATAATAATAATAACCTAATAATATACATGAGAAATGATTTGCCATATGATAACTTTGAATTTGTAACTCTGCTATTTTTCACATCATATGAACGTATATCGTGTAATTGTTATATTTTAAATAGTATATGTTAAAGAGTAGATGAATAATTTAACACATGTGAAATAGCAGCGATAAAAGCGATAACAATTATCACTGCTATATATTTATTAAAATAGCTATGATGGGCAATTTAATATCCAATTTTTCATTGCGAATAGCGTGTCTACGCACCACAGTTATTAACTACGCTTGTAAAACATCTAGTGAAACAACATCTGTGATAGAATGTCGACAGAACTGTATGAATCACAGAGGACACGTGACTCTGAGGCAACGGCTCAGACCTTAGGTACAGGTGTTATAACAATGGGTTAAATCGATGCAGACTAACTCATATAATTGTTATAATAATATTCAGGACACGAATGCGCTTTAGGAATGTACTACCACACTAGGCATTACTATAGTAGCAAAAGATATATAATACAACATTGTACTGAGGCTAGCACCAGGTGTAATATCTGACATAGTGACTTATTTAGTTAGTGGCGCTTCCAGATCAGCTACCGAGTCTTACAAGCTGGTATAACAGTAAAACTGATAATGAACGTATTTACCTCGGTGGTCGCTGTTGTGTCTCGGTTGCGTTGTGCTCACAGGTACTGTTCAGTCACTATGTTGTGCTACTATAAAAATATTTATTTATATTTCTATTTGACTTTGTCCACCATTCATTTCGTTTCGCAGTCCTAAGTCATGACTAGGTTTCCTAGCGTTTGACCACAATCTCATCTGATGTTAAATCACGATGTACTCTAAGATGGTAAACACTAAATCTTGAAGGGGACTGGCTCTAAATTGCAGCTCCTTGGCAACAGATTTTCAACTTGAAAGTAGTAGCTAGTGCTTTCATCACGATATTTTGCTTCACTGAAACATCCGACTCAGATGTTAGGATTCGAACCTACGTCCAGCGACGCGGTGTCCGAACACGCTATCAATTAAGCCATCATCGCTTTTCTTGAAAAAAGTTAATTGTAACCACTTGACCGATAAAATTAAAAGGGTTAATATTTGCATTCAAAAATCAACATTACAAAAAAAATGTTACGTAGAGAAACGCCATTATTTGGCCTAATTCATTTAAAATTACTTAACGATAAGAGTT
The DNA here is from genome assembly GCA_036509395.1 of Antheraea yamamai. NCBI lineage: Eukaryota > Metazoa > Arthropoda > Insecta > Lepidoptera > Saturniidae > Antheraea > Antheraea yamamai. The sequence continues at coordinate 771,322 of AP028447.1, forward strand.
ATTGTAATCCGTATATCTTGTAATTAACATAGCATGCGCTAACAAAACATATCATATATTATTGTACTTATCAATTAAGATATAATATATTGATTAGGAGAGATAAATATAATGAAATGTGACTCCAATATCAGTTATCATTGGAGTTGGTGCGAAAGTGTTTAATTAATTAGTATTTATTTGAATTACAAATGGTTTTAAACATGTGTAAGTACTATTTAATAATAATTTTATTATATCTAAAGCCCCTTGATGTGCTGGTCTTGAAATTCCTACACTGTGGGTTAACACAAAATTTGAACAACTTTTACTTCTTTAAAAAGATCTCCCACACTAAGAACCAAGCGCTGTGTGTGAGGAACTTTAGACATTCATAATTAACAGATACACCTTACATGTAATTGCAATATACTTAAACGAAAGTACAAGATAAGCAAATCCCACAGAATATAAAAGATTCTTATATAAAATGATAGCGTATAAGAAACTCAAGTTTTAAGGGGTTGAATATGGATCGAAATATTTGGATGTCTGGATTAAGCTATAGATGTTAATTTATATAACAATGGGCCCTAAAATAACCAGTAGAATCACATTTTTTCTTGTTCATGTCATTAGGCTACGTCACAGAACAACGATACATTATGTAAGTCTTTTTTACTTAGTGTGGACAAAATAAAAGATTTGTTTTAAAACTTTAACAGTTCGAATTGCAGATTAAATGAGCCAATGTGCTATTATTTATTAAGATATTTTCTATTTACTAGTTACTAAATACTTGTTAAATAGTTATAATATAGTTACTAGTTACTATATAAATACTAGTTACTTACGAAAATTTAATTCAGTAAAAAGACATTTCTGAATGTTATCGATTGATTGAATTAACTTATACGACACTTAAAAAGAAAATAAAACCAATAATTCGAGGACTGCATTAAAAACAAATAAAGATAAATTATTCAATTTAAATAATATATAACCATCAGTTTGCAGAATAATCCGGTCATCGTAAGCTATTTTTATTAAAATAATACAGATGTATTTTGTTCACAGGCATTTAGATCCTCCTTACCTTAACGTTTTACCAGCAAAATCTACTTGACATCGTGCTTGAACTCATTGACCGACAAATGGATAGGACGTGTTTTAGGACTTTATTGTAAAACCTAACACCTAACTACCTGCAAAAACTTTTATCTGTCGTACTAAACATTAAATAACTAATTTTACTTTAGTAATATTATTATACTATACTGGTAAATTTCTAACTTATGTAAGATTTTACGGTCAAGGTAAATTACTCAGGATGTATTCTGTCCATAAACAGGCCTTCGGATGAAAATGAATTCGATTGTTTCAACTCTGTTTTGTCTTTGCTTTAATTTTTATACAGTAAAGGAAGTTATTAAATATTTAAGGGAAGCAACCGTACCAACGAGTTCTGTGGGCGATATTAAATTGAACGACGAACTGGGAAATCCCATAGAAACCCATAAACAAACGCTATCCAGTGTGAGAGTTAGTATCGTAATGTACGTGCCAGTTGGAACACCTCACCGCCGTACTGTAGGTATTTCACGTGATCAGCTTTATTCGGATTTCCCCCTGACATTTTCCTTGAGAGAGTTAATCATACGGTATTGCTACACTGGTCAATAAACTTTTTTAACTTTTGAAAATTGTAATGACATACTTGTACTATCTTGGCTAAAATTACCTCTGTATTACACGCTGGGAAGGATAAATAAGAGTCCAAAATTAATTTGAACTGGCTATTACAAAATGTAATGTTTACAACGATTACGTAATACAACAATAACACATTAGTCACCATTGAGATCAAAAAATTCTGGAAAAATTGCAATTTTAATCCCTTAATCACTCCGAAAAATCAACAAACTTTACGAGACAGTTTTTGAGCCTTTTAAAGACAAACCCAGAAATTTTTGAAAAAGTATAAGATCTAAAAGTGATCTGTAGAAAATTGCGAGCCAAACTTTAGGAAGTTACCATTATGAACGAAATTACTTACCGTAGATAATGGGCCTTTGTGGAAAAAAAGGACTTTATTTAATCGACTTTAATACAAAGGATCCATGAACCAGAAAACTTTTAGTAAAGAGAGAGCTTGAACTTGAGAAATCAAAGTAAAGTGGGTTCAGTTCCAATACAGATAATCACCAGTAAGCCTGGCTATTTCTCAACATTTGTTATTTCTCAACAAAGAAAAGACCTGTCCATATTTATATCTTTTGCCAAATAGGTAAATCCCTTTACATCGCTCGTAATTTTAATACATGATTGAATGAAAATCAGACGCAATCCGCATCTCTTACGTTAAAAGATGTTTTTTATTCCCAGGGTTGACATTCCTATTACTGACTCCGTGCATCGCCTTGAGAACCTTTGAGCCAGACCCACCCAAACTAGTTTCAAGAGATAACATCGTCGAAGGAACAGTGGATGTTCGACTCAACCACTTCAAGGCATTCAATAATGACACTTTTCCTATGGCAAGTCATTTATCAAATTATCGTATACCTTTTGCTCGTAGTAATGATTATTACGTCATATTATATTAAAGATTATTATATCATCATACATAGAATTAACGCCAAAATCAACATCAAAAATAATTTATTCAATTTAGGCCTTAGCATGGCACTTATGAACGTCAAAACTACCACCGGTTCGGAAATCAACCCAATCTTCAAGAAGAACCGGCTACAAACTCGAACGAGTTTATCTTTTTAAAATACTTAAAATATATTACACGTCACATCGTTACTAGTGGATGCACAGAGAGTAGTCAATTCCAGTCATTACCATCGATCACATATTATTGAACCACTCCATAATAACCTTTTGACACCAAAGCCCGCTTGACATGGCACTAAAACTCGCAGTCCGGCAAATCGGTAATGTGCTTTGAGACTTTGTTGTAAAACCTAACACTATTACCTAAAAAACTGTTACTGGTTTTACAGAGTCTGAAACATGGGCCGACTAATTTGTCACACTTTCTAGTATTTAGATCATGCCGGTCTTTTACGAAATGCAGTTTTTATTTACATTAAATGATCAAAAAATATAATATATAATGGCGTAATGATATAGTGACAGCAACGTCGTGATAGAAATCTATACCCAGCTACGTTGCGACCACCAAAATGGTGATAGATTCATCTCAATGATTTTTATCTAATTTGTCGTATACGTGATCGGCCAGGACATCTATACTCAGGAGCTCAGAAGCTTGTAAGCCGGTATGACAATAGGCAACAATGTCACTTTACCATAACCTTATAAAAAAGAGAAAGTGAAACTTGTAGGTATTCTGATTAATTTCAGAATGAGATAAATACACTATGGAGGTGGTAAACATTAGTTTTCGGCATTATTTTGTAATATAGCCATAACAATGTTAGTAATACAAAACACAGAATAATTTTAAAAAGTGCGCGATAGACACTACGAGCCAACAAAAAATGTTGCAAATGTAATCTATGACAGTATATACCTATATATAATAAATATTAGGGTGGACCAAAAAAACTTTTAATTTTTTTTTTAGCTACCACGAAATTATCGTCCAAGATGACGAAAAAAAAAAAATTCTGGTTAAGTTTGAGCTCTTAATATTAATTTTCAGAGGTGTCACATCGTGATTTTCGATTTCCCATTTAAATTACACGGGATTTTTTTTTTCGAATTTTGATGTATCTCAACGAGTTATTCTGTGGTAAAAGTAAATACATAATTTTGTAGGAAATTGAACGGCCTACAAAAAAGGTCTTTTATAATTTTTCGCTAAGTCAACTCAGTTAAAAGTTATTCGCAGTTAAAGTTCAACCTAAAATAATATATGATGACTTTCACAATCTTTTATAGTTTTTTTACAAAAAAATGCCTTAAAAACATAAAACAACATATTGTTCGTGATTTTTATCATTTTTAAATACTAGCGTAAATTTGCAACAATTGAAGAGTTGGAATTGAAAAACTAAAACAATAAACTTCTCCGTACTCGAAGAAGAAAATTAAAAAGAAAACAAATTACACAAGATTTTGCACGGTAAACAAAGTTGATGATGAACGGCGCTTAAGGCAGTATTTACATGTAAATAATGCAGAAAAGGTGGCGCTTGAATCACCATCTACAGTGATTTTAGCGGTAAAACTTGATTTCTGATAACAAATTAAAAAATAATAGACATAATCACATCAAAAATATTTACAGTACTTCCGACTACATTGAAATCAGTTTTCAACGCTTTCATTCGAATCGTGCTACATAACATAAGTTTTTCTCAATAAATTTGGGAAGTAAAAATGATAAAAATCACGAACAATATCTTGTTTTATGTCTTTAAGGCATTTTTTCGTAAAAAAACTACAAAAGATTGTGAAAGTCATCATATATTATTTTAGGTTGAACTTTAACTGCGAATAACTTTTAACCGAGTTGACTTAGCGAAAAATTATAAAAGACCTTTTTTGTAGGCCGTTCAATTTCCTACAAAATTATGTATTTACTTTTATCACAGAATAACTCGTTGAGATACATAAAAATTCGAAAAAAAAAAAAATCCCGTGTAATTTAAATGGGAAATCGAAAATCACGATGTGACACCTCTGAAAATTAATATTAAGAGCTCAAACTTTACCAGAATTTTTTTTTCGTCATCTTGGACGATAATTTCGTGGTAGCTAAAAAAAAAATAAAAGTTTTTTTTGGCCCACCCTAATAAATATTTATGTAAAACCTATACATATATATTTAAGCTATCTCTTTTTCGTTAATCATTTTCATTTCATAAAATCAGTTACACTTCAAAAACAGTTGAGTGATAGTAAGGTTCCACGTCACATCGAAAAGATTTCGAATTATATAATTGGTTCAATGAAAAAGCCAAACGAAAACAAAGCTTAAATATTTCTACGGTTAAAGTATTTTAACTACATCAAGTTATATAATTTTATAGCGATACTACTACAACGATGAGTTCGCACGTGAAAACATTGTGATTTTCGTCGGCGGCGAATGGTCCATATCTCCCGGTTGGGTCAGAGCGGGCTTGGCATACGATTTAGCGAAAGAATTAGACGCTGGACTTTTCTACACTGAGCACAGATATTACGGGATGTCCAGACCATCCAGGTGAGTCTCATGTTACATTATACTATTCCCCATCATTATATACCATTTGACTACAATTATGTTTGATTCTGTATATCTGATTTATTTATTTACAATTGTGGATAATGCAACACAATAATAAGAATGAGCATATTAGACTGAAAGCCTACAACGCTCTATAATGATATATTGATTGATTGATATAATGATATTAATGAATATTTAATTTAATATTTATTTATTTTGGTAAACATGACAAGTGTCAATTGAAAACAAACAAGAACTTCGATATATCCTAAACATCAAATATGTTAAACTGCAGTTCAATAACATGACGTCGTTATATTGCTTAATTAACTTTAAATAATTCTTACGCCGAGAACACACTTTATTTTATTACAACGTAATTACCCTTTAGAGAGTATACATTTTTTAGTTTTAAATGAATTGGCGAACCTAACTACATCACAGCTACACTAAAGGCACATAATTTAACACAAAACGGTATAATTATGTAAATCAGTCAGTATATTTATGTCGTTTAAAGGCTTTAGGAGCGCGAGATGCACTTCCAGCTTGAATACTTCCACGTGAATATGTGTAAGGGAGTCGTAAAATCATAGAATGATTTATATTTTTCTCACAATTACCACGATTCAACCGCATCGGTTGTAGGTAATATTTCTGAATGATGAAATCTGTTTGACAATGTTAACAAGTTACACTGTAAAATGTGCACTTTTGGCTACACATTTATTCGTAGGTAGATTTTCACATTATGTACTGCAACGACAGCACTCTCGATTGTAACTGATATCTTAATCTATTTCGCCAGTTTGTAGCCGATATTTAGCCACTTTATGTATTGCTTTGCTTTTGTGTAAAACATGATTAAGAGTTTCGAAATATTGTACAAATAAATTTAGGATTGACATCGCAAATAAGCAAAGCTACATTCATAAATTCAACCGAATACATTTTCTACCTATAAATTAATTTCGATGTAAGAAGAAATATTATCTAAGAGACTCAGGCTGGCTTTGTCTCCACGTCTGGGAACTGAATAGTCGTGTTCTACTAAATCCCGATCGCAACTATGAGATATCTATAATAGTCGGTGCTGTCAACAAACTAATTTAAAGCGCCATCTGTTGGTAACTGATGAAACTTACAATTAATAACAATAATCAACATTCACAATCATTTAAATTGTAATTAAAAAATATTGAGGCCATTAGTCGAAATATAAACTATCCTATCTCTGAAGTTGGACTAAAATACATAAATGCCAACGTTTCTTGAAGATCAGTTGAGTAGTTTCGGAGTTCATTGTGGACAAACATCGTGACACTGGATTTTTATATATTTAAGACAGGCCTGAAGACTGCGATCCTGATTAGGTTCGTTGTAAGTAGCTATAAGCTGCAATAACCACAGTAACATCACATGGCATAATAAAGAAAAAAGCTTCTGTTTTAAACTAGCATGATAGTGCAATAACAAACAGTTACGCTAATAAATAGCAATTACAAGAAATCTATTATAATTGTTATTTTTCTTATAATTATATTTATATAACGAATACAAATTACACAGTTACACCGTCACGTATCTATTAAATGTTCACGCGCTAACGTTATTCATGCATGTCGAACATTAGTTGAGTGTGCTGCGGAATTTCAATAGACTAATTAATGCTCTGCAATAGTCGAATCCTGGTATTATCCTGTCTGGCTACATTCACATCGTACAGTAACGTTTTAGAGTACTATTTATATTTTAACTGAGTATCTTATACTATGTATATGTATATAATACAAGAATTAACACACGAACCAACAGTTATACTGATCACATAATAGTCTATTGTGTCCCACACGACCTTTTTGTTTAATATATTGGAGCTTACTACTACTACATTACAAAATAAACGCCGCATAATATAGTCGAGCAGACGAAAAAGCTGAAGGAATCATATATATTAATACGTGAAGCCAAAACTTTGCACCCCTTTTTAAGCGAATTGCGCGAACGGATGAACTTGAAATTTGGCATAGTTAAAGTTTATATGGCAGAGAAGTGCACAAAGCTATTTTTTTTATATAAAATGCATTACAATCATATTAAATTAATTAAAATATACATTACTCACACCACTGCTTGAATTTTACACAACATATATGTAAATGAAAAAGACGTTTGAACATCCTTCAACCTTCTTACGTTCCAATTACCTTTTAAATATTTTTAACATGACTGACGTTGCATGCCTTACAATATGCCCTTTGAAATCAACTGGTCAAATTGTAGGTTAATTTTAGAATAATATAATATGTAAATTCATAATATACATTAACATTAATTGATAAATAATTTATCTTTAGTAAATTTATGGAACTACTGTAATAATTATTATTCTCTTTGGTTTTATTGAATGTCAAAATTTTTATGTGACAGACTTTTTTTTTTTTTTTTTTTTTTAACGTGGGGAAATCCCTTATGGATACCCACCCTCCCGGGGGAGAGAGTGGGTTATGTCCGACTCGCACGGACTAAAACCCCACGGTGTACCGACAGACCGTTGTGTGGGGGCGGCAAGGGATCCTTCAAGCTAATCAACCTTGTAGAGCCGCCCCCACGGTCCGCCCGGCGGAAGGTGACCGCCGGGCTCCTACCTATAGAGGGACAGACCGGGTACACGCCGGCTGCCCCCCCTCGTCCGCCGGACCTGTGCAATGAGGAGATGGGCCCCCCGGCCCATCTCCTCAGGTCCGGCTACGGTGGCAGGAGGAGTTGGGCAAAGCGCCGCCTCCTCCTGCCAATCCTCCGTTGGCGGAGACGGCCACTCAGCGGGTCCGCCTCGCGGGCCCTCTCCGCCGCCTCCTTCTGCGAGATGACGTCCTCGCAGAAGGAGGACATCGCTCGCCACGCCTGTTCGCTGCCGAGCATGGCCGAGACCACGCTCGGCAGCGACAAGTCAGGTCCTACCGCCGCCGCCAGAATGCGGCGCTGCTCCCCCCACGCAGCACACTCAGACAGAGTGTGCTGCGCGGTATCTTCGACAGCGCCGCACTCGTGACAGGCGGCGGTCGGCTCCCTGCGTGCGATCCGGTGCAGGTACCACCCGAAACAACCGTGTCCGGTGAGTACCTGCACCAGTCGGAACGTCAGGGAGCCCCACTCCCTCTCTATCCATTCCCGCAGGACCGGGCGGACGGCGTCTACGGTAAACCGTCCGAACCGCTCGTCCGCCAGGTCCTGCTGCCACCTTTCGACGGCGTCTCCTCTGAGACGCCGTCTCTCCGCCTCTACCTCCCTGGGAGCCGGAGGCTCCCCCCTTCGTTTCCTCGCCGCCGTGAATTGGTACACGGCGGCGAGAACTCCTGCCTCCAGCTCCCAGGGTAGGGAGCCGGCGAGCGTGAAGGCCGCCGCTGAGGACACCGTCCGGTACGCCCGGATCGCCCTCAGTGCCACCGTGCGCTGCGCATTGCGGAGCGTACGCACGTTGGCGGCACCGAGGGCGTCGGCCCAGACCGGTGCCCCGTAGGCGGCCATCGCCCGCACGACTCCCATGTAGAGTTGGCGGCACTCGGCGCCCGGCCCCCCTATGTTGGGGAGTAACCGGCCGAGTGTCGCCGCAGCCCCAGCAATTCGCGGTCCGAGCCCCGCAAAGTGGGGCTCGAACCGCCAGCGCCCGTCCAGGGTGAGGCCCAGATATTTCATCTGGGTCCCCACCCTGATCCGGGCTCCCTCCACCACAATGTGGGCCCCAGGTGGTGGCCCCCACCGAGGCCCATGAAAGAGTAGGGCCTCGGTCTTCTCAAGGGCCACCCTGAGGCCCAACCTCCTGATGCGCCTGACCACGAGGGTTGTGGCCATCGTGGCCAGGCGCTCCACCTCCCTCCACTCCCCCCCCCGGGCTACGACTAGGGTGTCATCCGCGTAACATATGAGGCGTGCCCCATATGGGAGCACGCCGCGGAGCACCCAGTCGTAGCCCATGTTCCACAGGAGCGGCCCCAAGGCCGACCCCTGTGGAACCCCCCGCCTTGTGGCCCGCTTGACCATACGGCCGTCACCGTCGACGTAGGCGACCTCCCTACCCTCGAGGTACGCCTCCAACACCCGCCGCAGGTACGGGGGTACTCCGAAATATCGGAGCGCCTCCCGTATGACCCCATGCGGTAGAGTGTTGAAGGCGTTGGCGATGTCGAGTGACACCGCCAAAACCCTGTCCCCCTGGGAGGTCGCCTCTGTCGACAGCGACTTCAGGAGGCACAGGGCGTCCACTGTCGAACGCCCTGTCCGGAAGCCATACTGCGCATCCGCCAGATTCGGCCCCACGCGCTCTAGGTGCTGGACGACCCGGGAGGAGAGAATTCTCTCCAGCACCTTCCCGGCGTCGTCCAGCAGGACGAGGGGCCGATACGCGGACGCGCAGTTAGGAGGGCGGCCTGCCTTTGCCATAAGGCAGAGCCGCCCAAGCTTCCAGGGCTTCGGGAACTGCCCGACCGAAAGACACCGGTCGAACAGCTCCCGAAGCCACCCCCCTAATTGGCCCAAGGCGAGGCCGAGCACCCGACCCGGGACCCCATCAGGGCCGGGTGCTCTTCGCCGGTTGAGGAGGCGCTCCACAGCCCTCCCCATCTCCTCCTCCGTTATCGAAGGGGGAGGGCCGTCGAGCACGAGGCGGAGGCATGGGAGGAGCTGGTAGCATTGGAGGGTCGGGGAACAGTTCTCCCACGACCCTCGCTACCACCTCCGGCCGGAGGGTCTCCGTCGCCGGGGGCGCCCAGGATCGTAACTTCATTCGTACGATCCTGTACGGGCGCCCCCAAGGATCCCCCTCCAGCGTCTGGAGCAGCTCCTCCCATGCTGCTTCTTTCGCCCGGCTGATGGCAGCCTGCAGGGTCTTCCTGCACTCCCTATAGCTACCATACAGCCGGGCCTCCGCCTCCGGGTCCCTATGCCGGCGCCGGCGGCTGCGCCCGAACAACCGCCGGGCCGCGGAGCAGGCCGCTCGGAGATCGGCGATCTCCGGCGTCCACCAGTACACCGCCCGTTTGTCTGGGCGGTGTACGCTCCGCGGCATCGACGCGTCGCAAACCTCCGTGAGGGCTGCACGGAGGCGGGCTGCGGACGCGTCGACATCAGCCCCTGTGGGGGGGGGCATGGCCCAGGCCTGGACGATGGCCACCTCTTCCGCTAATTCACGGTTGAGGCGGCTCATCGCCCAACAGGGGAACTTCGCGCCCCTCCGGGGGCGAGTGCCAATTCCGGCTTGGGAGGTGGAGACCTCGAACCTGATATATCGGTGGTCCGATAAGGTCTCCACCTCCTCCAGCACCCTCCACCCCCGGACACGGCGTGTGACGGAAGGGGTGGCGAACGAAACGTCCACAACTGACGTCCCGTTCCATCGCACGCACGTGGGGACGCTCCCCTGGTTGAGGAGAGACAGCCCTAACTCGGCTGCCCACTCCTCAACGGCCATGCCCCTCAGGTCCGTGACTGCCGCTCCCCAGGTCCTCGATTTAGCATTTAAATCCCCCATGAGGACCACGGGGAGCGGCGACAGCCGTCTGACAGCTCCCTGCAGGGAGCCGAGGTACGCCTCAAACTCCCGCAGGGGCTTGTTAGGAGAGAAGTACGCCCCCACAATGGCGTACTCTCCCCAGACGGCCGTCACGAACCCGGCCCCACACTCTCTCACCGCCAGGGACGAACCTCGACCCGCCGCGATCGCCACGGAGCCGTTCCGGTCCCCAGCCCACTGCGGCTGGGAGGGAACGAAGTAAGGCTCCGTGGCGATCGCGAGCCCGATACCCCACTCCGCCACTGACTGCACGAATAAGTCCTGTGCAGCGGCGGAGTGGTTGAGGTTCGCCTGGAGGAAGTTGAATATGGACCTATCCATTATTGGTCCATATCAACTTCCTCCCGCCTGGCGGCCACCACCTTTGGGATAGCTCCCACTGTGGGGAGGTCCCTACCCTTGGTGGTGGGGGGCCTGCAAGAGCGGCTCCCCATCACATGCCCCGAGGGCCTCCCCATGTCCGCGCATACGGCGCAGCGGGCCACCTCCGCCTTGCATTGAGCCGTTTTGTGGCCCGCCGCGCCGCAGCGGTAACACCCGTCCCCTCTGTTGGACGAGGAGGGACACATGGGGCGGGTGTGCCCCAAGCCCATGCACTTATAACAGCGCATGGGCTTCTCGTCCAGCAGGATGACGCGGACGACGCTCCACCCGACCAGGAGCTTGCCGGCCTGCACAAGCTCCTTGGCCGCCGCCGCGGGGAGCGTCACGTGGACTGCGCCGAGGCCTCCCCAATTCTTCTTTATCTCGCCGACCTTCAGGTCGGCCATCTTGCAGCCGACCTTCGCCGCCACGACCGACCCGATCTCGTCGGCGGACACCGAATCGTCCAGCCCGACGATCCGGATGTCCGCCTTCTTGGTCGGCACGACGACCGTGGCGACGTCGGCCAGCGCCACTTTGAGCTCCCGGGCCAGTTCGGCGGCCTTCTCCTTCGTCTGCCCCGGGAGCTCAATTTTTCGGGATCCCGTGGCCGTCTGCCGGACCCGGACTTCCCCAACGCCCATATCCGGCAGGACCACGGCCTCCCGCGCCTTCACCAGGATCTCCCTGTATCCTATCCCCCTGTTGGCTGCGGCATCCTGCAGCGTCACAATCACCGCAGCCGATTGGGGGACGGATGGCAGTTTCGGCCCTGGTGGTTTAGTCGGCGGCTTTGGAGGCGCCTTCGGGGGCGCCGCGGAGGCCGCTGTGGCCGTGGGCTGCGAGGCAGGGACCGCCTTCTTCTTCCTGCCCACCACTTTGGTCCACTCCGTCCCAATTGTGGTAGTGGGGGCAGGAAGTTCAGCCCAGCTCATGCCCAGCGGTTGGGCGATCGGAGCCTGGGTTACTGGTGCCGGCCTTGTGGGTGGAGCCCCCGCTCCTCCCTTCTTTTTGTCCGCCGCCAGAGGGGGGCGAAATGGAGCCTCTGGGGGGAGGCGACTCGCCAGACTCTCCAGACGTGCGTTCAGCATGTTGCTGAACGACGTCTGGAGGGAGCGCTCGAGGCGAGCTACAGCCCCGGCGAGGGCCTCTTCCCACTGGAGTGTGGGAAGCTCCGTCGGCGCCATTGCGGGAGCAGGAGGCGGGGGCGGGGGCATCTGCCTCTTGGCGTTGGCCTCCTGCTTCCACGCCAGAGTCTCCGCCTTAAGGTCTTCGACCTGGCGGCGGAGATTCTTGACGTCCCTCTGGAGCTTCCGCGTCTCCTGAGACTCCGTGCGGTCTGCAAGGGCCTCCACCACCTCCCGTAGGGACTTCGCCGCTTCCTTCAGGACCTTGATGCAAGGCCCCGACAGGTTTTTTGACTTTTTGACGGTCTCCAAGATGGCCGTGACCTTCACTCCCGCCAGAGCCTTCAACGTAAAGGCGTCCAAGTCCTCTACGTCGACCGCCTCTGCCTCCGAGCTCGCCGCAGATCCCGCCTTGGAGCCGGCTCTGGATCCAGTAGCCGAGGCAACAACCGAGCCGATGTCGGAACCCGCCTCCGACTCCGCCGCACTCAGGCTGCCGGCCAAGGCCCGGTCAAACGACCCGTCGGCCTCCCCCATAACCCCCCGAGTACCCACGTTGCGGCTGACACACCTCGCAGTCCCCCTGCAAGAGGTGCTCACCTTGGGAGCCGCCCGTCCCTCCACCTCCGTATCGGAGTCCATCGCGACGCTTGTGCGCTTCTTTGTTATCTTTTTAGCACTCATGGCTTGCCGGAGACCCGGGGCCACCGGCAAACCAAGAGGCAAAAAGGGGCAAAGTCCAGTCAACGAGCCAGGTCAGTCAGGGAAAGAAGAAACAGTCCGAAAAAAACAAAGCCAAAGTCAAATAAAAGAAAATCCACGCCAAAGTCAAAAAAGCAAGCCAAGTCGGGTGTAAAAAGTAGTCACATAATCCGTAAGCACGCCAAGGTCAATAACAAAGCAAAAACACCAAAGACAACCACCCATATACAACGCAGAACTCAAAGAGACCTATCTCAAGATTACCTTTATTCATTTACTGTGTTTATTTAACACTAGCCGACCCCTTTTATGTGACAGACTGCTTTCACTTCATGTCACTTTGCTTCATGTTGCCATAAGAGCTATAAATATTGCTTATATTTCCAAAATCAATGTCAATATTTTAATGTTTAGTATTTCTTTATGGTGTACTCAAATGATGATTTAAAAAAAATTAGCGAAAAATACTTTGTAAAATCAAAATAAGAAAATTTGTTTGGTCATGAAAGTAATCCATGACTTAGATCTCCGCGGTTTCAATGATGCAGTTCAACTTGATGTAGCAATTATATTTAGTACAGTCGATGATGAATTATGTACAAAAATGAATTCATTTTCAAAAGTTAATGGTAGTATTAAAAACATCTTTCTTTTGAATTCATCATTTGATTCTATTGTATATCCATTACTTTTCCAAATGATGATACTAGGTATATCACTATTCCTTATAATGTACAGACTACATTTAATTCAATATCACCCAGAAATACCACCCACCCATAGTATCGTGTAAAATTAATTGAAAATTATCTCACGAGTTGCGATAAATTTCTTTATTTTCGTAAAGTTATGTTTACTTAGATTTTGAGAGCCTTGGCCACCTTATGTAACCGCCTGTTTTTTGTTTCAAATTTATAATTAATTTCAATTTTCATTTAGACATCGATTTTTTTTATGTTTATATAATTAAAAAAAAGTGGCAAATAACTGAGTAGGCATGATGAAAGCCTTTATTATAGAGGTTATAATACCCTTTGATAAAAGAACCCTAATAAAGTTCAAACTTTTGAAATTCAATGAACTATGGTCGAATGTCGACCACTGGGCGCCCACTAGTATAATTAAATATGTAATTCAACATTACATATTTCATTGAAAGACTGTCAAAACCTGATTAATTATTAAGACAAAAGACTAAGTCAGTACACATATGTAAGAACTTTCATTCAATGAAACCAAACAGTAACCATTCATCTATCTTTTTAATGGTTATATGGTACGGTTAAATGGTTTCCACACGTTCACATAAATCAACAATTACTTATCTTTTGTATTTAACCAACTTTACGGGTTTTAGCGTTTGACCACATCTGCACTCTAAGATGATAAACACGTTAAATCTAAAGGAGGGCTGACTCTCAAGCACATGTGCAGGAACACACCAATAGGTGCTCGGTGACAGATTTTCAACTTTTGGTTGGCAGCTAGGCAGGCGGACTTAGAAAATGCCCTACCACCACCATGCAATAGTTTCATCACGATTCTTACTTCACCGAAAGCTCCGACTCAGTTGCTAGTATTCGAACCTACCTCTATCGACGTTGTGTCCGAACACGATATCAACTAAGCCATCACTAATAGTGATAGTGATGTAATAATAATAATAGTGATTCACTATGTATTTACCTGTTTTACTTTCATTTACTTATAATTTATTACGACCTCGTGACATACAATGAAAAGTTGAAGATTACACATCGGTGTAACAGGCGGTAGACTTGGCACCGTAACAAAGCTTGACACCAATTATATTACATAAAGGGAAGGCTAACTGACATAACTGGATTCGATTCTACCACGATAACATAGGAAAGTAAGCCGCTTAGCTTATTCACTAACAAATGCTGTGTTCATTATAATATAGTTTATAGCTCGTCTTATAACTTGGTGCCTTTTTATAAAACTGATGAAGAATTTTTTGCGTGATCTAAGTGTCTTTTAATTTTTATTGATAATTTTGCGTTATTTGACCTCATAGTTGTGGCATTTTACATAATATAGCTTAGTTATTATACACAAGTTAAATGGATAAAAAATAATAACTCGAAATTTGAACTGCAAGAAGTAACAAACTAACTGGAAGATTTAGAGAAATGTCCACCACCTTGTTTGATTCTCTTGTTTTTAGTAATTAATCATTTAATAATCGCATTAATAATTAAATAGCCATTGCGTGATGCGTGTAGAACGACAGACCTCTATCATTTTACCTATATATAAAATATGTCGGGGCGACGTTGAGATGGCACTTACAAAACTATGGCAGTTTCCTAATGTAGACGTCATCTTTAGTAGTGGATACAGTAATCCACTACTGTATATAGTTATTGTAGTATAAGTAATAACATACTGTATAACTGTATATATATATATATATATATATATATATATATATAATAAGGGATGTACGTATACGAGGGTACTTATCGAGTGTGATTATTGCACCCACCCACGATGATTGTCAGTTGTAATTGAATAAACGGATTGTGTAAAGTTTTTCGAGATTGTTTCTCTTTAAATATAAACTAGTTATGAATATATATGAACGATCCGACCGCCCACGCGAAACTAACCCTATTCTTTTTTTTTTTTTTTTTCGAACTGACTATGCTATTGACCTCGCAAGGTCTTTACAGCTTCACCGGACTACTAAGGCGAGCGCTTAAGGCACTCAGCCGATTTGGTTTTTAGGTAACATACACAAGGGTGCACGGCACACCTCGGCTTGGGCTGTTACCTGAGAAATTCGCGTCTGACCTAGCTAAACTATTCTAGCTATTCATACATATATTCATTTGTGAATCATACAATCGAAATTGCATGATTCACAAACGCGTACGTGTATATCGGAATGAAACGAGCTAAACTATTCGATTCAGCTCGAAAAAGGGAAAAAAAACAAACCCGTCCACCATGTGTATGTATGTGCACGTGTGGTGAGAGTTGATCTCATGTGTGAGTACAAGTGATGTAGGTATCGCGAAAGTGCTATCTCGGGGGCTCCATCCGGGGACGACCTCGGCTCGAGATATCACTGAGAACCGCGATGTGTGCGGGAACTAACGAGGAATCCTTCTCTCACGGCGGCGTCAGAGAAGGTTACGCGTGCGTGGGCGCAAACACGCATATTAAAAGATCGAATTTAAAATTAACTGAACGGCGTCGGTGCCGGAATCTAAAAATAGAAATAGTAAAAATTATTATTATTACTCGGTCGTTTTAGGGGAAGTGAGACGTAAATACACGGATTTACTCTGACTTATATGAGTTATTTATTTATTAACGGCGGCGCGCGCGAGCCGTTGCAGGGTAGCCGCGATGGCTAGGAACCTATGGATCGCGGTTATGGGACCTAGGGTCGGATTTCGGACCGTTTCTTCGTATGACGAGATCTCCGAGATCTCGTGGAAGATGAGTAATTGACCTACGTAATCAATACTCGATAGGGAAAAGGAGAAGGCGGGGTCGGCCTGTGAAGGCTTAGCCGCCTGGGATTTAGGAATCGGCTGGGACGCGGGCTTAGGAGCCCACGGGGCCTGAGGGGCCCGGTAGGGGCGGGGGGGGCGCGCTAGTCGCGGGTACGGACGCTGCCGGTGCACGAGACGTGCTCGGCAGGCTCGGGAAGGCCTCTCGGGACATGAGAGGCGGAGGTCGGCGGCGGCGGCCGCCCTAGACGACGACGCCGCCCGCCTGGGATAGCGAGGGAGTTTTGTACGCGGGGCGCGGGGACATCCGCGATAATTCGCGGTATGACCCACGCCTCGGCACAGAACGCAGCTCGGAGGGTCGGAGGAGTCTTTTTGGCGAGAACACTCCTTAGTAGAGTGGTCGCCGAGGCACTTAACGCACCTGGGTTTCAGGCGACAGTTTCGTGCGGAGTGTCCGTACACCTGACAGTTGTGACACTGCGAGGGTACAGATGTTTTGCGCGGCGGCTCGGCGATAACGCCGGAGAGGCCGCAGAGGGTCGTGAGGTTGAAGATCGCCTCCCCTTCGTGGGTGCGATCTAGGACTACAAGAACCATATCATATGGTAACCTGGTGCGCGGAGAGCGCATGCGATGTACCTCTAGAACAGGAAACTTCTGTTCTTCGAGGTCGTCGGAAATGTCGCAGGTCGGGAGTTCTGCAGGGACTCTGCGGATAACAACCCGCAGTTTACGTTCCTCCTCGAGAGAGAACGTGAAGTAACCCCACTGGTTATCCCGAAGGAAACGATAACGTCACTAACACGAGTATAACGACGAATCGAGAATCACTTAAGCGCACGCGTCCGGTCAGCACGACAGCCCGATCGGAACTCCACCTAACCCTATTCTGTTTTCACTACGCCTTTTATGGGATTACTTCGTATTAGAGGGTAGCGCGTAATATTTATGTCAGTTCAAAAATTTTCAATAAGACTCAAAAAGATAACATTAGCCAGCCGCAGTGAATTTAATACGAAAGTACCGGTTTTGAGTTTATCGCGAACAGACAGACAGACGCGGTAGAGGTTTTCTTTTATACTATGTAATAATGTAAGATTAGAAGAGACCTTCCTCGTTTCTTTGAATCAAGTTCAAATATACACAACACTAATTGTGCCCGTGACTTTGCACTATTATTACTTATTTATATATTATAAATAGGCCTCAAAAAAATTAGGTGCTCTTAACAGAGCAGGACGGTATTTCACCCCTGGTCACCGCCTTCAGCTTTATAAGGCGCGAGTCCGTCCACACATGGAATATTGTTCTCTCCTATGGACCGAAGCACCTCAATGTCACCTACTTCCTCTTGACCGAATCCAACGTCGAACGGGTCGTATCATCGACAACCAGGTGCTGTCCTCAGGGCTCGACATTTTAGCGCCTCGTAGGGACGTTGCGTCCACTACAGGATTTCCCACGGAAAGTGCTCTCAAGAGCTGTTTGGACTGATACCTGCTGCTGAGTTCTGTTACAGAACAACTCGTCACGGACTGAAATTCCATCAGTAGCATCTCGATAGTTGGAAGTTCTCCACTGTGCGGTTCTCATGTTCGTTTTTTCCGCGTACGTCAGTTCTCTGGAATGAATTCCCAGCGGTTGTGTTTCCGGACCATTATAATTTAACATCTTTCAAGAAACGAACCTAATCCTTTCTCAAGGGCCAACAACGCATCTGTGATTCCTCTCGTGTCGCAGGTGTCCATGGACGGCAGTCATCACTTACCATCAGGTGACCAGAATGTTCGCTTACCACCAATGGTATAAAAAAAAATTATATTATGTAAATAACCGACGTGTCCAAATATCAGTACTTATACATAATACCAATTTTCATGAATATTGACCGGCACAGAAACTATGCGTGCTGAGGCTCCACCTAGTGAAGAGTTATGGAAAAATGAAAATAATAACGGACACTTAGGGATGCCAACTGTAATTATAATCGGATCAAACGGAGTTATAATTTATTAATCTCCAGCTCACAGTGCTGTTTGTACAAAGTTAACCGTCTGTTCTCTAGAATCTGTCGACAGCCATTCAATTCAGAATAAACGAACGCTTGTTCAGACTAACAAGATATATTATTATTATGCAATTACTGTTTTAATATGGTATTTCAAATGATAGTAGCTTACTTTAGCGGATTTAGAAACCACTTCAGTGTTCGGGTTGATATACCACTACGAATTCTATTAAAACTGGGTCCAGGTTTCTGATTCCGCTTTCTTAAATATGTAATTAAACTTTAGAAATTGTTAAATATATTTTTGATGTGAAACATCTATAGGCGCGGGTAAACCTGATTTTGGATTGGCGCGACGTGGCGACGCAAAACACGAACTTTGCACTATTAACGAAATACTCAAAAACATTTGCAACCCTATCTTTATAAACATAAGATTCAAATTGTTTTATCGGCCACTCCTTATACTAGTATTACGCGGCACGCGCCGAAGACCTAGAGCTCCTTTGATAATTGCCGCCAAACAGACCGCGCCTGTACCTAGTTGAATTTTTGTATTATGTTTTTAATAAAAATGAATATTTATGTAATAAAATAAATAAACAGCCATTATTGTATGGAACAAATTTATAATGTTTTATTATCATTATGCCATAGCTGATTCCTGTCGTAATCTGTTCTTTTAGGTATATAACTTATACAAAACAATTTCGATGTTTCACATCTGCCAGGCGTCCCGTGACGGCTCAATTTTTTTGCTGTATACATTAGTTAATTCGAACTGTATCAAGTATCAAATCCCAATAGTGGTAGAATATAGGTATATAAAAAAATCGAGGAAAAACAATTAAAATTTTAGACTTTAAAGAAAACTTTCCTGCTGTTATTCTACATATGTCTATGGGTAATGGATTATCTTCATCCTGTAAGAAATCCACTGCAGGGCCATAGACCACTTCCCGAAGAAAGGTATCGGCACGATCACCATACGAGCACATGACGTATTGGCAATTTCAAACTCTAAGAAATCCCTTGCTCTATAATATTTTCCCACATACAGTAGTACTACGAGAATATTTCTGAGATTCAAGTTTCGTCAGGATGTTTTCCTTCACCATCGGCCGATAGTGTTACCTATTTAAATTAGTAAGTGTACGCGAATTCAAACAAATCCGTTGGTACATACCGGGATTCGAAACTGCAGACATCAGATTGATATTCCGCTGGTCAAACCGCTAGACGACTAGGACGTAATGGTGACCGTTAAATTTCAATCAAGTTTGTAAAACAACATCTTCTTCAATACGCTGCTGTTAAACGATATTAATAAAGCTCTTTACGAGACTGAGGTCCTCTGCGGGTCAATTGAACATTGGCCGAGTGACCTCCAGCGACCTCACGGTCAAGATGAGTAACCGTATAATACAATTAATAATTACTCATACATAGTATTTGTATGTCCTAATCCTTTTAATATTATAGATAAAGTTTGTGAGGATGTTTGTTTGTTATTCTTTCATAAATTACTCAAGGGATTTTAGTAAAACTTTACAATAAAATTGCATATACATCAGGATAACAATTTATATGGTTTAAAATGACCAAAACAAACGATAAATATTGAATTCGTTTAGAAGAATCCTGCGAGCTGATTTTTAAGATCCAATGTCAAAATGGCGGACCATATTTTTAATTAATATGAAGTGTAAATCTAGGGAGAACCATCTCTGTGTATAGTAATGTGTCCGTCAATATGTGCTAAATTACGGTGGCGTTACAGTAGCAATAGAGTTCATTATTGTTCAATTATTTAAAAAGTTTCATAACAGTAAACACTTAAGAATCACTGAACGTATTATTCAGTTAGTTTAAGTTATATTTTCATAATTATTTCGGACTAACCGTATCTTTTGACTAGGTTAGCGCCAATTTTTGAGGGTTTCGGAACTATTAATTAGTGCTTAGAGCTGGACACTTTTTCAATATGTCCCCCGTATGAGACAGTTTCTCTTACCCTCTACCCGCCATAATATATAGCCCATTTTTTTAAATTATAATTTTATTTTACATCATTTGTTATTGTTAAAGTATTTCAAATTTTGTAATAAATACGGTATCTTTTTTAAACTTACACTGCCAAAAGTCTGTTGAACTGTGCCTCACAATGTACATATTCGTTTATATACAGCTAAAACTATTATGGTTTGATTATTTATAAAATACGAACGGCTGCTAGCCACTTATAATTTAAGGGATAGTTAAAATCGATAGAACGTTTTAAATAACTTTATTCTTTGAACTCAATTACTATTTCAGGAAATAAACCAGCCATCGATAAGGTACGGCAAGAGACTGAAATTAGTTTATCTATTGTTTAGATATCCTTTTTGTATTATTCTTTATTAGCAGATATAAACACACTAATACACCATGTATTACTTCATTACTACATCATTACATAGTATAAAACAAAGTCCCCTACCGCGTCTGTCTGTCTGTCTGTTCGCGATAAACTCAAAAACTACTGAACGGATTTTCAAGCGGTTTTCACCAGTGGATAAGGTGATTCATGGGGAACGTTTTGGTATATAATTTGTCAAGGATTTTTTTTATAATCAGGGCGGGACAACGTCTGCCGGGCCCGCTAGTTGCAGATAAAAACAATTATCCTTATTCAAAGGTACCATCGGATTGCTTTTCTTTTCCTTCCTGTTGCTTATTACATAAAATACCTAAGTACATGAGTGTATAGGTCAGTACTGCGGTTCGGCGCAGTGACCAGTAATAGTTATACAAGTACTCTGTCACATTCTCTTTAAATTAATAACAATAATATTTATTAAAAACAAAGCAAATGACAAAGATAGTTACTTAATATATGACACTGAATTTAATTAACTACGACATCGATTATAAATACTTTACCCCTCGGCTGATTCGTTAAGACCCACATCACAAAATGGCGGATTATACTTTTAAATAATAGGTCTTTACCTATGAAATTGCCGTTCTGCAGTACTGGCCATTTCAAATCAAAATAATTTTTGTTTGGCTAAGAATTCTAATTTCAAATTAATTTTATTTTAAAAACATGGAATTCTTTTTCCTAAAGTAGTCATTTGTTTATTGATTAGTGTTACATTTTCATCGCATTTCAATCTTTTTTGCCATCATGAATACGTTAAAAATTCGAGTAATTATGGAATATGAGTACCGTCGTGGCAGCAACGCGGCACAAGCGGCACGCAACATCAACGCCGTTTACGGAGTTAACACTACAAACCAACACACCAACTGTTATTGGTTTGCTCGCTTCCGTTCTGGGAATTTCGACCTGAAAAATGAACCTTGCGGTCGTCCGAAGACTTTGGTCGTTAATGACGAATTAAAGGCGATTGTCGAAGGTGATGATACACAATCTACGGCTGAATTAGCAGCAGCTTTCGACGTTAGCGTCAAAACAATATTGGTCCATTTGCGTCAAATTGGCAAGGTAAAAAAGCTTGACAAATGGGTGCCTCACGAACTCAGTGATCGCCAGCGCGAAGTACGCGTCGAGACGTACCTTGCACTGCTCAACAGACACACAAATGAAGGAATTTTGAACCGCATTCTTACCTGCAATGAAAAATGGATTCTGTTTGATAACCGCCAGCGCTCAGCAAGTTGGTTGGATCCTGGTTCAGCACCTAAACAATGCCCTAAACGAAAACTACCCCTAGAAAAGTGATGGTCACTGTTTGGTGGTCTAGCGCCGGTGTGATTCATCACAGCTTCTTACCAAACGGGGTGAGCATTACTGCAGATGTGTACTGTGAAGAACTGAACACAATGATGGAGAAGCTGGCACATCTCCAACCAGCATTGGTCAATCGCTCGTCTCCGCTGCTCCTGCACGACAACGCGCGACCTCATACTGCACAGCAGACGGTCTCCAAGTTGCAAGAACTGGGGTTGGAAGTTCTCCGTCATCCGCCCTACTCACCAGACCTTGCGCCTACAGACTACTACTTTTTCCAGAATTTGGATAACTTCTTGGCGGGAAAAAAATTCAATACCCGAGAGGCAGTACAAAATGCCTTTGAAGAATTTGTTGCCTCCCGTCCAGCTGATTACTTTAAGAAGGGCGTCAATAAACTGCCACTGCGTTGGCAAAGATGCATTGATTGCATGGGTGATTACTTCGATTAATACAAATAAAAAATACATGAAAAAAATTCGTTTAAATTTTTTCATACAAAACAGCAATTTCATAGGAAAAGACCTAATATCTAGCCATTTAATTTTATTTAATTATATTTTACATTGAGTTTTTGTCGGGATCTTAGTCTGTCATGTAGTGGATTTTAAATTTTATTCATAACTAGCTGTGACCGCGACTTCGTCCACGTGTAACCTGATGTACAAAACAATGACTAATAAAGTCATCTGAACGTATTTAGTCCATCCCATACTTAAGTCGCGGCGCCATTAAAATTATAATAACTTTGGATAGAGTGGACCGATTTTAATTTATTGTATTATTGTGAACCCGCTACTTTTAGCAGTGATGTTTGTTCATACAAGCAGACAGACAGACAGACATTTCTAAAAATGATTGAAGTGTATTCTATTAGTTATTCCTAGACACCTGCAACAATTTTTTTCACGAAAATCGAAAAAGTACAGACACTATAGAAGATCTTGTGTTATTTGACTGTGTTTTTTGTAATATTGGTGGAATTTACGTAATATTGTTTGGTTATTGTGCATAAGGGAAGTGGATTGAAAATAATACCACGGAGCATGAATCCTGAGATGCAATAAAAACTCCCTGGAAAGTTCTAACAGGGGAGAGCATCGTGTTAGAACATTGATTTATCGCGAGAAACTTGTAATACCATTACATATAGTACGCGATAATGACAGTAATAATCTGGAATTTTGGTTGCAAAAATAAAATAAATTTTACATTACATAATTTGTTATTAATCAAGTATTTTCAAATTTTGTAATAAACACGGTGCTCCTTTTAAAATTATGCTCCCAACAGTCTTTTAATCAGGGCTTCATAAGGTTATATTCGTTTGTAGGGAGCTTAAATCCGTGTGGTTTTGGAATGTCCAGGGATTAAACCGCAAAGTAATACTGGTTAACATATATAAACTTACGTTATTCCAGTTCGTTCCTTAGGAATAGTAAGTTCTATCCGTCTTCAAAGTTACCATCTTTAAGAACTAATTTAGTTATAGCTGTAAGCTGCAGTCACAATTTAACATCAGATGGATTTCAAGCCTTTTTACCACTTAACATAAAAAAATTATACTCTTTAATATTCACACACAGTAACGACAATGTACGAGTATAAGTAAAGTTTAATTAGTACAATTCAAGGTTATGTTAAGAAAATATGTACTTTAAAATGTATATGGAAGTTGTATAAGTAAACAAATTTCATTATTATTCTTTACATAGAGATCGTGTTATTATATGTATACTAGCAGGCCCGGTGGACGTTGTCTCGACCTGATAATAAAAAAATGCATGCAATGCCATATGCATAGTGAGTTCTTTAATCCCCCACACCATAGACTAAAATCCCGACGACCAGCTTACAATATTGCTGCGGAAATAGCTAATGGGGAATCCAGCATATGGAGCGAATGGCGAAAAACCTGGCAAGCGTCAAAATTGGGCCAAATAAGATGCCACATCGACCCGTGCGTTAAATTAAAGGGCTTCGATCTGCCCCGAGGTGACTGGTGCAAACTAAACAGATTGCGTACTGGACACGGGCGGTGTGCACAATTTATATACCGGTGCGGATGGATAGACTCGCCGTGCTGTGACTGCGGGGCGGATATCCAATCCATAGCACACATCATACAGCAATGCCCACTAAGGAAAAATAATGGTTCTCCAGGTGATCTGATCGTTCTTACCGACGACGCTCTAAAATGGCTGAAAGAATGATATCTCCAATTATAATAAAATAGAACGGATTACTCCATTTCAGCCATACGATTAAATAAATCATAAAAAAGTCTTCACAAATTATATACCTAAACCTTCCTCAGGCATCACTTTACCTACGGGTGAATTTCCGTGCAGTAGTCTTTGAGTTTATCGCGAACAGACAGACAGGCAGACGCGGTAGAGGACTTTGTTTTATACTATGTAATGATGATGATAATGATGATATTTACGTAATAGACTCGTGATGTGTTTACGTACACATAACATGAACTATCTATATTAAGTAATTATGTTGACTTTATACCAGTTTTAAAACAAAATACGGACTTTACTCTAAAGATATTCTTTAAACAACGCTAATTAGAGAAATGTTATATAACTATAGATATAAAATTGTAGAGAATGTCTAATCAAGAACACTACTGAGACGACAAAATATTATTCTACCGGCTCTACTTATCCTATCTTCAGTTTTAATTTTACGATTTGAAATTGTAGCACAACATAGTGACTGCACTGTGTACGCAGGTAGAAAGGTAACTTAAGGTAACTTAAGGAAACTTAAGGTAGAAAAAGTATATTGAAATATAAGAACTGGCTTAGTTTATAAAGTGAAAACTCACCACTATACCTATAAACTATAACACAATATTGTGAATCCTACTTAAGAGCTTAACAATGGTTTGATTACAGTAAGATCTTTACAATATATAAACCACATGGTTTGAACAAATGTTGACATATGGATTACAAATAAATAATAGTTAAAAAAAACTAAAAAAGCACGCTTTCATAAAAAATCCAACTAAAAACAGAAAATAAAATTTAATAAATTTGGATTAAGAATAGCGTAAATTAGAAATAAATGTATATTTTTGTAAAAAGTGACAAAAAAATGATAAAAATACTGATATCTGGAGGTGCTGATATTAACATGCGATGCGTCACTGTTTAACCGATCTTCATGAAACATTGAAACTTATGTATAATTTGGTCTAACTTAAGAGATAGGATAATTTATATTTGGATTAAGAGCATCAATGTGTTTTAATAACAAATTAAATTATTGTCAATGTTGATTATTGTTATTAATTGTAAGTTTCAGTCTCGATCAGATGACGCTTTAAATTAGTTTGTTAACAGAAACCTGTAGGAGCCACTGTAATAGATATCTCACAGATGACGCCACATTTTAATTTTGAACATCTTTTTCAATTGTAATACAACATTAACTGAGCTACAGCAACTCGTTGTCGGGTCAGCTAGTATACCATATATGTTGTTAACTTCATCATAAATGTAATAAAACTGTTTCAGTAATACGAGTACATCTGATCTCCGTTTCCTGACGGTGGACCAGGCGCTGGCAGACCTCGCTCAGTTCATTCAGTACGTTAAGAGCGATCGCTTCAATAACGGTCGGCACAGGTAAGAATATTGTAACATATACTTCTATATGGACCCAATGTTTAAACCACAATCTCACTATAACCTTTGTCTATTCTTCTATATGTTGCTATACATTTACGAAATTCATTTATTGTTTTGAATACGTTTTCATAAGTAATTCTATTATAACATAAATATAAAGGAGTTAGTTTCTGAGGATATATGAATGTTTGATTATTCTTTCATGCAAAGACTACTCAGCAGGTAGTGATGAAACTTTGTCTTAATATAACTTATATGTCACAATGACATATAGGCTACAACAATTTATAAAGATATTGTTAAAATTGGTCGAATATAAGTTGTAAGTTTGAAATTCTTCTTCTGCTAAGAGAAAAATCTCATCGTGCGCGATCTAATTAGTCCAGAGTTACACGAAGATAATGTCATCATCTATTAAATACAGAGGCAAAAGAACTCGCCGGTGGCTGCTAGTTAACGTCAAATTGAAAAGGATAGAAAAAAAAAATTCTTAAGAATTCTGAAGTTCAGTAACTTGTTTAGAATTATTTTATTTACCGACTAGCTTCTACCCGCAACTTAGTTTGCGTGGAATAGTTAGTTTAGGCTAACTCTAACAAGCAGCGGAAGCTCTCGACAGGAAAAAATCCCCGATTTGAAACATTTTTTATTGGGGCTGCGCTACTATTAGCCTTAACGTGATGATATATAGTCTATAGCATTCTTCGATAACTTACTAACTTTTTAAAAAAAAATTCAAATCGAACTAGTAGTTCCTGAGATTAGCGCGTTCAAGCAAACAGACTCTTCAGCTTTATACTATTAGGATAGATTGGATTAGAGCTTTTAAAGTAACTTTATCAGTGAAAGTCTAGTCAAAATAGATACAGCTGTTTTAGAGATTATTTGAGACAAACACTCTAACAGGCGTACGAAGTAAAAAGAGGTTTGCTGGTGGGTTTTTTAATTTGTTATTTAATGCAAAAACAAATGTGTTGAATTTTATTGATTTTAACGTATACAATCTAATAGTACCAAAGAACTTTCTTATTAGTTGCGTAGTGCGTGCGACAGTAATTGTTCGGAGCTTATGTATTTGTCTAGTTACTCTATAGCCAGTGCTTCAATACATAATTACAATTTTGGTAAAATACGAAAGTAGTCGTAAGTCGAAGTAAAAAGAAAAGTTATATAGAAGATCTTTATTGAGAACTATAACTTAAAACATTGAAAATCTGAATCGAAAATAAGAACGAATAAAAATAACAGTAATGCCTACGAATAGTACAAAGAATCTTATTGCATTAAAGTCCGCGTCTCATATATTTAAGCGATACTATTTTCATTTGTCGTTACAAATAATATTTATCTCAATTATACGGAACTACATATGACCGTTAGA
The DNA here is from genome assembly GCA_036509395.1 of Antheraea yamamai. Classification (NCBI taxonomy): domain Eukaryota; kingdom Metazoa; phylum Arthropoda; class Insecta; order Lepidoptera; family Saturniidae; genus Antheraea; species Antheraea yamamai. The sequence continues at coordinate 798,516 of AP028447.1, forward strand.
TTTATTTATTTAAGTAATATGTAATTTAATTCCTCCATTACTTATCAGTTTGACGTACATACAAACATTCTGACGTATTATTCCTGCGTAAACTTTATTTACGATATTACTAATCCTATTGTTTTTATTCCACATATGTTATTTGATAGTTATACAATTGTTAGAGCCAATATTTATTTTACTAAGGGAATTTACACAATTGTTCTACAATCTAAAGATCTCAACAAGTAGGGGTAGATACTTTTTAAAACTCAAAGGGGTTTTCCTAGCAATGGACGAATAAACAAATATTACTAATCATCCATGACCTCGTCCGCTTTAATTTACAATATGAAACCTAATAACAATAGAAATATAGCCTAGCGCCACCTGGTGTTGACTAATACTAATTATACCTTGTATAAAAGCCTGCTGCATAAGAAAACATTTGAGTGTGTCTAGTTTCATGGTAATCGGTCAAACAATGTTAGAGTTTATTTATCTCAGGTATACAACAATCCATTTAATATGGGCTTGTACGAAAGTTACGTACGATATTGTTTATTAAGCGACTAGAAAAATTAGTACAGAGAATTATGACTGCAGAAACACAAAAACTATTGTTTTTATATTAATGAAAATTCGGTTGAATATTAGCAAGAACTTATTATTTTAACGAATTATTTCAAAAATGTAATATTTAAATATTATAGTACAGTGTGTGTCGCTCATACAATGAAAACGAATTTATTGACCCGCGATATGTTAGAATCAATCAAATCGTTGAGGCTACAGAGGGTGTAAATAAATACACATAAATATATTCATGTATACATTTCTCTATTCATTCAGTCTATACATTCTGGTAGAAACTAGAAGGAAGAGTTTTCAGCGGGATCTGTCTTGTAATGGCTTTTATATTTTATTCATAATCTTATGTTATTCGACTCTATATTTTGTAATAATTAGTGGCATCTTACGTAATATAGTTCAGTTGTCGTACACAAGTGAAGTGGATGGAAAATAATAGCACAAAACAAGAATTCTTAGTTACCACAAAAACTCCCTGGAAAGTTCAAACAAGGGGACCACCATATTGTTACATTGAAATTATCACAAGATGTGGTATTATTTCCGATCCACTTCACTTGTACAGAATAACCAAATTATATTACGTAAAACACCACTAACATTACAAAACATAGAGCCAGATAACATAAGATTATGAATAAAATACAAAATCCACTGCATGACATTTCAAGATCTCTCCAAAAACTCCTCCAAATTAATTGTTATCCCATCGATTCACAGAAATGGAAGTGTGGTATTAGTAGGGTGTTCTTACGCTGGCAGTATGGCTACTTGGATGCGTCTCGCATACCCACACTTAGTAGATGCAGCGTTTTCTGATAGCGGCCCTCTTCACGCACAGGAAGACTTCCCAGGTAAGCAAGGGAGATAGCTAGATTAAGACATTGATGGTAGTAATTATATTTATGTAATCATATCAGAGACCGAATTGATTGGCATAGGTGCGAATCCTTGCAAATGAGCCATTGCTTTCGGTGAAGGAAACCATCGTGAAGAAACTATATCACGGCTTTACTTAAGCCTGCCTGGGTAGCTATCACCCTCAACTTCAAAATTTATCACTAAGCATCTATGGATGTATTCCCACAGCTGCATTTGAGAGCCAAAGAGCCCTTTTAGATTCAGTGTGTTTACTTTCTTAGAACGTATTGTCATTTCACATCACGTGAATTTATGGTTAAAGGCTAAAGCGTATAAAATGTAAAATATAAAAAAATACTTGTCTCATACTTATTATCTAGCTAGTTTTCGAGTGGAACTGTCCGAAAACGCACAGAGCTTCTTTAAAAGTTTTATCACGTTTATGAACCACTAGGTAACGCCTTATCAAATCCCACTGTTTAGGAAAATTTTCTTTTTTCCATAAACTGTACATGATCAACGTACATAACGTAACAATATACGGAGTCTGTGTGGAGTAAGCTATGTGCTATCAATGGTACAGTGAGCTACGAAATATAGGTAAACAGAAAAATATCTCCACCGCGCCTAAAAACATTACAATACCATACATAACAAATATATTGCAGAATATCTTGAAGTCATAACAGAAGCTATTAGAGATCAAGGTGGGGAACAATGCTTATCAAGTATCGAGCAAGGCATGGAACAGCTCGTCGAGTTGCTAGCAACGCAAAACGGACCTACACAAGTCTCACAAATATTTAAGTAAGACACCGATACCTTTAAATAAATTGAGAATATATTTGTGTATGAGTACACTGTTTGAAAAATTGTCTAATTTACAACCTTTGGTTCACGAATGAAAGTAGTGGTGGTAACTGGATACGATGTTATGAGTTGAACAGGTTAATTGTGTTATCCTGTCATGAAGTACTATTTTCAAGTAAAAGTACTCGGCAAAAATATTTCACAAATTACAATATAACTAATATCACGGTGACCTAGGTAAATAAATTTTCTCAAAAGGTGGAATTTGTAGGCTCCACGAACGTTTTACTAAGGTGCAATGGACACATTTTCGGAAGGACTACTAATTATTATACTAATTATGAATGTAGTAGCTGTTATTAAATTTGTTTTTGTATTTCACTCGGATAACGACAAAGAAACAAACCGATTATATTACTATATCTAGTACGTAAAACTTTACAATCTATACTTTATACACACTAAAATTCCCTCTTCGATGTGCAAAATTCTAATCCGCCTGGAAATTGAAGACTGAAAGCAAAGTAACACCTAAGGATAACTAATGTTTCTATAATTCATATTTGTTATATATTTTCAGCACATGCACAAGTATCCAGGTGTCGGCGCCGCTGGACGTCGCGACTTTCTTCTGGTTCGGGATCACAGAAACGTTCGCATACTTAGTGCAGTACGCGACGCCTGGAGACATACCAGATGCCTGTTCAGTCCTCAACGACGCTAACGTTGGTAAGTTATCACAAACTGTACAAGTATCAGAGACTACACTGTACTTTCATTGCTTGTCATTACTATTTAACTATTTGTATGCTCCATAAACAAGATTTGTAACAATATATTACGCGTCTGTTTACCCAATCTATCATAACTCTCCTCTCAGTACCCGCGTACCCTCTACATACTGGTGTACCCAATAAACTTTAGTGTCAAATGGCTTTCCTAGTAGGTACTTTTGGATAACATAACCATGACTATAATCTGTTAAACTATCAGTCAAGAGTCGAAAAGTCCTTCTTGTATTAAAATAATACATTTGTTGAAGAAGGTTATACTCTAACTAACATCACACTGTGACACTTAGAGCGGGAAAAATGAAACATGAGTGAAACAGCAGGGCATTGCTAGTGTAAAAATAACAATGCTGTTTAATTCTAAAATAAATTATTCAACATTAATATAAAACGAGCTTACTCGTGCCCTGTTTATCAACTGTGGTACGATTTTGTCATTAAAATTTGTTGGTTCCTACTTCGCTCGTATAGAAAAATGAAATAATAAGTACGCTACGTAATATTCTGGGAGTCATCTATCTGCCTGTAAGGGGTTTCATGACAATTGGTTTTCACCGATTAGCCTCGATAAACGAACACTCGAAGCTTATTTATATGTGTAAATAATAGTATGTAACGTTTACTGGTCCGACAGTATATGTACTGTTCACTATGTACTGATTGTTGTAGTTAACAAGAAGCTGTTTATATGTATTGTTATAGCGAGCGCAGTTCAACGGTTAGCTAACTGGATCACATCCCAGCCGTGGGCGCAGCCTTGCATAGAGACTAGATACACTGAAGTGGTCGCAGCGCACACCAACACCAGCTACGATTCACCTGAAGCCACAAGTCAGTATATACTTGAATTATAGCTTTTGTAAATATTTATTACTTGATTTTGTTTATTCGAGATTTTTATTTTCAATCTTAGCGATCTGCATCGAAAACTCTTTGATTAATTTTAGACCTTGAGAAGACACTCATGATCAATAAAACCGATTCCAAAAATATCCCACCCATCGAGATGATCTGTCGTTGTGCGCACATCATGCAACTACTGGATCGATTTTAGCCATTTTTTTTAATTTGACTTCATAGAAACTGACTTTCTATATCTAAAAAAATATCACAATGCATTTATTGAATATAAAGAATTTAAAGAAACTACGATATTTTTAAATACTACGCGTTCAGCGATGCTCTTTCCTCAGGTAAAGGACTAGGGCAAGAGGTCTGGTGCGCATGCGCAGGAGGGGGAAAGTAAACGGATAATAACACTTTTTGGAAAAGTTTTGTAATAAGTATTTTCATTGATTAATAGGAGGCATCGTAACGCGACGCCGTTAGGTGGGTTAGAGAGAAATAAGCTGATATATTAGAGAGGAGCGAGGCAAAGATAATATGTAACGCTAGGTGTAATAAGTAGGGTCTTTATACTAGAGATTTCTAGTAGCGGCGAGCCGCTATTAAAACGCATGCGATGTGAGTGATATGTGGTTTTATTTATATATTTTGTTTTAACACGATATGTATCGTACTCTGTCCTATTGATTAAACCAATTTCCTCCTTTAGAAAGGGGTAATTGCCTATTAATAAATGTTTAATAATTTCAGTGCGTCTGTGGACATACCAGACGTGCGTTGAATTCGGTTGGTATCAAACGACGACCAGCAACCGGCAGCCGTTCCTCTCCACCGTACCTTTGGAGTATTTCCATCAGATGTGCAAAGATTTCTTTTCATTCTAGTAAGTTGTGTGTTTAAACTAAATATTTTTATACATATCTCGACATGTAGCTTTTATAAGGAAGTTCTAATAGTGTCTCAAATACTAAACAAAGATGTAATAAAAACTTGAAATACAACACTCCCAAACTGTCGTATAATTAGTACAGTTGTTACAACTGGTTTGAGGTAGTCGAGCAAAATGATCGTGTTCTAATGAACTTCAGACGGTATTCGCTGCTTATAGATTTATGTATATATTTAATTTGAAATTTATGGGAAAGCATTTATCGCTGCGTTTCTGTACTTGATCTTAAGAGTCAGCTCCTTTTGTAGAAAATAAGAAAAGTGAAGTATTTGTAACGATTTCTGCTTATCCCAGTTTTGACGAGGCCCTCCTCCGTGCTGGCATTGAGCGGACGAACCTGTTCTTCGGGGGCCTGTCGCGTCTCCCCGACAGAGTGGTGTCGGTGGCGGGGGGCCACGACCCCTGGGCGCCGGCGGGCCCCGCCGCGCGCCACGCGCACCGCCTGGCGCCTGTCTACGTGGTGCCGCGCGTGTCGCACTGCAGAGCTATCAGGTAACGATATATCTTCTTGCGTTTTAATATATCTGTCTTTATCGATACTATTATTATGGAAAACGTATGGATACTACGTATATTTACAGGCTATATCTCTATAACCACTGGTGGGTATTATTTTGTTCTAAGATAACTTTTCCTTGAGTGACATAATCATTATAATACATTTCTTTTAACTTTTTTAATATAATTAACGCAAATAAAATCGCAAGGTAATGCTACCGAGTACGTGAGTAAATAGATTACTAAAAAAACAAAACAAGAAAAGGTTTAGATTGAAAACTAACATATTTAATTATACTTACACCTTAGTTATTAGCACACAATTAGCACCTAAACCCTAATGATATCGTTACATAAAAAGAATACTTTACAAATATAAAAAGTATTCGTACATAGGATGTAACTGACACGACAGGAGTAAATTACTTATTAACTTTTATAATACCGTTATTAGGGCCAAAGTTTTGGTTAAAATCAAAATATAAGCATATCCTAACTAATATTATAAATTCAAGTCTTTATTTGTTAGGTTTTCACGCCTAAACTACTCAACCGATCAATGACATTTTGCAAACATGTTGTCAGCGGTACAAGAAACGTCTATTAATCCATAAAAATATACTGTTCCCAAGGAATACATTAAATATTCAATAGTGCAAGCGAAGCCGCGTGCGTAACCTAATAATGATATAATCGCTAATTATAAATGCTTGCTTAATTTCGTAGACCGCTCGGCGATAGCGAAACACAAGAACTAGAAGATGTGAAAAAGGCGGTGCTGCAGCATCTCCTCAGGTTCATTACCGGAGAAATCTACGACGCCGGCAACTCCGCTACAACTAGACTTGTTTCTTACATTACTCTGATACTTAGCATTGTATTATGTTTACAATAACGTGATATAATAGTAATACTCTATACAAATAGTCGACAATTGAAATGTGTAAATAATTTAATAAAAGTCCACTTCAACATACATACTTACGTTGTGTTTGACTAAAACTATAATATTTATATGACAATCGTACGTTGGTATTATAAGTAAGTATATACTTAATACGTAAAATCTAACGTAATTTTGCATAAAAAAATACTAAAATGTTTACGAGTGAATAGTGCGATCATCTCGTGATTGCTTCATATTAGTAACTAGCGGGCCCGGCAAACGTTGTCTCGCCCTTATTATAAAAAAAATCCTGGACAAATTATATACCAGAACGTTCCTCGTGAATCACTTTATCCACTGGTGAAAACCGCATATAGATCCGTTCAGTAGTTTTTGAGTTTACCGCGAACAGACAGACAGACAGACGCGGTAGGAGACTTTGTTTTATACTATGTAATGTTACCTTGAATTAGTTCTTACGTAATACACGTCACTTGTATATAAAATAACAAATAAATATGTAAATACAAGTTCACATACGACCATTTAGTTTCAAAGTAAGCGTAGATTATAGTGGGGCAACTAAACAGCACACCTATGTAACAGTCAAACAGAGAAATCGCAACTACACTCATCGCCAAAAAGTCTATATTATGAATTCGGACTAATACTTGTATGTGCTTAGATTTTGAACGTTACATAATTAATTTCCTGTAAATAAAGTGATACACAGTATTTTTCTTTTGTAACTCACAAACTTCCTTATCAAAATCTATACCATTGGAATAAAGGATTCAACATTCATATATGCTCCCCTGCGGCTTCCTAATCAGTATATTTTAGTGGTTTTGAGATAGTTTTACGAGTTGGTAAAAATCTATACCCGATTGAATTCCAATCGTAAATATTAATATTTCTACTTCGGAACCAGTGTATATTCAATAATTAAGCTAGTAGAAGCCGTGAGTGACTCGTAGTTTGTCGTCTTTCAGCATTGACCAGGGTATATTCAGCATATGCGTCGTTATCGTTGCTACTCTCGATATGCACAGTACTTAGCATCCGGCAGTCTAGAGATGGCGATTCTTCGCAGGAATCATCGATTTTTAAATCGATCCGAATCGTGGTGTATGGAATCTATTCATGAAAAAGTCGAGGTTTAGGGGATCGATTATCCAAAAATCAATCTCTTCAATTTTTGTCTGTTTTAATGAATTTTTTTTAGATTATTTTAAATTATAAACTATTGAATGGTTTCATTTACATGTACATAGAAAAAGTCGAATTTCGATTTTTTAGTGTCACAGAGTGGATGGGGATCCCTGCCCCACCCGATACGCTCAGGTGTGCCACAGGGCTCCATACTCGCGCCCTTGCTCTTCAATCTGTTCATCAGTGACCTACCTCGGTCTAAACGGGTCGAGGTAGGTTGCTATGCTGACGATACCGTTATTTACACTTCCAGCTTGCGGTCGGACTTTCTTAGGAAGCGCATCGAAAAGGCCGTTTGCACACTCGGTGAATGGTTTCGTCGATGGCGCATAGAAGTTAATCCTGATAAGAGCGCCGCGATACTCTTCGATCCTTTACGACGTAGTAATAACCTCGAGCCCATCAGGCTATACGGAACCGATATACCTTGGGCCGACGAGGTCAAATATCTCGGTGTTACATTAGATAAACATTTAAATTTCGAGTCACATATAGATAGAGTGCGAAACAAAGCCGCTATGGTCTTGGGTCGCCTCCATCCGTTACTTTGTCATAGGAGTAAGATGTCCCTCAGACACAAGCTCACTTTGTATAAGACGTGTATCCGTCCCGTGATGACATATAGCAGTCCCGTTTTTGCGCATATGTCGAAAGATAATTTTCATAAGTTGCAGGTTCTTCAAAACCGCGTTTTACGTAAAGTGACCGGTGCCCCGTGGTACGTCCGGAGAGTTGATCTACATAGGGACCTAGAGATGCCTTCTATCTGGGCGTACGTAAAATCACTTACGATTAGTTATTTTGAAAAAGCCGCGAATCATCCCAGTCCGTTAGTGGTATCCGCCGCAAAATACGAACCCGTACCAAACGCTGCGCGTTGTAAAAGACGTCCGCGACATATTTTTACCGACCCTCCCGATGAAATAACGGCAGTGAACGATCAGTACCAGCCTGTCTCTCTAAACAGAGCGTGCTCACGCCCACGCCCGCGTAACCACAGATCACGCCGCCGTGGTCTGGAGGTAAATTTCGCTCCCGCACACCAGACTAGACCCCCTCGGCAGCGGCTCAAGCCTAGGTCCGTTCCCTCGGCGGGGAGCCCTTGAGTGCGCTGCTCGCGCGATACAGTGACACAAATTTACATCACTGCAACAACATTACACATATCACCTCCACACACGTGCACGCATACACGCTTACACATGCAAGTGGAAGGGTTTTATTTTTTTTTTTTTTTTTCCCTTATCAAACTGAAATAGTTAAAAAAATTATCCGATACGAAATATATATAAGGGTTGTTGAGGTATGTATGCTTGGTACACATATATGTTTCAACAACTCATATATGTATGAATAGTTAGCTTAGCTTAGGTTAGCTCAGATAGGTCGCGAATGGTATATGGGTGTTTCTACTTGGTGGTTCTTGTTTCTTTTCTTGACTTTGGCTTACTTACGGATTTCGGACTAGTTTACTCATCTGACTTGGCTTGTTTTTTGGTTTTACGTGGATTTCTTGCATTTTCGACTTGGATTGTTTTTCTTGGACTGTGTTCTTGCTTTTTGATTTACCTGGCGTGTTGAAAGAACTTGTTGCTTTTGCCTCTTGGCGTGCTGGTGACCCTGGAAAGGTCTCCAGTGGGCCATGAGTGCCAAAGCAAAAAAAATTACTTCCAAACGGGCGAGCGTGTCGGTCGATTCCGACACGGAGGCAGAGGAGCGTGTCGCCCCCAAAGGAAGTAAATTCCAGCGGGGGACTGCGAGGCGCATCAGCCGTAACGTCGGTGGGGGTCGTGGTATCCTGGGCGAGGCCGACGGGTCGTTTGACCGGGCCTTGGCCGGGAGTTTGAGCGGGGCGGAGTCGGAGACTTCGGCCACGGGCTCGGTCGTTGCCTCGGCTGCCGCATCGAAGGCCGGCTCCAAGGCCGGCTCCAAGGCGGGATCAGCGGTGAGTTCCGAGGCAGAGCCTATCGACGTGGAAGATCTGGACGTCTTCACGTTGAAGGCTCTGGCCGGGGTGAAGGTGACGGAAATATTGGAGACCGTCAAAAAGTCAAAAAACCTGTCGGGGCCTTGCATTAAGGTCCTGAAGGGAGCGGCGAAGTCCCTACGAGAGGTGGTGGAGGCCCTTGCAGACCGCACGGAGTCTCAGGAGACGCGGAAGCTCCAGAGGGATATCAAGAACCTCCGCCGACAGGTCGAAGACCTTAAGGCGGAGACACTGGCGTGGAAGCAGGAGGCCAACGCCAAGAGGCAGATGCCCCCGCCTCCTGCTCCCGCAATGGCGCTGACGGAGCTTCCCACATTCCAGTGGGAAGAGGCCCTCGCCGGGGCTGTAGCTCGCCTCGAGCGCTCCCTCCAGACGTCGTTCAGCAACATGCTGAACGCACGTCTGGAGAGTCTGGCGAGTCGCCTTCCCCCAGAGGCTCCAGTTCGCCCCCCTCTGGCGGCGGACAGAAAGAAGGGAGGAGCGGGGGCCCCACCCACGAGGCCGGCACCGGTGGCCCAGGCCCCAATCGCCCAACCACTGGGCATGAGCTGGGCTGAGCTTCCTGCCCCTACTACCACGATGGAGTGGACCCAAGTAGTGGGCAGGAAGAAGAAGGCGGTCCCGGCTTCGCAGCCCAAGGGCTCTGCGGCCGCCGCGGCGCCCCCGAAGGCGCCCCCAAAGCCGCAGGCGAAGCCACCAGGGCCGAAACTGCCATCCGTCCCCCAATCGGCTGCGGTTGTTGTGACGCTGCAGGATACCGCAGCCGACAGGGGGATAGGATACAGGGAGGTCCTGGTGAAGGCGCGGGAAGCCGTGGCCCTGCCGGACATGGGCGTCGGGGAGGTCCGGGTCCGGCAAACGGCCACGGGAGCCCGGAAAATTGAGCTCCCGGGGCAGACGAAGGAGAAGGCCGCCGAACTGGCCCAGGAGCTCAAGGTGGCGCTGGCCGACATCGCCACGGTCGTCGTACCTACAAAGAGGGCGGACATCCGGATCGTCGGGTTGGACGATTCGGTGTCCACCCTCGAGATTGAGACGGTCGTGGTGGCGAAGACCGGCTGCAGGGTCGCCGACCTGAAGGTCGGCGAAATAAAGCGGAACTGGGGGGGCCTCGGCGCAGTCCATGTGACGCTCCCCGCGGCGGCGGCCAAGGAGCTTGTCCAGGCCGGCAAGCTCCTGGTCGGGTGGAGCGTCGTGCGCGTCCACCTGCTGGACGAGAAGCCCCTACGCTGTTTTAAGTGTATGGGCTTGGGGCACACCCGCCCCATGTGCCCCTCCTCGTCCAGCAGGGGGGACGGCTGCTACCGCTGCGGCACGGCGGGCCACAAAACGGCCGAATGTAAAGCGGAGGTGGCCCGCTGCGCCGTATGTGCCGACGCCGGGAGGCCCTCAGGGCACGTGATGGGGAGCCGAAATTGCAGGCCCCCCACCACCAAGGGTAGGGACCTCCCGGTTGTGGGCACAGGTCCGAGGGTGGTGGCCGCCAGGCAGGAGGAAGTTGCAATGGACCAGTAATGGATCACACCATTTGCAACTTCCTCCAGGCGAACCTCAACCACTGCGCCGCTGCACAGGATCTCCTCGTGCAGTCAGTGGCGGAGTGGGGTATCGGGCTCGCGGTCGCCACGGAGCCCTACTTCGTTCCCTCCCAGCCGCAGTGGGCTGAGGATCGGAACGGCTCCGTGGCGATCGTGGCGGGTCGAGGTTCGTCCCTGGCGGCAAGAGAAAGAGGGGCCGGGTTCGTGACGGCCGTCTGGGGAGAGTACGCCATTGTGGGGGCGTACTTCTCCCCTAACAAACCCCTGCGGGAGTTCGAGGCGTACCTCGGCTCCCTGCAGGGAGCTGTCAGACGGCTGTCGCCGCTCCCCGTGGTCCTCATGGGGGATTTAAATGCCAAATCGAGGACCTGGGGAGCGGCAGTCACGGACCTGAGGGGCATGGCCGTTGAGGAGTGGGCAGCCGTGTTGGGGCTGTCCCTCCTCAACCAGGGGAGCGTTCCCACGTGCGTGCGATGGAACGGGGCGTCGGTGGTGGACGTCTCGTTCGCCACACCGTCCGTCGCACGCCGTGTCCGGGGGTGGAGGGTGCTGGAGGAGGTGGAGACCTTATCGGACCACCGATATATCAGGTTCGAGGTCTCCACCTCCCAAGCCGGAATTGGCACTCGCCCCCGGAGGGGCGCGAAGTTCCCCTGTTGGGCGATGAGCCGCCTCAACCGTGAATTAGCGGAAGAGGCGGCCATCGTCCAGGCCTGGGCCATGCCCCCCCCCCACAGGGGCTGATGTCGACGCGTCCGCAGCCCGCCTCCGTGCAGCCCTCACGGAGGTTTGCGACGCGTCGATGCCGCGGAGCGTACACCGCCCAGACAAACGGGCGGTGTACTGGTGGACGCCGGAGATCGCCGATCTCCGAGCGGCCTGCTCCGCGGCCCGGCGGCTGTTCGGGCGCAGCCGCCGGCGCCGGCATAGGGACCCGGAGGCGGAGGCCCGGCTGTATGGCAGCTATAGGGAGTGCAGGAAGACCCTGCAGGCTGCTATCAGCCGGGCGAAACAAGCAGCATGGGAGGAGCTGCTCCAGACGCTGGAGGGGGATCCTTGGGGGCGCCCGTACAGGATCGTACGAATGAAGTTACGATCCTGGGCGCCCCCGGCGACGGAGACCCTCCGGCCGGAGGTGGTAGCGAGGGTCGTGGGAGAACTGTTCCCCGACCCTCCGATGCTACCAGCTCCTCCCATGCCTCCGCCTCGGGAGGTAGTCGAGGAGGTGCTCAACGGTCCTCCCCCTCCGATAACGGAGGAGGAGATGGGGAGGGCTGTGGAGCGCCTCCTCAACCGGCGAAGAGCACCCGGCCCTGATGGGGTCCCGGGTCGGGTGCTCGGCCTCGCCTTGGGCCAATTAGGGGGGTGGCTTCGGGAGCTGTTCGACCGGTGTTTTTCGGTCGGGCAGTTCCCGAAGCCCTGGAAGCTTGGGCGGCTCTGCCTTATGGCAAAGGCAGGCCGCCCTCCGGACTGCGCGTCCGCGTATCGGCCCCTCGTCCTGCTGGACGACGCCGGGAAGGTGCTGGAGAGGATTATCTCCTCCCGGGTCGTCCAGCACCTAGAGGGCGTGGGGCCGAATCTGGCGGATGCGCAGTATGGCTTCCGGACAGGGCGTTCGACAGTGGACGCCCTGTGCCTCCTGAAGTCGCTGTCGACAGAGGCGACCTCCCAGGGGGACAGGGTTTTGGCGGTGTCACTCGACATCGCCAACGCCTTCAACACTCTGCCGCATGGGGTCATACGGGAGGCGCTCCGATATTTCGGAGTGCCCCCGTACCTGCGGCGGGTGTTGGAGGCGTACCTCGAGGGTAGGGAGGTCGCCTACGTCGACGGCGACGGCCGTATGGTCAAGCGGGCCACAAGGCGGGGGGGTTCCACAGGGGTCGGCCTTGGGGCCGCTCCTGTGGAACATGGGCTACGACTGGGTGCTCCGCGGCGTGCTCCCATATGGGGCACGCCTCATATGTTACGCGGATGACACCCTAGTCGTAGCCCGGGGGGGGGAGTGGAGGGAGGTGGAGCGCCTGGCCACGATGGCCACAACCCTCGTGGTCAGGCGCATCAGGAGGTTGGGCCTCAGGGTGGCCCTCGAAAAGACCGAGGCCCTACTTTTTCATGGGCCTCGGCGGGGGCCACCACCTGGGGCCCACATTGTGGTGGAGGGCGCCCGGATCAGGGTGGGGACCCAGATGAAATATCTGGGCCTCACCCTGGACGAGCGCTGGCGGTTCGAGCCCCACTTTGCGGGGCTCGGACCGCGAATTGCTGGGGCGGCGGCGGCACTCGGCCGGTTACTCCCCAACATAGGGGGGCCGGGCGCCGGGTGTCGCCAACTCTACATGGGAGTCGTGCGGGCGATGGCCGCCTACGGGGCACCGGTCTGGGCCGACGCCCTCGGTGCCGCCAACGTGCGTACGCTCCGCAATGCGCAGCGCACGGTGGCACTGAGGGCGATCCGGGCGTACCGGACGGTGTCCTCAGCGGCGGCCTTCACGCTCGCCGGCTCCCTACCCTGGGAGCTGGAGGCAGGAGTTCTCGCCGCCGTGTACCAATTCACGGCGGCGAGGAAACGAAGGGGGGAGCCTCCGGCTCCCAGGGATGTAGAGGCGGAGAGACGGCGTCTCAGAGGAGACGCCGTCGAAAGGTGGCAGCAGGACCTGGCGGACGAGCGGTATGGACGGTTTACCGTAGACGCCGTCCGCCCGGTCCTGCGGGAATGGATAGAGAGGGAGTGGGGCTCCCTGACGTTCCGACTGGTGCAGGTACTCACCGGACACGGTTGTTTCGGGTGGTACCTGCACCGGATCGCACGCAGGGAGCCGACCGCCGCCTGTCACGAGTGCGGCGCTGTCGAAGATACCGCGCAGCACACTCTGTCTGAGTGTGCTGCGTGGGGGGAGCAGCGCCGCATTCTGGCGGCGGCAGTAGGACCGGACTTATCGCTGCCGAGCGTGGTCTCGGCCATGCTCGGCAGCGAACAGGCGTGGCGAGCGATGTCCTCCTTCTGCGAGGACGTCATCTCGCAGAAGGAGGCGGCGGAGAGGGCCCGCGAGGCAGACCCGCTTAGTGGCCGTCTCCGCCAACGGAGGATTGGCAGGAGGAGGCGGCGCTTCGCCCAACTCCTCCTGCCACCGTAGCCGGACCTGAGGGGATGGGTCGGGGGGCCCATCTCTTCATTGCACAGGTCCGGCGGACGAGGGGGGGAGCCGGCGTGTACCCGGTCTGTCCCTCTATAGGTAGGAGCCCGGCGGTCACCTTCCGCCGGGCGGACCGTGGGGGCGGCTCTACAAGGTTGATTAGCTTGAAGGATCCCTTGCCGCCCCCACACAACGGTCTGTCGGTACACCGTGGGGTTTTAGTCCGTGCGAGTCGGACATATCCCACTCTCTCCCCCGGGAGGGAGGGTATCCATAAGGGATTTCCCCACGTTAAAAAAAAAAAAAAAAAAAAAAAGATAGGTCGCGAATTGTATGTATCAGGCAACAGCCAAAGCCGAGGTGTGCCGCGCACCCTTGAGCTAGTTGCCATAATAAATTCGGCTGAGTGCCTTAAGCGCTCGCCTTAGTAGTCCGGTGAAGTTGTTAAGACCTTGCTTGGTCAATAGCGTAGTCAGTTCGAAAAAAAAAAAAAAAAAAAAAAAAGTGTCACAGATCGATTGACTGGATTGATTTGATGTTCAATATCGATTAAAATGATAATTTTTTTCCGGCTAAATATCGCTCAGTCGATCTCAGATCGCGATACCTAGCACAATGGTTTGTCTCTAATACCCCTAGAGCTGATACTATGACTAGACACATGCATTGGTATTGAACTTCATACGAACGAAATACAACTGTGTAGAGAATATATTTTATTACGAAATGAAACAATGAAACATTTGACTTAGGTATTTATTGTGATAAAATACATATAAAGTGATAACTACATGATACGCCAATTCAAGTATAAAATCGATTTGTGAGAAGCTCATCAGTCACCTTGTGACGCGCGCGACCAGCGCCCGGACTAATATCCTTAGGATTTGATGCAAAATTAATTTATATAAAGATTGATTCCATTTGGAAGTTAAAACTTAAAAACCTTGCTATACGAGCGATCTACTTAGTCACGGTACACGCTACAGACTTAGGCTGAGAGGAGTTATATAAGAGTGCAATTTGTACCCTCTGATAGAACGAACCAGCCTCAGACACAGGGATCAGTACTCTGGCAATAAAAGAAAGGGATTTTTATGTCTAAAACTGTTTAAAATCCGTAAAAAAATTGTATCACGTAGTATATAGAATTAGGAACTACAATTTTGGAACGTAAAAAATTATCAGATGTCACGGATAAACATTCGACTAATGCTTTACCTGTATATGGTGCAGGATGAAGATAACCAGCGCTAGAGATTATTCTAGCAAGTTATACTATACTTTGGGAAATATTACAAAGTCAAAATTATACTAAACTCTAGTCTACGAACATTAAAATCCGGAATTTAGAGTTTCCAGTTATTTCCAACGTCAAACGAACTGTTTATACACAGACGGATAATCTAGTATTTTTGGAACTATTAAATATATATACAGTTGGATGAGACCGAGCGCTGATCTGCGATATAAATATATTAAAATAGTTATATAACGATGGGTTCCGTATGCGTTTTACGTATAAATGTAATTCAATACAAGATAAATAAAATCGCTGTGATTTTTCACTAAGATGACATTATTTTGTATATATATTTAGGTACATGCGATATATCTATTATATAATTTTATATACAAACTGTTTAAAATATACATACAAGTCTTCCTTTGGATTTGTATAGTGAAACTGAATCGGAGATAATGTGTTTAAAGTTCTGATATGTTAACTTTTACTTTGGACATCAGTTTAAGTTTAGTGCTCGCGTTAGATTCCAAGTTTCGCAAAATTTAATCACTTTCTTACAGAAATACTTGAGAGACGATTTGTTTTAGGTTTTAGAACGCGACTACCTTCTCGAACGTTATGTAAAAAGTTGAATATAAGTTAAACAGCTTATATAAACTTAAAATGTAACGCAGAACTTAATATGGCATTATGAAGGTACTGTGTTCTGAGGGCACTTTGTGTCTCTTCTATTCACATTTACACTTACATCTACTCATGAACAACGTCTGCGCCGCGGGTTCCCTCGCCTCGCCTCTCCCCGGCTCAGATATCGACTCATTGACAATTATCTATTAAAATATATAAATGATTTACGTCTTTTTAAAGTCCTAAATTTTTTTGTCGAATATAATTTCGCTATTAAAACTTACATTTCGGCCTTAGAGGCCTCTACGTCATTGAAGCGAGCTCATAAAGCGGACACTACGTAGAGTTGCCAGTATTTTTTCATTTGTATTCATAAAGTTTTCAAATAATAATTATATGGCGAAATAATTTATAATCAAAAGAGAATTTATTTACTTTTATTTAAAAATATATATTCTTGCATTTTTTTGATATTTCGTCTACAATATTATAGTCATATAGATTTGATTCTATGGAATGTATATATAGTAAAGTACTATACAGGCATATTACGGCTGGCAACTCTAACTTCTAGATTGCGAGAGGCACGACGGCGCCCTCTCGTGAGTCAGAAATAACTAATAAAAATGTGTAGGTCTGAAATCGCGATAATTACTAAACGACATACGATACTAATAGAGGCTCTACTGTGTTTACATTCAGAGTATACGTGTATAGTAGTCACGCGCCCACGCGTGGGAATACAACCCAACATCCATCAGAGATGCGCATTACGATTCGATTATAAGTAATATGGGTTAGAGCGTCTTCTATATATCGATTTCTAGCATCGAATGGTTTTATTACGAAATCGTTAATCGATTTAAATGTAACGCGAATTTTTCTAGCCCTTTTTATAATCTGTTACAATCAATAAATAAATACACATTGATAACTTTTTTATTTCATAGACATGTAACAGTAATATCTTCGCGCTGTTTTTTTTAGAAAGTATGTAGACAACTGCCATTTGCGTAATAAAATAGTGTTTTATTTATCGAAAAATTATTACAAATTTGGAGAAAATTGTAATTGATTCAAAGTATAAAAGAATCAGGCGCATCTCTGTTTGAAACATTGTTTTTTTAAACAAACATACACTGTTATATTATTGTTATATGATATATTTCTAGACACAAAATGCTTTACAACGCATCGCTACATCGATATGCCGCTAACGTGATTACACGCACTAACAAACACTTTCACTATTTATAATTTAATTTATATATAAAAAAATACCAAAAAAAATGTATATATTGTCAAATCGTAATACTTCCAAATACCTACAATTACGTTTAATGAGACCGAAAAAAAAACCAGAGTTTTCGAATAAAAATCCGTAAAGCTAAAAAAAGTTACAATTTAGTTTTTTGTATTTAGCGTTTATTTAATAAAAATATATATACATATAAGTTTGTCGGAAGGGAGAATGTTTACTGCGGGGTGTTTGACACCCGCACACACTACAGCAATGTCGCGCGACTCCGCCTCTATAACGACATGATTATTTATTCACTTAATCGATATAACATCACGATTATTTACAATTAAAAAAAAAACAACTTTAAAAATGAAAACAAAACCGATTTCCTACATTTTCTCAATTAGCAGGTTCATACGTATGGAATATATCTCATTTTTGTAATATTATTTACTTAATTCTCAATACCACTAGATTATACATACTTACAACAACAAAAAAGGTAAAGCTAACCGACGTAATAATAAAAATATAATATTATTACAAAATATACAGTTTCGTTATATTCGATCTCTCACTTCCCTCCATTTTAAATTATATATTATACAGGATAAAAAAATAATTAAATATAATAAAAAATGCTGGGCCGGTTTTAATGCGAATCTCATGAGAGTGTACATCGCGAAGACAGAACTACAAACTTTTGTCAATAGATGGCGCTCCCCCCCCCCATATTCCAGTATCGCCGGAGCCGAGTGCAGCCGCGTGATTCACGTTGTATTATGATTGTTCGCTCGGCGGTTAGTATTTTCGTCACTTGTTCATGTCATTTTCGTAGAGTTTTCTTTTGTTAATATTTCAGTTTTCGTCGAGAGATCAGCCCCCATTCGTTGGTTGCTCCTGAAAATTTAAAAAAAAACTTGAAGTTTCAAAATCTTCTACATTAATCATTAAAATAACCAGCGCGCGCGACACGTTCGTCTATCTTTCCCTTCTATCGTTACGCAAACGTCCATTTTCGTCTCGTTCTCGTAAAAAATACTGTAGCAAAATTCATTCTCAAAAGTTTACTAAAAAATTGCAATACAATTATAATAAAAAATGATAACTCATTGAGCAAAAATAATTTTGAAATTGATCAAGGAAAGTAATAAATCTATTCACAATGATTAACAAATTAAAAGAAAATGCAAACTAAATGAATAAAAAATAATCCATTTATACAAATTCCTTGGTGCTAGAACATATTATAGACGAATCAATTGTTCAAATCCCGGACGCACTATAAAAGCAATACAACTGTGTACAGCGACATCTATTGAGGTAAAACTAAACTATAATTAATTGAACAATCATTATTTCGACTTAATACAAATATATAGTATATAAAGCAATGTATCACCTGCACGGAGGATGGCTCCATCATCTCTTTAGGGAAAGAGATCTCTTCCATCGAATGATTCTCTGTAAATAATTTGATTATATAATTAAATCATGTCACTTCTGTTTTTCTAATTAATCGTTACATATAATTTAAATGTGAAATTATACTTAAAAATATTTATAAATATAAATTTGTTTTATTAATGTCTAAGTGAATGCTTTGGATGTATTTTTTTTAACTGACTACGTTATTGACCTGATGGGCCCTCACAACTTCACCGGATTATTGTTGTGAAATGTGGTTTTGGTGATTTTATAAGGGAAATGATACTTGAAATATTAATTTAACTAAACAAGGCACAATCAATCAGGGATAACGATATGACTTTGTATCAGGTAACGGTCAAAATTTTATTAACTTATTTGGAAATGTAATGTCCCATATACTGGGTGTTAGGTTAGACGTTGGCAATATTTTTACAGGACAATCATTAGTCGTTTCAAACGCAAAACTCGTGTACACTCAACATCAAGTGATTACAGAAAAACAAACTTGTGTAATAAATACGGAAGCGTAGGAATAATGCCGTCGCGCAGTCCGGCCCGCCTCCCACACCTTGACCCGAGCCCCACTCCCCCTTTGTTCGACCGTGCGGCGTTCCCACGATAAGCAGTTACGTAATGATTATCCTTGCAAAGCGCCCTTTTGAAATTATTCATTGAAGTCAGGTGTGTTTTTTACTTTTAAAAGTATCGTTCCTTTATTTTTAAAAGTCTTAGAACAAACTTTAACGAAGGTTCTCTTTGTTGTTTATTAGTATTTGTTTGGATATTGTAGTTTTATACGATAAATGTGACCATGGAGTCTCATATCCAAGAATAGTGCGAGGGTTTTAACTTTTCACCTGGTATAGAAGAGACGGTTGGTGGTGTTCTCGTACGGTTTAGCGTTGTTGTATTCAAGACGTCAGTCGAAGTGTTATTTTTGAGTTTGTTGGTAAAGCATGGCGCATGTGCGTGTGCGTGTGCGTGCGCGTGTTACCGTGCAGCAGTCGGGCCCGCAGCGCGTCGTTGTGGTCGCGCAGCGCGGCGAGCTCGGCCCGCAGCGTGTGTATGTGCGTGTGCGTGTGCGTGTGCGTGCGCGTGTTACCGTGCAGCAGTCGGGCCCGCAGCGCGTCGTTGTGGTCGCGCAGCGCGGCGAGCTCGGCCCGCAGCGTGTGTATGTGCGTGTGCGTGTGCGTGTGCGTGCGCGTGTTACCGTGCAGCAGTCGGGCCCGCAGCGCGTCGTTGTGGTCGCGCAGCGCGGCGAGCTCGGCCCGCAGCGTGTGTATGTGCGTGTGCGTGTGCGTGTGCGTGTGCGTGCGCGTGTTACCGTGCAGCAGTCGGGCCCGCAGCGCGTCGTTGTGGTCGCGCAGCGCGGCGAGCTCGGCCCGCAGCGTGTGTATGTGCGTGTGCGTGTGCGTGTGCGTGCGCGTGTTACCGTGCAGCAGTCGGGCCCGCAGCGCGTCGTTGTGGTCGCGCAGCGCGGCGAGCTCGGCCCGCAGCGTGTGTATGTGCGTGTGCGTGTGCGTGTGCGTGTGCGTGCGCGTGTTACCGTGCAGCAGTCGGGCCCGCAGCGCGTCGTTGTGGTCGCGCAGCGCGGCGAGCTCGGCCCGCAGCGTGTGTATGTGCGTGTGCGTGTGCGTGTGCGTGTGCGTGCGCGTGTTACCGTGCAGCAGTCGGGCCCGCAGCGCGTCGTTGTGGTCGCGCAGCGCGGCGAGCTCGGCCCGCAGCGTGTGTATGTGCGTGTGCGTGTGCGTGTGCGTGTGCGTGCGCGTGTTACCGTGCAGCAGTCGGGCCCGCAGCGCGTCGTTGTGGTCGCGCAGCGCGGCGAGCTCGGCCCGCAGCGTGTGTATGTGCGTGTGCGTGTGCGTGTGCGTGTGCGTGCGCGTGTTACCGTGCAGCAGTCGGGCCCGCAGCGCGTCGTTGTGGTCGCGCAGCGCGGCGAGCTCGGCCCGCAGCGTGTGTATGTGCGTGTGCGTGTGCGTGTGCGTGCGCGTGTTACCGTGCAGCAGTCGGGCCCGCAGCGCGTCGTTGTGGTCGCGCAGCGCGGCGAGCTCGGCCCGCAGCGTGTGTATGTGCGTGTGCGTGTGCGTGTGCGTGCGCGTGTTACCGTGCAGCAGTCGGGCCCGCAGCGCGTCGTTGTGGTCGCGCAGCGCGGCGAGCTCGGCCCGCAGCGTGTGTATGTGCGTGTGCGTGTGCGTGCGCGTGTTACCGTGCAGCAGTCGGGCCCGCAGCGCGTCGTTGTGGTCGCGCAGCGCGGCGAGCTCGGCCCGCAGCGTGTGTATGTGCGTGTGCGTGTGCGTGTGCGTGCGCGTGTTACCGTGCAGCAGTCGGGCCCGCAGCGCGTCGTTGTGGTCGCGCAGCGCGGCGAGCTCGGCCCGCAGCGTGTGTATGTGCGTGTGCGTGTGCGTGTGCGTGCGCGTGTTACCGTGCAGCAGTCGGGCCCGCAGCGCGTCGTTGTGGTCGCGCAGCGCGGCGAGCTCGGCCCGCAGCGTGTGTATGTGCGTGTGCGTGTGCGTGTGCGTGTGCGTGCGCGTGTTACCGTGCAGCAGTCGGGCCCGCAGCGCGTCGTTGTGGTCGCGCAGCGCGGCGAGCTCGGCCCGCAGCGTGTGTATGTGCGTGTGCGTGTGCGTGTGCGTGTGCGTGCGCGTGTTACCGTGCAGCAGTCGGGCCCGCAGCGCGTCGTTGTGGTCGCGCAGCGCGGCGAGCTCGGCCCGCAGCGTGTGTATGTGCGTGTGCGTGTGCGTGTGCGTGTGCGTGCGCGTGTTACCGTGCAGCAGTCGGGCCCGCAGCGCGTCGTTGTGGTCGCGCAGCGCGGCGAGCTCGGCCCGCAGCGTGTGTATGTGCGTGTGCGTGTGCGTGTGCGTGTGCGTGCGCGTGTTACCGTGCAGCAGTCGGGCCCGCAGCGCGTCGTTGTGGTCGCGCAGCGCGGCGAGCTCGGCCCGCAGCGTGTGTATGTGCGTGTGCGTGTGCGTGTGCGTGTGCGTGCGCGTGTTACCGTGCAGCAGTCGGGCCCGCAGCGCGTCGTTGTGGTCGCGCAGCGCGGCGAGCTCGGCCCGCAGCGTGTGTATGTGCGTGTGCGTGTGCGTGTGCGTGCGCGTGTTACCGTGCAGCAGTCGGGCCCGCAGCGCGTCGTTGTGGTCGCGCAGCGCGGCGAGCTCGGCCCGCAGCGTGTGTATGTGCGTGTGCGTGTGCGTGTGCGTGCGCGTGTTACCGTGCAGCAGTCGGGCCCGCAGCGCGTCGTTGTGGTCGCGCAGCGCGGCGAGCTCGGCCCGCAGCGTGTGTATGTGCGTGTGCGTGTGCGTGCGCGTGTTACCGTGCAGCAGTCGGGCCCGCAGCGCGTCGTTGTGGTCGCGCAGCGCGGCGAGCTCGGCCCGCAGCGTGTGTATGTGCGTGTGCGTGTGCGTGTGCGTGCGCGTGTTACCGTGCAGCAGTCGGGCCCGCAGCGCGTCGTTGTGGTCGCGCAGCGCGGCGAGCTCGGCCCGCAGCGTGTGTATGTGCGTGTGCGTGTGCGTGTGCGTGCGCGTGTTACCGTGCAGCAGTCGG
The DNA here is from genome assembly GCA_036509395.1 of Antheraea yamamai. Taxonomy (NCBI): domain Eukaryota; kingdom Metazoa; phylum Arthropoda; class Insecta; order Lepidoptera; family Saturniidae; genus Antheraea; species Antheraea yamamai. Next base: position 820,688 of record AP028447.1, read on the forward strand.
GCCCGCAGCGCGTCGTTGTGGTCGCGCAGCGCGGCGAGCTCGGCCCGCAGCGTGTGTATGTGCGTGTGCGTGTGCGTGTGCGTGTGCGTGCGCGTGTTACCGTGCAGCAGTCGGGCCCGCAGCGCGTCGTTGTGGTCGCGCAGCGCGGCGAGCTCGGCCCGCAGCGTGTGTATGTGCGTGTGCGTGTGCGTGTGCGTGTGCGTGCGCGTGTTACCGTGCAGCAGTCGGGCCCGCAGCGCGTCGTTGTGGTCGCGCAGCGCGGCGAGCTCGGCCCGCAGCGTGTCGGCGTCGCGCTGCTGCTGCGCGTGCGCGTGTGCGGCCCCCAGCAGCAGCGAGAGCGTGCGCTGCAGCCCGCAGGCCGCGCCCGCGAGCCGCGCCGCCAGCACCGCGCCCGACCCGCAGCACTCTGCCGACACCACGACACCACGCAACATCAATAACACACTACCCATGACCTAAACACGCCGATCACACAACCGTTCATTGTGCAATCGATTGTTACACATGGAAAAATCAATCCAGTGAATCGATTTCCGGTACTATGGAATAGCCATTCGATTTTTTTTCTATTTAAATAAAAATAAAACCTTGAAATAATTTCTAATTTCACAAAAAACTAAAAAAAAAAATTATCAATAAACAAAAAGAATTGAGAGATTAATTTTAACATACTCAATTTTTTATTAGTTTTTAAACACTATATTCCTTTGAAATTCTTTTCTTTTCAATTAATTTAACTCTTCAAATCATTATAACAATAATTCCGTTTTCATCATGTGATCTCGTCTAAAAATTTAAATAGTTCAAAATTACACACGAAGGTACGTAATCTCCTAACATTTGAAATTAATTTTAACATATTAATGCATGTAACTATGAGGTGATAGAAAATTCCAAAACTCACCAATGTCGTCCTCCAGGTGTCCCTCGAGGGAGATAGGATGGTGCTGGTGATGTTGGTACTGGTGTTGGTGGTGGTACTGGTCGAGGTCTGCGAGCATCTCGAAGGAGGCGTCCCGGTCGAGCGAACTCTCCGCGCGGGAGAGCAACGGGACAGCCCCCGCCCCCGCCTCCACCAGCTCCTCCGCCCGCCCTAACTCCTCCACCCGCCCTAGTTCCAGCTCCAACGCATCTGCATCATATATTCAACTTCCCTCACGAAAACGTTCAAATCAATATTACATTTACCAATCGACCAAAATATCAATTCATACACACATTGGACATTTATACATGTGGAATAATTGCTATTGACACGCACCCGTACTATTGACTTGTACTAATTACTGACAACTATTGACCCGTACTGAAATATTATTGGCTGGATATATCAACCAATCATAAGCATCTTTATTATTAATTACCATATGCTTTGGCAGGACACGCATGATTTATTATACATCCATAACACTTATCATTCATTTCTAAAATATATACATCGACGAACTCATTGAGCTTCATGCATTTGTTACAAAAATCTTGTATTTTTTATTGGGACATGAAATGACCTTAGAAAACAGAAATAAAACTTGCAGTTAATCGCAGTGATACGTATAACACAAATACATATTATACCTCCGTAGTAAGATAAAGCTACAATATGACGTTACATTATACACGCGAAATTTAACATGCCTCCGCCTCCTTCGTACCTCACTTGGTACACAAACTTAAATTGTGACGAGGACATATTGTTTTGTGTTCGCAAAACGTTCTGAACATATTTAGTTGACGTATAAATGAATCGACAGCCGAGAGTGTGACGGACCTGCGTGCGGGTGTGCGGCGGGGGGCGCGGCGGGGGGCGCGGCGGGGGGCACGGCGGGGGGTCCGGCGGGGGTCGCGGGGGTCGCGGGGTCGGTGCGCGGGCGGCAGTGGTCGCAGCGCGGCCTCGCCCTCGCGCTGACGGCAGCCGTCTCGCTGACACTGAGGGCGCGGCTTATCGACAGCGTCAGCTGGTTCGCTGCACCACACGATACATCCATAACTCATTACTCGAATACATCCAGTCAACGTGAAGAGTTATTCTTAATTGTTTACAATTTCGTTTATATGATGAAATAATTTGAAAATGAATATATAGTTTACCCTGAGTTTGCGCGGCTAGCAGCAGGTGGTGCAGGTCGGGCGGGGGGCCGGTCGGTGTGGGGGGTGCGGGGGGTCCGGGGGGCGACAGCTCCTCGATGCTGTCGGAGCGCGTGAGATGTCCTCGGATCGTCCGCAGCTCTCGACTTACGTCTGCAATGTTAACATTTTTTTCTTTATTTCTACAGATTCTGGCTCCGCACCTTTTTCCTGCTTTCGTTTACTTTATTGATCATGTCAGACATCGTTGTAATTATGAGGAACTATTATTATTTTACTAAACTTATTATACATCTGATTTTTAACTGAGATTATTGCCTTTATAGTGGTTTCATATTTATCTTTTATAAGTATTTTTAAATTATAATCCAGAATGTGCCACGCCGAATCGTGCACGGCCCGACGAATGAACCTATTAAGTGTCGTGTCATCTCGGTATAGTAGACACAGGTGTTTTGTACTTTGCAATGTTAACGTTCCTTGTAGAGAGACACGTAAGGACGTGTTCGGGGAGTGGGAAGTAGAGATAAAGACCTCCCCGTGGGGTACGCACCGAAGTGTCCGAGCGCGTCGGCGACGGCGAGGTCCGCGAGCTGCTCGTAGCAGTGCTCGGGCACGGCGAGGATCTCCGCCACGATGCTGCTCTTAGCGGCCAGTCCGTTGCGGATCACCTCGTCCAGCCGCCGGAGCCGCTCTGCACACGCATACGAGACACATGAACATATCTATAGAGCGCGTGGAGAGCGCGTGCGTGCAGCGCGTGCGTACCGGCGTGCGTGTAGGCGCGGCGGGCGGTGTGCGCGCGCGCGGCGGCGGGCTCCAGCACGTGCAGCGCGGCGCTCGGCTCCAGCGCGGCCGCGGGCTCGGCGCCGTGCGTGCTGATGCGCCCCACTGTCGGCCGCCGCGGCCTGCGACACACGGAAACACACTAGCGCGTTAATATATGCACACTGATACAATTCTATTGTTATATCACCTAGCAAACCTAACCTAATCTTAAATAGTTCTTACAAACTATATAAACCTACAAGCAAGTATAATCTAGAAAAAACCGTACAACTTAAACCAATCAAAATATTTGCCCACGCTTTCATCATCATCATCATCTGTATCGCGGTGTCAAGAGGAACGGCAAATTAATAAGCTTACTGATGCTTATTGACACATTCGGATTTCTACATTCCAACCGTTAGAGGATTCTGTACCCAGTAAATAAGGACCTCTATCACCCAGTCGACTTTAGACTTTAGACTGTCATAATAAAAGCAGAGTCCAAAAATATCGAAATATAATCTAAATTTTGTCGACAATTCTATAAGCTAAAGAACGAGACTCTTTCCAAAAAGAAAAACAATTTTTAAATCGATTTGAATCCTCGTCTGTAAAATCGATTCATAAAACATTCTTTGTTTGTAGAATCAATTCATGAAAAACTCTACGTCTAGTGGATCGATTATTCAAAAAAATGAATCTTTTCGATATTTACATTTTTTTTGGTTTATGATGAGCTTTTTTTTAACCGACTTTGAAAAAAGAGGAAGTTACTATTAAATTATTGTATGCTATTATTTTTGTCTAGATAAAAAAAAATCGATACACAATTTTATAGTATAGTGTCAGTGATCGCTTCACTGTATCGATTCGATGTTTAATATCGATTAAAATAATCGATTTTTCTATATCAAAAATCGATTATTTGATTAATTTATGACAGTTCGCCACCCCTACTACAAGCCCTGTCAATGCCCCAACATTGGTCCTTCGAGCCTGATTTATAAAATAAAATAAAAACTTTGGAAACGTCGAATTACAGCACCTCCCTCCAAGAAACGCGCGTGCGCGTGTCCAGTTTCGTTCACATAACAATCAGAAATACATTGGTGCCTGCGAGTGCCCGACCGGTGCAGCGGTACTGACTTGTGTTTGTCGTCTCTCTCAGCGAGCTCGTCCTTCTCCATCGAGCGCCTCTCTTCGGTCTCTTCTCTCTCCTCTCTCTCCACGCTCTTCGTCTCCTCCCGCGGTTCCCTCTCCGCGAGTTCGTCTCGCTCCCTCTCAGTGGAGCTGCGCTCTAATGATGCTCTATCTCTCTCTACCTCCGGTTCGTCCGGCGGAGCGGTCGACGAAGATTTCTCCGAAGCGTCCGATGGGTTGCGCGATACGTTTATACCTAAAAGCATGAATAAATTATTCATGGCAACACTTATTTAACGATTTATTAACAAAACATTAGGTGATAATTTTAGTTATTACGTCAAACGAGAGTTAAATAAAAACATGAGGCGATGTATGGCTGTCCGTTCACTGAGAACACTTAAATGACCAGACAAATGTCAATAAAATTTTGCATAGAAATCTCACATATATTATATACATGTATAATTTAGGAAAATTAAGTCTAGCGAATCCAATGGACACGTAATAGATTTTAGGCTAAAAAATGAAAGATGGTCTATAGCAGCGATACGCCATGATGGCCGTTTTGACGTTTGTTCGCTCATGAAGTTTCGTATGAATTAATAACTACGTTCGAAGTAACAAATTACTGATTTTTATTGTCCTTATTTTGATACACTGGTTATACACCTTATTTTAACACAACCTTAATTTGATACCCTGGTTTTTATATGATGTATCATTTTCATTACATAGTATAAAATAAAGTCCCATACCGCGTCTGTCTGTCTGTCTGTTCGCGGTAAACAGAAAAACTACTGAACGGATTTTCATGCGGTTTACACCAGCGAATAAAGTGATTCATGAGGAACGTTTTGGTATATAATTTGTCAAGGATTTATTTTTAATCAGGGCGAGACAACGTCTGCAGGGACCGCTAGTTAACTTTATAATAAGGTCCCACGAACAAATATTTTTTCCGTTTTTACTAAGGATAATACCAGCGCCATTTGACAGAGTATTTAATGGATTATAACTACTACTGTACTTATTTTGTAGTCCGGTGAAGCTGTTAAGACCTTGCTAGGACAACAGCGTAATCAGTTCGAGAAAAAAATTGTACTTATTTACAATACAACTGGGTATTTATATTTTTCAAAGTTATACATTTATATCCTATATATAATTATATATATAGGATCGCTGGCCAACACTACTATTATATCCGCCGAAATCGCGTGAATGCTTAATGCGACAAAGCAGCATTTCATTATATTTTGTCGAAAATAAATCGACATTTCACGCCACTATTGTAATGAGTCAAAACGGCCATCATAGCGTGCCGCTACTGTAATGCATATTGAGAGGTGATGTGAAAAAATATGAATACATTGACATTAGAGCAAGTAGAGTGACTCAAGTAACTCAGGATCTCGAATAATTAAGTTGTTTACTTAGAGTGAACTTACCTGAATCATCAGCGGACCTGGAGGGCTGGTGGGATGGCGTTATAGTGGGCTTCAGCTCCGTCAGTTTGGCCAGCGGTGACTCTTGTATGTATTTCACCCAACTGAAATACAGAAAATATATATAACGAGAAATTCAATAAACATGTTTAGGTCACGCTTTTTGTGCAGATTTTTATAATTGTTGTATTTCAAGTGAAACTTTTATGGCACGGCAGGGAAAAAATTGCGTTAGGCGGTATACATTGAAACACGGAACGTTTTTTTTTTATTATTAAACTGTATGCCTTTTTTTATTATTCTAAAATAAAATTAACTTAATAAAATCTTTAAAGCTAACTAAGCTCTTGTTTCGCAGAGTATTAAAAATATTATTTTAAAATTTAGTTTGCTATGGTTTTTATATACAATGGTTTTGTTAAATATCATCAATAGAACATTTATGATAAACATGAAGCTAAATTTTCAGTCTCACTTGTCAACAAGAAAATAGGGAAATATTAAATCTGTTTTTGTAGTGTATTTTGTAATAATATCTTGGGATTAGTGTGAGTATAGTGGTACTAACGTGGCGTACTCCGGCGGGGTGTTGGCGGAGAGCTCGTGCATCTGCACTCCGTTGTAATAATATCTTGGGATTAGTGTGAGTATAGTGGTACTAACGTGGCGTACTCCGGCGGGGTGTTGGCGGAGAGCTCGTGCATCTGCACTCCGTTGTAATAATATCTTGGGATTAGTGTGAGTATAGTGGTACTAACGTGGCGTACTCCGGCGGGGTGTTGGCGGAGAGCTCGTGCATCTGCACTCCGTTGTAATAATATCTTGGGATTAGTGTGAGTATAGTGGTACTAACGTGGCGTACTCCGGCGGGGTGTTGGCGGAGAGCTCGTGCATCTGCACTCCGTTGTAATAATATCTTGGGATTAGTGTGAGTATAGTGGTACTAACGTGGCGTACTCCGGCGGGGTGTTGGCGGAGAGCTCGTGCATCTGCACTCCGTTGTAATAATATCTTGGGATTAGTGTGAGTATAGTGGTACTAACGTGGCGTACTCCGGCGGGGTGTTGGCGGAGAGCTCGTGCATCTGCACTCCGTTGTAATAATATCTTGGGATTAGTGTGAGTATAGTGGTACTAACGTGGCGTACTCCGGCGGGGTGTTGGCGGAGAGCTCGTGCATCTGCACTCCGTTGTAATAATATCTTGGGATTAGTGTGAGTATAGTGGTACTAACGTGGCGTACTCCGGCGGGGTGTTGGCGGAGAGCTCGTGCATCTGCACTCCGTTGTAATAATATCTTGGGATTAGTGTGAGTATAGTGGTACTAACGTGGCGTACTCCGGCGGGGTGTTGGCGGAGAGCTCGTGCATCTGCACTCCGTTGTAATAATATCTTGGGATTAGTGTGAGTATAGTGGTACTAACGTGGCGTACTCCGGCGGGGTGTTGGCGGAGAGCTCGTGCATCTGCACTCCGTTGTAATAATATCTTGGGATTAGTGTGAGTATAGTGGTACTAACGTGGCGTACTCCGGCGGGGTGTTGGCGGAGAGCTCGTGCATCTGCACTCCGTTGTAATAATATCTTGGGATTAGTGTGAGTATAGTGGTACTAACGTGGCGTACTCCGGCGGGGTGTTGGCGGAGAGCTCGTGCATCTGCACTCCGTTGTAATAATATCTTGGGATTAGTGTGAGTATAGTGGTACTAACGTGGCGTACTCCGGCGGGGTGTTGGCGGAGAGCTCGTGCATCTGCACTCCGTTGTAATAATATCTTGGGATTAGTGTGAGTATAGTGGTACTAACGTGGCGTACTCCGGCGGGGTGTTGGCGGAGAGCTCGTGCATCTGCACTCCGTTGTAATAATATCTTGGGATTAGTGTGAGTATAGTGGTACTAACGTGGCGTACTCCGGCGGGGTGTTGGCGGAGAGCTCGTGCATCTGCACTCCGTTGTAATAATATCTTGGGATTAGTGTGAGTATAGTGGTACTAACGTGGCGTACTCCGGCGGGGTGTTGGCGGAGAGCTCGTGCATCTGCACTCCGTTGTAATAATATCTTGGGATTAGTGTGAGTATAGTGGTACTAACGTGGCGTACTCCGGCGGGGTGTTGGCGGAGAGCTCGTGCATCTGCACTCCGTTGTAATAATATCTTGGGATTAGTGTGAGTATAGTGGTACTAACGTGGCGTACTCCGGCGGGGTGTTGGCGGAGAGCTCGTGCATCTGCACTCCGTTGTAATAATATCTTGGGATTAGTGTGAGTATAGTGGTACTAACGTGGCGTACTCCGGCGGGGTGTTGGCGGAGAGCTCGTGCATCTGCACTCCGTTGTAATAATATCTTGGGATTAGTGTGAGTATAGTGGTACTAACGTGGCGTACTCCGGCGGGGTGTTGGCGGAGAGCTCGTGCATCTGCACTCCGTTGTAATAATATCTTGGGATTAGTGTGAGTATAGTGGTACTAACGTGGCGTACTCCGGCGGGGTGTTGGCGGAGAGCTCGTGCATCTGCACTCCGTTGTAATAATATCTTGGGATTAGTGTGAGTATAGTGGTACTAACGTGGCGTACTCCGGCGGGGTGTTGGCGGAGAGCTCGTGCATCTGCACTCCGTTGTAATAATATCTTGGGATTAGTGTGAGTATAGTGGTACTAACGTGGCGTACTCCGGCGGGGTGTTGGCGGAGAGCTCGTGCATCTGCACTCCGTTGTAATAATATCTTGGGATTAGTGTGAGTATAGTGGTACTAACGTGGCGTACTCCGGCGGGGTGTTGGCGGAGAGCTCGTGCATCTGCACTCCGTTGTAATAATATCTTGGGATTAGTGTGAGTATAGTGGTACTAACGTGGCGTACTCCGGCGGGGTGTTGGCGGAGAGCTCGTGCATCTGCACTCCGTTGTAATAATATCTTGGGATTAGTGTGAGTATAGTGGTACTAACGTGGCGTACTCCGGCGGGGTGTTGGCGGAGAGCTCGTGCATCTGCACTCCGTTGTAATAATATCTTGGGATTAGTGTGAGTATAGTGGTACTAACGTGGCGTACTCCGGCGGGGTGTTGGCGGAGAGCTCGTGCATCTGCACTCCGTTGTAATAATATCTTGGGATTAGTGTGAGTATAGTGGTACTAACGTGGCGTACTCCGGCGGGGTGTTGGCGGAGAGCTCGTGCATCTGCACTCCGTTGTAATAATATCTTGGGATTAGTGTGAGTATAGTGGTACTAACGTGGCGTACTCCGGCGGGGTGTTGGCGGAGAGCTCGTGCATCTGCACTCCGTTGTAATAATATCTTGGGATTAGTGTGAGTATAGTGGTACTAACGTGGCGTACTCCGGCGGGGTGTTGGCGGAGAGCTCGTGCATCTGCACTCCGTTGTAATAATATCTTGGGATTAGTGTGAGTATAGTGGTACTAACGTGGCGTACTCCGGCGGGGTGTTGGCGGAGAGCTCGTGCATCTGCACTCCGTTGTAATAATATCTTGGGATTAGTGTGAGTATAGTGGTACTAACGTGGCGTACTCCGGCGGGGTGTTGGCGGAGAGCTCGTGCATCTGCACTCCGTTGTAATAATATCTTGGGATTAGTGTGAGTATAGTGGTACTAACGTGGCGTACTCCGGCGGGGTGTTGGCGGAGAGCTCGTGCATCTGCACTCCGTTGTAATAATATCTTGGGATTAGTGTGAGTATAGTGGTACTAACGTGGCGTACTCCGGCGGGGTGTTGGCGGAGAGCTCGTGCATCTGCACTCCGTTGTAATAATATCTTGGGATTAGTGTGAGTATAGTGGTACTAACGTGGCGTACTCCGGCGGGGTGTTGGCGGAGAGCTCGTGCATCTGCACTCCGTTGTAATAATATCTTGGGATTAGTGTGAGTATAGTGGTACTAACGTGGCGTACTCCGGCGGGGTGTTGGCGGAGAGCTCGTGCATCTGCACTCCGTTGTAATAATATCTTGGGATTAGTGTGAGTATAGTGGTACTAACGTGGCGTACTCCGGCGGGGTGTTGGCGGAGAGCTCGTGCATCTGCACTCCGTTGTAATAATATCTTGGGATTAGTGTGAGTATAGTGGTACTAACGTGGCGTACTCCGGCGGGGTGTTGGCGGAGAGCTCGTGCATCTGCACTCCGTTGTAATAATATCTTGGGATTAGTGTGAGTATAGTGGTACTAACGTGGCGTACTCCGGCGGGGTGTTGGCGGAGAGCTCGTGCATCTGCACTCCGTTGTAATAATATCTTGGGATTAGTGTGAGTATAGTGGTACTAACGTGGCGTACTCCGGCGGGGTGTTGGCGGAGAGCTCGTGCATCTGCACTCCGTTGTAATAATATCTTGGGATTAGTGTGAGTATAGTGGTACTAACGTGGCGTACTCCGGCGGGGTGTTGGCGGAGAGCTCGTGCATCTGCACTCCGTTGTAATAATATCTTGGGATTAGTGTGAGTATAGTGGTACTAACGTGGCGTACTCCGGCGGGGTGTTGGCGGAGAGCTCGTGCATCTGCACTCCGTTGTAATAATATCTTGGGATTAGTGTGAGTATAGTGGTACTAACGTGGCGTACTCCGGCGGGGTGTTGGCGGAGAGCTCGTGCATCTGCACTCCGTTGTAATAATATCTTGGGATTAGTGTGAGTATAGTGGTACTAACGTGGCGTACTCCGGCGGGGTGTTGGCGGAGAGCTCGTGCATCTGCACTCCGTTGTAATAATATCTTGGGATTAGTGTGAGTATAGTGGTACTAACGTGGCGTACTCCGGCGGGGTGTTGGCGGAGAGCTCGTGCATCTGCACTCCGTTGTAATAATATCTTGGGATTAGTGTGAGTATAGTGGTACTAACGTGGCGTACTCCGGCGGGGTGTTGGCGGAGAGCTCGTGCATCTGCACTCCGTTGTAATAATATCTTGGGATTAGTGTGAGTATAGTGGTACTAACGTGGCGTACTCCGGCGGGGTGTTGGCGGAGAGCTCGTGCATCTGCACTCCGTTGTAATAATATCTTGGGATTAGTGTGAGTATAGTGGTACTAACGTGGCGTACTCCGGCGGGGTGTTGGCGGAGAGCTCGTGCATCTGCACTCCGTTGTAATAATATCTTGGGATTAGTGTGAGTATAGTGGTACTAACGTGGCGTACTCCGGCGGGGTGTTGGCGGAGAGCTCGTGCATCTGCACTCCGTTGTAATAATATCTTGGGATTAGTGTGAGTATAGTGGTACTAACGTGGCGTACTCCGGCGGGGTGTTGGCGGAGAGCTCGTGCATCTGCACTCCGTTGTAATAATATCTTGGGATTAGTGTGAGTATAGTGGTACTAACGTGGCGTACTCCGGCGGGGTGTTGGCGGAGAGCTCGTGCATCTGCACTCCGTTGTAATAATATCTTGGGATTAGTGTGAGTATAGTGGTACTAACGTGGCGTACTCCGGCGGGGTGTTGGCGGAGAGCTCGTGCATCTGCACTCCGTTGTAATAATATCTTGGGATTAGTGTGAGTATAGTGGTACTAACGTGGCGTACTCCGGCGGGGTGTTGGCGGAGAGCTCGTGCATCTGCACTCCGTTGTAATAATATCTTGGGATTAGTGTGAGTATAGTGGTACTAACGTGGCGTACTCCGGCGGGGTGTTGGCGGAGAGCTCGTGCATCTGCACTCCGTTGTAATAATATCTTGGGATTAGTGTGAGTATAGTGGTACTAACGTGGCGTACTCCGGCGGGGTGTTGGCGGAGAGCTCGTGCATCTGCACTCCGTTGTAATAATATCTTGGGATTAGTGTGAGTATAGTGGTACTAACGTGGCGTACTCCGGCGGGGTGTTGGCGGAGAGCTCGTGCATCTGCACTCCGTTGTAATAATATCTTGGGATTAGTGTGAGTATAGTGGTACTAACGTGGCGTACTCCGGCGGGGTGTTGGCGGAGAGCTCGTGCATCTGCACTCCGTTGTAATAATATCTTGGGATTAGTGTGAGTATAGTGGTACTAACGTGGCGTACTCCGGCGGGGTGTTGGCGGAGAGCTCGTGCATCTGCACTCCGTTGTAATAATATCTTGGGATTAGTGTGAGTATAGTGGTACTAACGTGGCGTACTCCGGCGGGGTGTTGGCGGAGAGCTCGTGCATCTGCACTCCGTTGTAATAATATCTTGGGATTAGTGTGAGTATAGTGGTACTAACGTGGCGTACTCCGGCGGGGTGTTGGCGGAGAGCTCGTGCATCTGCACTCCGTTGTAATAATATCTTGGGATTAGTGTGAGTATAGTGGTACTAACGTGGCGTACTCCGGCGGGGTGTTGGCGGAGAGCTCGTGCATCTGCACTCCGTTGTAATAATATCTTGGGATTAGTGTGAGTATAGTGGTACTAACGTGGCGTACTCCGGCGGGGTGTTGGCGGAGAGCTCGTGCATCTGCACTCCGTTGTAATAATATCTTGGGATTAGTGTGAGTATAGTGGTACTAACGTGGCGTACTCCGGCGGGGTGTTGGCGGAGAGCTCGTGCATCTGCACTCCGTTGTAATAATATCTTGGGATTAGTGTGAGTATAGTGGTACTAACGTGGCGTACTCCGGCGGGGTGTTGGCGGAGAGCTCGTGCATCTGCACTCCGTTGTAATAATATCTTGGGATTAGTGTGAGTATAGTGGTACTAACGTGGCGTACTCCGGCGGGGTGTTGGCGGAGAGCTCGTGCATCTGCACTCCGTTGTAATAATATCTTGGGATTAGTGTGAGTATAGTGGTACTAACGTGGCGTACTCCGGCGGGGTGTTGGCGGAGAGCTCGTGCATCTGCACTCCGTTGTAATAATATCTTGGGATTAGTGTGAGTATAGTGGTACTAACGTGGCGTACTCCGGCGGGGTGTTGGCGGAGAGCTCGTGCATCTGCACTCCGTTGTAATAATATCTTGGGATTAGTGTGAGTATAGTGGTACTAACGTGGCGTACTCCGGCGGGGTGTTGGCGGAGAGCTCGTGCATCTGCACTCCGTTGTAATAATATCTTGGGATTAGTGTGAGTATAGTGGTACTAACGTGGCGTACTCCGGCGGGGTGTTGGCGGAGAGCTCGTGCATCTGCACTCCGTTGTAATAATATCTTGGGATTAGTGTGAGTATAGTGGTACTAACGTGGCGTACTCCGGCGGGGTGTTGGCGGAGAGCTCGTGCATCTGCACTCCGTTGTAATAATATCTTGGGATTAGTGTGAGTATAGTGGTACTAACGTGGCGTACTCCGGCGGGGTGTTGGCGGAGAGCTCGTGCATCTGCACTCCGTTGTAATAATATCTTGGGATTAGTGTGAGTATAGTGGTACTAACGTGGCGTACTCCGGCGGGGTGTTGGCGGAGAGCTCGTGCATCTGCACTCCGTTGTAATAATATCTTGGGATTAGTGTGAGTATAGTGGTACTAACGTGGCGTACTCCGGCGGGGTGTTGGCGGAGAGCTCGTGCATCTGCACTCCGTTGTAATAATATCTTGGGATTAGTGTGAGTATAGTGGTACAAACGTGGCGTACTCCGGCGGGGTGTTGGCGGAGAGCTCGTGCATCTGCACTCCGTTGTAATAATATCTTGGGATTAGTGTGAGTATAGTGGTACTAACGTGGCGTACTCCGGCGGGGTGTTGGCGGAGAGCTCGTGCATCTGCACTCCGTTGTAATAATATCTTGGGATTAGTGTGAGTATAGTGGTACTAACGTGGCGTACTCCGGCGGGGTGTTGGCGGAGAGCTCGTGCATCTGCACTCCGTTGTAATAATATCTTGGGATTAGTGTGAGTATAGTGGTACTAACGTGGCGTACTCCGGCGGGGTGTTGGCGGAGAGCTCGTGCATCTGCACTCCGTTGTAATAATATCTTGGGATAAGTGTGAGTATAGTGGTACTAACGTGGCGTACTCCGGCGGGGTGTTGGCGGAGAGCTCGTGCATCTGCACTCCGTTGTAATAATATCTTGGGATTAGTGTGAGTATAGTGGTACTAACGTGGCGTACTCCGGCGGGGTGTTGGCGGAGAGCTCGTGCATCTGCACTCCGTTGTAATAATATCTTGGGATTAGTGTGAGTATAGTGGTACTAACGTGGCGTACTCCGGCGGGGTGTTGGCGGAGAGCTCGTGCATCTGCACTCCGTTGTAATAATATCTTGGGATTAGTGTGAGTATAGTGGTACTAACGTGGCGTACTCCGGCGGGGTGTTGGCGGAGAGCTCGTGCATCTGCACTCCGTTGTAATAATATCTTGGGATTAGTGTGAGTATAGTGGTACTAACGTGGCGTACTCCGGCGGGGTGTTGGCGGAGAGCTCGTGCATCTGCACTCCGTTGTAATAATATCTTGGGATTAGTGTGAGTATAGTGGTACTAACGTGGCGTACTCCGGCGGGGTGTTGGCGGAGAGCTCGTGCATCTGCACTCCGTTGTAATAATATCTTGGGATTAGTGTGAGTATAGTGGTACTAACGTGGCGTACTCCGGCGGGGTGTTGGCGGAGAGCTCGTGCATCTGCACTCCGTTGTAATAATATCTTGGGATTAGTGTGAGTATAGTGGTACTAACGTGGCGTACTCCGGCGGGGTGTTGGCGGAGAGCTCGTGCATCTGCACTCCGTTGTAATAATATCTTGGGATTAGTGTGAGTATAGTGGTACTAACGTGGCGTACTCCGGCGGGGTGTTGGCGGAGAGCTCGTGCATCTGCACTCCGTTGTAATAATATCTTGGGATTAGTGTGAGTATAGTGGTACTAACGTGGCGTACTCCGGCGGGGTGTTGGCGGAGAGCTCGTGCATCTGCACTCCGTTGTAATAATATCTTGGGATTAGTGTGAGTATAGTGGTACTAACGTGGCGTACTCCGGCGGGGTGTTGGCGGAGAGCTCGTGCATCTGCACTCCGTTGTAATAATATCTTGGGATTAGTGTGAGTATAGTGGTACTAACGTGGCGTACTCCGGCGGGGTGTTGGCGGAGAGCTCGTGCATCTGCACTCCGTTGTAATAATATCTTGGGATTAGTGTGAGTATAGTGGTACTAACGTGGCGTACTCCGGCGGGGTGTTGGCGGAGAGCTCGTGCATCTGCACTCCGTTGTAATAATATCTTGGGATTAGTGTGAGTATAGTGGTACTAACGTGGCGTACTCCGGCGGGGTGTTGGCGGAGAGCTCGTGCATCTGCACTCCGTTGTAATAATATCTTGGGATTAGTGTGAGTATAGTGGTACTAACGTGGCGTACTCCGGCGGGGTGTTGGCGGAGAGCTCGTGCATCTGCACTCCGTTGATGTTCATCAGGAAGAACGCGTTGCGCACCGCCGCGTTCGGACGGAACAGAACCTTGTCCCTGCGACACGAGATACCACAACACATTAACCACTACACATACAGATATTATATTCAAATATTAACAACGCCATCTACCGATACTACACGGTACTTCTCTATGAAAAACCACTTAGATATGCAATCTTTTAAACAGTGATTGATTGATCTCAAATATACCAACATATACTTTCATGGCAAAATCAGCACAATGTTTAACCAATTAGTACGAAAGTCGCCATAAAAATGTGTTCATTTCACAGAAATGCAAAGCTATTTACTATACTATCACTAGATGGCGTTAAACTAAATTTTAAGGTGTCATATTTTTCCAAATATTTCAAATCATATAGATTGTAATACATAGCTGTAAACTGTAATACAATAGAACAGTATAATTATAAAGGATTGTTTCAATTTCTAATTATAACTGATTTATTTTTCACATTGTTCACTAGAATCACAACGAAACACATATATTAACTAAAACACAAACTTTGATTTTATTTTTCGCTAATTCCCTGACAAGCATTCAACGGACTGTTATATACTTTAATTACATACATATCTTCAATATCACTTGATAATGTTTAAAAACAAGAACAACGTCATCTATCGGCGACTGTTCACATTACACTTTAACATGCCTATTATTGTAACGTATTGAGCAGGAATCTGAATGATTCTACATCATGATCTACAGTGATGAATTATGAAGGGTAGGTAGTGAGGGTGTTGGATTACCACTTGATGAGAGGTGAAAGCTGCTGGTGCTGGGAGCTGCTCGGCTGCGAGATCGGCTTCAGCACGAACTTGTCTCCCTCGCGCTGCACCAGCACCAAGCTGTCCTCCAGCATCAGCGCCTGTGCATCATCATATTCGCAGATATCAGATATAATATTCTCAATCTAATAATACATTGTGGTTATGAGTTTCATTCCCATACTGAGAAAAGTTCCACAAGCGACAATATATTTGTGTAGATATACATATTAAAACTGCTAAATCCGACTTTAGTCGTTCATATACCATGTTTAATTTTTTTAAGATTTTCAGTATTTATACACCGAAAACAAAGTTCGAATAATGCCGTTCATGAGGTTTTTAGTTTTTTTTTTAATGATTGTATAAACAACACGTATAACATTTGAAGATCTTGAAAAAGAAACGTAAAACCGGAACGGCTGAAATGTGATGTAGCTTATTTTGAAATGTAAAGATTCATTTATTCTGTTCATTCATTTCCTGTTGCAATATATGCCCATACAATATGTCAGTAAAAGTCCTGGGAAAATTTGAATGTGTGACATTCAAAATATAAAAATATGCTTTCATATGTCACTTAGTTTAGAAATAGAAATAAATTTGCTGCATCTAATTTCAACTTTATTATACTACTTAACTTTCATTTTAAAAAAACAGTGCGGTTACGCACGGAGATAGTGGGAATTCTTTGGCCTACATGTATTAATTGTATTAAATTATATTATGTACATGAGAATGTTCTTAAACTATATACTATACAAAACCCAGTAGTAATATATATATATATATATATTGTATATGTAGTAGCGGAGGTGGTGCTACGTGTAGAGTAGTGTGTCTGTGGGGTGTGGGTGTGGGTGGGGGTGGGGGGTACTAACGAGCACGTTGATCTTCTTGTTGGAGTCGTTGCGGATGCTGATGTCTCCCTCCATGCGGAGGTGGTGCTGCGTGTAGAGTAGCGTGTGTGTGGGGTGTGGGTGTGGGTGGGGGTGGGGGTGGGGCTGTACTAACGAGCACGTTGATCTTCTTGTTGGAGTCGTTGCGGATGCTGAGGTCTCCCTCCATGCGGAGGTGGTGCTGCGTGAGGTCGAGGCGCCGCAGCTCCTCCCACTCGGGGCCGGAGGGGACGCGGATCTCCAGCTTGCTCTGGATCGTTCGTAACCTTCAACATCACAAGTACGTTATACACCATACTAGCTGACGGAGCCATTGCTGTGGCTCAGTTGTAACATGTTTAATTAAAATTATAATGAACTATTTGGTATAAATGGGATAATGAGTCTGCTTAAAACATTGTTACAGAAAATGCGAGGTTACCTAGTAAATAGATTGACAGAACTCGTGCACCATAAAATAAATTGCAGTTGAAATAGAAATTCAAAATTAAAACATGGTGCTGATACCTATAACAGTCGGTCCTATACTTTTTTGCCAAAAAACTAATTTAAAGCGCCATCTGTTCGTGACTGATGAAACTTACAATTAATAACAATAATCAATATTGACAATTATTTAATTTGTAAATTAAAAATGTTAAGGTTATTAATCGAAATATAAATCATCATATCTCCCAAGTTGGACCAAATTATACATATTTTTTGCCACACATTTGCCAATGTTTGATGAAAATCGGTTAAGTAAGTTTTGAAATTCATCTTGGACAAACGTGATCACACTGGATTTTTATATATTTAAGATTTTTGTTATAGGATAAGCTTGATGCAGTAACCCTATTTTTTTTGTACTTAGTTGCCCGTAATGTAAATACATTGTAGTTGATATATTTACAAATAACACATTTCAGTATTGATTGACGAAAAATATTTACTGGAGATTTTCAGAGCGTGTGAGAAATAAAATAGCTTTGTATCAATGGTAAGAATGCGGAATCAAGTCAATATTCGTAATTAGTACCGTTTGAAATATGTTTATAAATATTACCTACGTATAGTAGAAAATTCAATTTGAAGATCAAAGGAATATGAATAGAATATGATTTTAAATTGATTTATTTAAAAAAGTCGGGGCTCGTACCTGTGCTCGTTCTCGGCGGTGCGGATGGCGGTGTCGACGCGGTGCAGCACGTCCTTGGCGACGGCCAGCGCGCGCCGCAGCCGCGCCACGTCCTCCTCCGGGTCGCGGTCCGCGTCGCTGAGCGTGTGCAGCACGCCCTCCAGCAGCAGCTGGTACTTGGTGAGCCGCTGCCACACGCACGCCAGCAGGTCCCGCAGCTGCAGGCGCCCGCACAGCGGCAGCTGCTCGCGGCTCGCCAGGAACGCGTGCAGCTCCTTGTTCTTGCGGCGGCGCTCGCGCAGCGCCTCCAGCGCCATGCGCTGCCCGCGGCAGAACCGCGACAGGCACGCCGCGTAGCCGCTGTCGCCGAGCGCGCTCAGCATCGCGTCGGCCACCGGGCGCACCCGCACCAGCGGCTCCGCGCGGCCCGCCCGCAGCGCGCGCAGCTCCGCGTAGAGCCGCGCGTGCCGCTCGCGCACCGCCGGCAGGTTCGGGAACAGCGCGCGCAGCTCCTCCGCCGGCAGCAGCGTCGGCTGCGCCTCCAGCGCGCGCAGGAACACGCCGCCCAGCACCTTCAGCCACCGCACGTGCGACCCCTCCGACACTATCAGCTCTGCACCACAACAAACATTTATACACAACAATAACCGTAACGCTCATTTCACCCATAAAAAAGTCACTTATTCGACTACTCTCTCTAATAGTAAATTAACGTAAAATGCCAAAGTAAAAACATTCTTTATAAAAACAGGTACACTACCTTTCATACTAGATTCAGTCAAACAGTATAAACTGTAACAACTTTACATTTTTGTTCACATTGTGATAGCAAGTCTATGCATGAGCTTTATAAAAACTAAATAAAAAAATATAACAGCCTTTATTATACACCATACGAAATGAACACATTTTACACGAAAAATATAAAAGTTAAGTATCATTAACGCTCGCTTCAAATTGTACATGTGTATAAACAGAGAATAGATTATAATTTACGCGTGTATAAAATATTCCGCAGCCGCACATCTCTCTCAACGTTTCTCTGATTGATTGATTATATAGGAAGCGAATATCTTACTATAGCTTCAGAATATACATGATAAATTTAGTTTTATATATTTCAATGTGACTCCTCTGAATTTTATAAACGTATTCTCGTGTCAAATTTTACTTTCTTTCATTGTATTACCAAACATAAATAACCACAAGCAGCTTCAGACGTTGCGCTCAATATTTGTGCGAACAAGTCCCGATTGTCAGCTTTGTACGCTAAGCGTTCACACGTCGATTATGACAAACTAGTCTAGTCCAATTCGAGCCAATGCAAAAATGTGCGAGACTTCATTACTATAGTACTTTTTCCACACAAATAAATTACATGAATAAGGACTACATAATACTTGTTTCTATCATTTCATGATACTTTTATTTTATTTGAAAAACATATTTTATTTTAATTGAAATCCTGTAAAATAAATTCACTTCATATGTGTCAAATACAAAACGCTATTCTTCAATTTATTATGTCACATTTCGTGTTTTTATTTATATGATGAGACCATTTGGCAATTAGACCAGTGGATACACATACACTCAGTGAACCGTCAACGAGTGGATACATCGCAACGTTTTGATAAACATTTTTTTATAGAATATGGATTACGTTTGACCACAATTTCACCTGATGTTAAATTGCGACGTGGTCCAAGATGGTAAACCTAAAGAAGGGCCGACTCTCAAGTGCAGCTGCCGGAATACATTACAATTGAAATTATTTTTAACTTGCGAATGGATAGCCTATCACTATGTTATTCTTTCATTACAATCTTATCCTTCACCGATAGCTACAGCCTCAGTTGCAATGATTAGAATCTAAGTCGATCGACGCATTGTTCAAACACGCTATCAATGAGGCTTGTTTCAAAATTTCATTAATTAAACCGACACACGACTCCAAATTATCGATACTGACGCGTTCGTCGGACCAGCACTATATTGTCAATTCACACGTTCGACTAATAGTGTTGGCCAAAATAGGCGACCTTATAATTAGTAGCAAACATTAGCAGACATATTACCGTGTATAACTTCCTGGCGCTTCCTGAGGCGAGCGCTCAGCACCAGCGAGTCGAGGAGGTGCGGCGGCAAGCTGTCCGCCCACTGCGCCGCCAGCGGCTCGTCCTCCTCCGACCAGTCCGACTGCGACGCTGCACGGTCACATAACACTCTTTTACACCACATTCTAGCCAATATAACCACTCATATTATATGGACCTCAGTACTGGCCGACGAAGGAAACGGATGAGAAAAGATTACATGTTCCAGAGAGTAATAGGTTAGCTTGTTACGGGCAGGTTCTGAGAAGAGATGAAAGTCATGTAGGTAGGAAGGTCTCGAATATGAAGGTGGACGGATATAGGAATAAAGGAAGACCGAAAAAGATAGGGATGGATTGAGTGAAAAATGATAAGTACATAAAAGTTGTGAATACTAAGATGACATCTGACAGGGGAGAGTGAAAAGGAAAACATGTTATGCTGATCCTGCTTAGGTGCGATAAGGGTAAGAAGTAGAAAATTGTAGCTAATATAACATCAACATTCATAATCGAAAACGCTTTTGGTAGGAACGTGTAAACGACGTGACCTTCGACACCGTGCCACATACCTTCATATGAATTTAATTAACACATGTGTAAATAAAACATAATTAAAACAGTGAATTTTTATAAACTGACCCTGCTGTTCAGCAACGACTGTACTGCTCTCGTTGCTCCTGGACGAGAGGCTGGAACTACTCGAGCTGCCGGACGGTGCTGTCGGTGCTCCCGGTTCCAGGTCACTGTGAACAAATATATTCAAATGATATCATCAAATCTGATTCATAATTGAATCAATAAGATCAATAAATTAATTATAAGTTCCCCAATAATAATTACTTTAATATGTATAATTCCATCACTTTCAGACATAAAGGTATACACACGAACTTGTGTTTACAGAATCTATAGGAAAACGTTACTTAAACTTTAACCGTATGACACAAATATGTGCAACATTTAAAGCTCCAAATTCGCATCCGTTAAAAGGTTACGTACGAAACACGTGAAGGAAACGCAACTGCAAACAAATCAACGGAAGGCTATAAATGTACATCTAATTCCGTAGTCACGTCCCTTGCACTCGCTACAGCAAGGTTCAAAGTTTATTAACGTTCCATAACGTTATAACTTCGTGTCTGAATTTGATAAACGCACTTAAAGGATTTGTGAGTTCTTCATTTATAACTCGCATCTTCAGTGGTAGTTGATGAAGAATATACAAGAGATTTAGCGGTTTCAAAAGCTCTCATCCCTACTCGTAATAATAATCTGGGAGTGTGAAATAACATGTAAATATGAGGAATCAATTTGCACATCCTAAAGGACAACCGTTCACAAATATTCGCATTAATCTAGTAATGATTTAAGCTACTGATTCGCAAAATCCATAAGGCATTGTGAAAGAGAATCGCAATTTATATGAATTATAAAAATAATTAAGATACGAAGTAAATTAGGTTTGAATAAATATGTAGTAAACATTACAAATCAAGAGGTCTGATGGTCTGGAGTTTTGTAACATATGATGTTGCATCTATTAACAACAGATTCCCAAAATAATTCTGATAAACAAAAATGTACCGATGAAAGAAACTTCACCCTCGTAATTACTTAAACAATAAAATTTACCAATTTCTTAAATTAATTAACCAAACCGCAGAATTTAATTTGTCCTTACGATTGAGCTAACAAATTTCCATTAAACTTGTGCCACTATAATCTAATTGTTTACTCGGAGAGAATTCAGAATTCCCAAGATGTTTCTGTTAAACTTTTCGGCAGTTAATGGAAAATTGTCTATTCATTTATAATATTACGTGGAGTAATCAGAATCCATTATACAGAATTAGACGAATTAGAGAACTTCAATTAAATTCATAACTGCTTAATGACAGAGTTGTAACGTCTGGGGAGTTTGTTGAAAGCATCGTTATGATTGCAGATATATACAAATAGAGTATACGGGTATGTAGGGAGTGGCAACGAAACTTTCAACCAGGACCTTATTGTGTCAATAAAAACGTTTTGATAACAAATCTTATCCTATAAGTTTGTATCAACTATTATTTTTATATCATACGGGTTGGCACGTAAGTCTTTCTATGTAAGACTAGCTAACTGAGAATAAACGGTATATATACTGATTTCATGTTTATAAAATAATTTCTTAATTTTTCCTTCTAATGATAAAGCCCGATCATGGTGTGAGAGTGCGCCTGCTATAGAAGCGTTATCTTCCCGACCTCGGTCGAACACGGGATAGTTACAGATAACTTAATATGCTTTTAATTATGTATATTGACAAGCGTCGTTAACGCCACTAAAGCTGGTTTTTGGGTACGCGAGACGGACAACCGAGACCCGGCCTTTACAAACGAACGTGACGGTCGCTTTTTGTTTTGATTATATTAAAATGTATTCATGAAAGAGCGGTAAGAACACGTGAGCCATTTGATTGATCTGTAAATAGCACAAAGTATACATTGACATAATCCATAAATAACGATTATATTATTGAAATTAAACTTGTCAGGTGGCCAATAAATTGGCAGCTTATACTAACAACTTAACTGGATTGTTAATCTCAGTCGCTACAATGGACTTTCTGTATTCTTTGTGACGCGTCCTTGTCGTCTATCGCTTGTCGCCGTTGCACTTTCCTAAAACCTAACTCTATTAATGAATGCGGGACGGAATGCGAGCGCTTTAGGTTTCGAAAGGATATAAAGGAAAGACTTTAATTGTATCATCTCATCAGTTAAAATGTTGCGTATAACCTTGAACAAATAGAAGCGACAGATTGGAAATCTTCGGCTCCAACCAGAAAGTCTCACGTCATGATTCTTGAAGAAAACACCGAATTGTCCACATTCACGATCTTTAATGACCACGATAGGAAAACTACAAAGATCTATTTACAATACTATCACGTTCCAAGCAATGAAAAACCACAGTATAACGTAATTCAGAAATAACACAGGCATATGATACCTTTCCGATAGAGTTCTCCTGGCTAGCATAGCGACGGTCGGCGGCTGTCTTCCCGCCGGCAGCGACACATTCCTGGAAACGCGTGGTGGCGCTTGTGTCGCCATTGTGCACCCGGAGCACTCAAAACTCAATTGAAATAATGTCCACTGTCCGATTTATCAACTTCACAACATTGTTTTATCACCTCACTCGTATTTACAAATATTTAATTTGATCTATTAAATTTAGCCCAGCACGTTTCTACCTACATACAGAGCACTTCTATTAAAGCTCATATTCATAGGGCAAGAACAATCTTTACATGTAGCTATATGATTTATAAAAACTTGTATTTGATCTACACGAAATTATTCTTTTACGCTTAGTCACAACATGGCCAAAGGTGTTCGACACGTGGATTTGCCTTCAAGTACAGCTGCCGAAACACGCCTATAGATTAAGTGCTTGGCGTCAGATTTTCAAGTCACATGAATAATTCAGAATAACACACAAAGATCGTTAACAAATCAAACGTAATCCATAAAAATATGCATACAAAAGCAAATGTCAGTAATCAACATGATATAATGCCCATATCAGTCGAACGTGAAGCTAACGAGCTAGAGACAAATATTGATGCTAATCTATACCTAATCGAACCTGCACTACTAGACGTCCTAGATCACGTGACGTCATAGTTATTAACAACCATTGTATTGTACAGGATAATTAACATAAACGACATTTATGAAGTATAAAGGTAATATTAGATTATGAAGATAATGAAAAGCCACTAAACTGTAGCTACGGTTTAAGCAGAGACGTTAAGGTATGTAGATGTGAACAATTAAATTCTATAGCCACAAAAATAAATCCAGATTTTTCGGACGTACAACCAGTAAAAAAGTATTAACTTGTATATCCGTTTTTCCATATTTCAGGGGAATTATAGCTTCAAAGTGGCAATGTAATCACGGTTTATCTAGAATTCCATCATTCGTAACTGTAGCTCAAGTTTTTAAGGGATGATGATTCAATTGAATCGTCTTTGGACACTACGCGGATACCAGAGTATAGTGATTTGGTAAGCTAACTCGATTCAACTAGTGACTTCTAATTCAAATCGTATTTAAACGTGCTTTGTGAACCAACTCCTATATGCTTAAATTCCGACGAGATTGTAAAGCATAAAACACAAGTCTTCAACTCTCAGGCGACAGCTAGCACAAGGAGCGTTTCCATTAGCTTACCGTGAAGGGAGGAGTTAAGTGGAGCTCTTACTGTGAACCCTAATCAATAACAACTGGACTAGTATACTTATGTAAATATCCAAACATTCACTTTGATCTTTGTTTTATTTCTATTATCATATAACACGCTCGGTATCGCGGTGCATGTGTGCGCACTGTTATTCATTCCTTCCAAAATTTCAATTAACCACTGCATATTATTTCGATTAATTAGTTATCACGATTTCTTGTAACACGTATAACGTAAGTAGTTGCATCTGTTGTAAAATACTTACCAACAGGTAATTTATTTATAATTTATAAATAATAATTGTACACAGGTCTCCGGTTGTGAATGTTAAAACGAGATAACAGCGCGTGACTCAGTAAAGGATGACTCCGATAAGAGATCTGCATTTCCGGGTCACGCAACGCAAACACACAATTAATAATGCTATAATTAACTCTTTTTATTGACTCTAGCTCAGTGATAACGCGTTGGGGTTCCACGAAGTCCAGATTTAGTACTCTCGTATGAGCCAAAACAAGCGAAGGATCTCTAAGGGCTGGAGGAGGTAGAGCCTGGTTCGTGGCTGGTTTGACTCGAGCGCGAAAATACCTTTTGGAGACCTTTTGGAGAAGTTAGAACCGGAGTAAAAAACAATTTATGCTTATAAAATTTACATGCAAAATACATATTATCTATAACTTATTCCAGTTGGTAATGCAACTGTCCCTACATTAATTGGATTTTCGACTGTTCCTAGATTAAACATATTCGATTTCTACGAACATAATAAGTTTGTCGTTGTAATTATGAACTCATATCGGACACAAATTATAACTATATGCATATTCCAATATTTTCGGGTCATCGGTGTTTACGTGTTTTTATTTCTTCTACACAACTTATTTAATTACGATAAATAAATGTATCATATACTAGCTTTCGAGGGTGATTTCGTCCGCGTTGCCTAAACACGAAACCAGTAAATATATATAAATAAATATGATTTATGTACAGAAATAATAAATCTGTTAAATGTAATTTACGCATTATTTTTTCTTTGGAACAAATCCACTGCAGACGGAAATAAATTATAGAATACCGCAATCGTCTTGTAAAAATATAGGCTGTCAGTTTGTTTGGACGTCCCTCGCTCAAATATTAACCGGACTTATATTACGCGATAAACAACATCCCGGTAGTGTCTTACGCTATATATCATCACGCTTATCCACCAAAAAGTACAGCAGTAATGTCGCACACAAAAGAAATTATTTTAAATGTCAACTATCAAGGGATACAATGTTAGATAAATCATATATTAGACAAAAAATATGAAAGTACGTATATGATATATGCGAGTAATGACGCGGAAATTTGTATAAATGAGAGGAAGACGCGCGATTCGCAGCGTCCACACGGCGCGATGTTAGAGATAGCACTGGACAGCGGAACGCTTATCGCGTGTCGCGGGACACACGGCACGTACTGCCTAAGGCGCCGATCATATTTACACGGCCACCGTACAACCGTACAGCCGTGCAATCACTTCTTTTTATACTAGCTGACCCGGCCACGCGTTG
Organism: Antheraea yamamai; assembly: GCA_036509395.1. NCBI lineage: Eukaryota > Metazoa > Arthropoda > Insecta > Lepidoptera > Saturniidae > Antheraea > Antheraea yamamai. The sequence goes on from AP028447.1 coordinate 846,105, forward strand.
CTAGGGCTTATTTATTACACGTTGAATTCAAATATTTGGTATTATAGGGTAATGAGTCTGCCTAAAAACTGTCAGAATAAAGAACGGAAAATTAAAACGTGGTGCCATCTATAAGATATCTATAACAGTCGGTGCTACAGTTTTCTGTCAACAAACTAATTTAAAGCGCCTTCTGTTCGAGACTGATGCAACTTATAATTAAAAACAGCAATCAACATTGACAATAATCTATTTTGTAATTAAAAAATATTGAGGCCATTAATCAATATATATATATATTATCGTATCACTCAATTTGGACCAAATTATACATAAATGCCAACGTTCATGAAGTTCGGTTGAGTAGTTTCGGAGCTCATCGTGGACAAACATCATGACATTGGATTTTTACATATAAAAATTTGTTTTAACGATTTGACCATTCTCATTTGATGTCAAATGATGATGTGATTCAAGATGATTAATACGCTAAACCTAGAGGCGTTTGGCTCTCGAGCGCAGCTAAGCGAACTTAGAAAAAGCCCTACCACCGTGCTATGATTTCCTTCACCGATAGTTCCGTCTCAATGGCTAAGATTCGAACCTAAGTCTATCGACGCGGTGTCCGAACAAGCTATTAACTAAGCCATAATCGCTTTAAAAAGCGAATAATTTAATATTACGTATTACCGACTATATACCCATAAAAATATTCCCAAGCAGTCAATAATAACACTGAAGGAAGTCGATATTAAGTATCACACTATATATTGACAAATTCGATTTTTATTATTACATGCAGTATTTTCTTTCCTTTCTCAAAACCTTTCTGAAACGAGGCAAATTTTGTCGTAATGTCTTCTTTCATCGCAATAATTGGACTACAAAAATTCGGTCAAAATATCCCGTAAATCGAATCTACTTTCAAAATTTTAAAAGTATTGTAATAAATATTGAAAAGATTCCAATAGATACATAGCTATCTACATAGAGCAGAGCTTCTCTATTGGCAATTTTTGAAGTGAAACTTCTTTAGAATCGTTGTGATTTCAAACCCGATGCAACGAAAAAACGACAGGTAATTGACTTAACAACTTTTCGCGGTATTTTCGTTCGTCGGTTACAAAATTATGGCGGTTATTATTTTCGAACGGATTTTTTATTTACTATGTAGAGTAACTAGATTAAAACGTAAAGAAATTTCATCGCAAGTTTATTATTTTATTGAAGTGAAAAACGACAGGTAAGAGACACAAATACAAAAATATGTAGGATGAAGCCGGCAAAGAATGAGACAGAAATATACATACTATTTTATATTATCGGTCTCTCCTCTTTGTGCCATGCTTCGTAGCATCCCCACTCCCGTCTTCTAAGCATAGTCGCCTGTAATTAGTGAGCCAGAGCGAGAGAGCAAATGTCGGTGTGTATGTATATTGCACACTGTTTAATACTTGCTTGTATTTGATTTGTATTTCACTTCTATAATGTGTGAATCGCACACACACCTTTTTTTTTCGAACTGACTACGCTATTGACCTAGCAAGGTCTTAACAGCTTCACCGGACTGCAAAGGCGAGCGCTTACGGCACTCAGCCGATTTATTGGCAAACGTTGCAGTATCTCTACATTATGGATAATCGCAACGTATTGCACTTTGTTCTTGTTCACGTGTTATTCATATTATCTTTATATATAAATTTCTTCTGTACGTGTGTATGTCACTGAACACCTCCTAAACGGCTGGACTAATTTTGATGAAATTTTGTGTGCGTGTTCCAGTGGATCCGAGAATGGTTTAGATTCACAATTGGCGCTGCGGTTGATTTTTAGGATTGTTTTATTCAACGTCCGCCGGGCCCGCTACTATTCATATATAATATTGTTCAATTGATTAAACGCCATAACATCAGTTTCATATACGAGTTTTCATCTGCAGTTAAACATTTGTATTATTACCTTTTTATATTTAGGCTGAAATCGTGTCTATTTTTCTTGGTTATTCGAAAAATTGCTTTAACCGTTATTCTAGGATATTAATTTACTAATATATATAGTGCGCTTATTTCACCACGTTAATATGTATATATATATTATATATATATATATATATATATATATATATATATATATATATAAATAGTGATCGAGTTTGCACAGCACGACCGCGTAACCGTGCACGTCTGACAAATTCCTAACACGCGCTCTGATTTATGTTCCTCGTACCGTTGTATTACAGTTTCCATAGTCCAGTGAGTACCGGTACACTGTTTAGACGCGGAGGTTACGGTTCGAATTCATCGAGTTATCGCAATTCCGGTCAATACATATAATAAGTTATCTATTACCGGACAAAGGTCCATTACCGAATATTTGGTATTTAAAGGAGATTATAAATCCCAATTGGAAATTACTATCATTCAGTTTATTTCAATTGGAAAGGCATTCTATAGAGACAACCTCCACCAGTTGATCTAATTATCTATTTAGCTGTATAAGGACCTCATTAGGTCTCAATAAAAACTGTACCAACGTAAGTAATTATTAGATCTAGATACATAGACAGCTAATAAAGTTACATATCCATTGGTAAATTGATATAAGGGATTAATTAACTTCAAGTTACAATTCAAAATGGTTTGGCATTTCGACCGCGCAAGTAATTGTAGCTTTGAAATTTAATTAACAAACGGTCAAAGAGACATAGATCCATAATATTATTTATAACACATAACAGATTACATTTTAGAAATGTAATTACAGTAAAATAGGCTTTACTCCAAGCAGATACGGTCTGAGGCGACTGCCATTGTTGTGAGCTGAGGAATTAATGACAGTCACCGTTGGTACACCTACAATCTACACAACAAACCCTAAGAGGCTATTTGAATACACCATCAAAGAAACAAATATGTGTCAACATCGTAATTTAGGAATCCATTATTTCGTGCATTAGTGCGTATTTCCCCGTCCCTCCGATCATTCCAGTTATATTCTATACTAATATTATAAGGCTGAAGAGTTTGTTTGCTTGAACGCGCTAATCTCAGGAACTAATGGTCCGATAGCTCATTTATCGAGGATAGCTATAGGTTATATATCATTATGCTAAGACCAATAGGAGCGGAGCAGCAATGAAGAATGTTTCAAAATCGAGGTTTTATTTCCTTTTGAGAGGTTTCGCTTCGTGTTAGCGTTAGTCCAAAGTAACTATTCCACGCGGACGAAGTCGCGGGCAGAAGCTAGTCTATAATAGAATCGATAAAAGCAAATCCAACGAACGTAGAATTTATACATTGGTAACGTTGAAAAATTTCATTATATTAGCACAGGTGTGTTCCTTTGAGACGTGAAACTGCGCACATACGAGCGAGTACACATGTAAAATGGGTGACCGTGCCCAAGAAGCAGTGGAAGGCGCGCCGGTGACGTCACGGGGTGTGTCCCACCCCCTCGCACCACCACGTAACCCCATAAGAAAACAAAGGCGAAACACTATAATTCAGCGCGACACTCGGGATCCCGTATTAGTCGCACGAATGGCCGACCTTCCATAGATATAGTACAACTAGAAAACTACACTATAATAAACATACTCATATATTACAAAAATATTTTTTTTTCAGCTGTTTAATGACGGTATAAGCAAAAAACCCAGGACCTAAAACAGATTATATCCAGAAAGGCACAACACAGTTCGACGACACATACTTTCAATTTCTTTAAGCCGAATGCAAGCACATCTCGTTAGACATATTTGGCCATCGAGCTTTTAAATTCAAAAGGACAGTTAAATACATTCTATATTCACGACTATTTAAACAACATTCAGTAAATTATATTTCAATATTCTTGATTATATTTGCGATCTTGTTTTCATTTCCATAGGTTACTTTTTATGGATGAATTTAATTTTACAAATTAAATAAAAATCAATAGTGTAAGTTGTATCGATGTGATAAAGCCTTATACGTTTTCAGCTTAGTATGCCCCTCCTTATTATTGTTATTATATTATTTATCGCAGTGTTGACTGTTGCATTATCAACAATTGTAAATAAATAAATGAAGTATGGCACTAAAATTAAAATCCTAAATTCATCATCCACGTAGTCACTCCCTGATTGTTGACATTTTATTTCATCTATTAATAGCGGAAGCCTTTTCTTATTGTAATTTTATCATCACTGCTTGACTCCCATGAAAATGCGTGATGAGATGTTTAGATAATATTCTGAAAAAATCCTAAGAGTTCCTAAGAGAGTAAAAGTCTTGTTAAAATCTGTTCAAAAGTTTCGAATTTACTGGCATTAAAAAAGTATTCCTAAAATCCTGAGCTTTGAGTGTAAAGTGGGGAGAAAGGTACCGTAAAATATAACTAGCTCCTAGAGACGTTGTGAATATCAAAATAAACGACTCGGTAACACCACAAATCTTTAGAACAAAAGGAAATATATATACAACCGGCATTACTCTACGTTTAATTAATACAACAACCTGAAGAATTTTCAGAAGTATCTCTTCCCGCCTTCCCTCGTAGGAGTAGAGAAGCAAATATAAAAATAAGTTATGAACACAAAACAAATCTAAATTGAATCTAGAGAATGTGGGTTTCAAGAGCGTTCCATATAATCTAGACATTTTATTGATAGATCCGCGTGTATCAATATTTGCACATTCATAAACGGACATGGCTATTAGCTACCTACTCGTGTATTTTGGTTCTATGCCAGATTGATTCCTTGAAAATGTATCAGAAAATATCAGTTTATATTTAAAACAATAAACACAATTTATAAAAATGAATCTATTTCAAAATAATTGTAAAATGTCGCATTAATGTAACCGAGTGTAGTACGAGAGTTCATCCGCCTTCATGAATAACTTCTTATAATTTAAATAAAATATGTAATCAAGATGATTCGTGGTAATTATAGTCGCTTGGATCGTGATGACCATACAGCCAATGTAATATCCAGCATAGTGGCGTTCTTATGCGTGATGCGTACCGGGGTCAACCAGTGATGTATCCATTACCGAAACAGGATGATAAAGTGTTTATACCCAATTGGATTATTACCACCAAGCAAACAGTGACAAAGCGTGACACAGTGAATCGTTTTAATTCTTCGTGTTTCATGACCAGCTAGTAAATATATATTAGATACGCAACTGCCGAAACACTTGTATGTCAATATGACAGGACAGAGCAAGGTGTCGTCGCTATTTTTGGAGTACACGTATTTACCATCATTTGCGGTCATCGTAATCATGATATTTGGGATAAATATCGTCAGGGGCAGATAAAAGGACATAGGACACCTTTCACCCAGAAAAAAATAACTTTTCCCAAGGAATATGCGAGCGAAGTCGCAAACAAAAGCTAGTATAGAAATATTCGAAAAGAGAAAAATAATTTCACAAAATGTTATTTGTATAAAAACACCAACAGAATAAGCTCACTCGCCAGATAATTAATAGGAAAAGACGTAATGAAAATGCTTTAACATAAATGAGAAGACAAATGTAATAGATTTGGTATTATTATAGGTAAAGAACAAAAAGGATGATACAATTTTCAGGCAAAATTTCATAACAATACTACAAGTTCCGTAAAATTATTTTCATTACAAGTACGTATAATACAACCGAGTGACCTAATAGTTCGTATTAAATGTCTCAACTGACACCCGACGTGGACGTGGCGTGTTGAAACTGCCGCAACATATTGTGTACGATTGGAAGTGGAACCATATGGAACTGTTTAAAACGTCACAATTTATATATAAAACTAGCTATATAAAATAACATTGAATGATGAAATTCGTTTTATAGTGTTCTGAATATATCAGGAATTCGGACAAATTACTCATATTTGTTCAGATTTTATAAGGAAGAGGATAAAATCATTTAAGGATAAATGATATAGCTTGTACATAATTTAAACTATGGTTAAATTAACATACCATGAGTTACACAAAAGGAAAACGGTGAAGATATATCTACAGCTACGGCATTAGCTTTAAAGTTAAAAGTGTGAGCGGAGCCAGTACCACGTAGTAGTCAATTTATATCCAATAAAACGTACGACGTATCATGATCAGTTAAAATCAACAATCCAAACGTTTTGTTATTAACGAAACGTTGGGACTGAAATACACTAAACTAAACAAAACCGCAAAAATATTGTGACACATGCACATTGACCTGGAACGATGATTGTCGCTGCGGATTTAAATATAACTGCATCGTTCGCGAAGACTAACAAATTATTACACTCATCAGCCCGACTTGAGTAATTGATTTTTCTTAAAAGTTGCATTTTTGAACGATACACTCTTAAGAGTTTCAAATTTAATCTCCAAAGTATTAAGACTTCTGAATTGTAATTTCAGACACTCGGCTCTGATATACTTTTGTAGATATTGGCAACCGAGCAGTCAGTGTAAGCAGCCAACTAATAAAAACAGGAGAAACTTTGGATATTTGTAAAATATTAACAGCATTACAAAGAAAATTCATTCCATGATTAGTCTGGTCCGATTATAATAGGTCTTTACCTATGAAATTGCCGTTCTGCAGTACTAGCCATTTCAAATCAAAATATTTTTTGTTTGGCTAAGAATTCTAATTTCAAATTAATTTTATTTTAAAAACATGGAATTCTTTTTCCAAAAGTAGTCATTTGTTTATTGTTTAGTGTTACATTTTCATCGCATTTCAATCTTTTTTGTCATCACGGGCACGTTAAAAATTCGAGTAATTATGGAATATGAGTACCGTCGTGGCAGCAACGCGGCACAAGCGGCACGCAACATCAACGACGTTTACGGAGCTAACACTACAAACCAACGCACCACCTGTTATTGGTTTGCTCGCTTCCGTTCTGGGAATTTCGACCTGAAAAATGAACCTCGCGGTCGTCCGAAGACTTTGGTCGACAATGACGAATTAAAGGCGATTGTGGAAGCTGATGATACACAATCTACGGCTGAATTAGCAGCAGCTTTCGACGTTAGCGTCAAAACAATATTGGTCCATTTGCGTCAAATTGGCAAGGTAAAAAAGCTTGATAAATGGGTGCCCCACGAACTCAATGATCGCCAGCGCGAAGTACGCGTCGAGACGTGCCTTGCACTGCTCAACAGACACACAAATGAAGGAATTTTGAACCGCATTGTCACCTGCGTTGAAAAATGGATTCTGTTTGATAACCGCAAGCGCTCAGCAAGTTGGTTGGATCCTGGTTCAGCACCTAAACAATGCCCTAAACGAAAACTTACCCCTAGAAAAGTGATGGTCACTGTTTGGTGGTCTAGCGCCGGTGTGATTCATCACAGCTTCTTACCAAACGGAGTGAGCATTACTGCAGATGTGTACTGTGAAGAACTGAACACAATGATGGAGAAGCTGGCACATCTGCATTGCCTGAGCGTGTGACATTGCCTCACTGAGCGTGTTCTACCGACTGTATCATGGCGAGTGTTCTGAAGAGCTATTTAATTTAATCCCTTCCTCTCCTTTTCATACCCGAACCACGCGCGCTGGGCTTCGGAGCCATAGTTTTACGGTAAATCCTATCTGGGCACGAACTAAAAAGTTCGCAACCTCTTATCTCTGCCGTACCGTGAAGCTATGGAACAATCTCCCGGCCAGTGTGTTCCCTCCTTCCTATAATATGGGGTCCTTCAAGCGTAACGTGAAGAGACATTTATGCAAGCCGGCATGACAGCGGCGACCGGTGAGGGATGAGGGATAGCGTGTCTCTCGGTAGCCGCCGTTGTTTTTGGATTATACTGTGCTCACCATCAGGCACAGTACAGTCACTTTGCTGAGCTACGATAAAGAAAAAAAAAAAAAAAAAAACATCTCCAACCAACATTGGTCAATCGCTCGTCTCCGCTGCTCCTGCACGACAACGCGCGACCTCATACTGCACAGTAGACGGTCTCCAAGTTGCAAGAACTGGGGTTGGAAGTTCTCCGTCACCCGCCCTACTTACCAGACCTTGCGCCTACAAACTACTACTTTTTCCAGACTTTGGGTAACTCCTTGGCGGGAAAAAAATTCAATACCCGACAGGCAGTACAAAATGCCTTTGAAGAATTTGTTGCCTCCCGTCTAGCTGATTTCTTTAAGAAGGGCATCAATAAACTGCCACTGCGTTGGCAAAGATACATTGATTGCATGGGTGATTACTTCGATTAATACAAATAAAAAATACATGAAAAAAATTCGTTTAAATTTTTTCATACAAAACTGCAATTTCATAGGTAAAGACCTAATATTTATAGACAATATTGTGCAAGGAGCTGATTGCAAACCTCCAGTTTATTACAGTTTACCTGTCCATTCCTAAATACAAATACATACAAAAACAGTACATCTAGATAAGTTAATGAAAGGCTGCGCAGAGGCATTTCAAGATTGAAATATATCAAAATCCCGGAACTTTAGCAATCCATAAAATGCTGAGTTTGACGGAACTCAAAGCATCAAAATTTATAAAAACTATAAAAATAGACAAAGTTTGATCTAAGTTTAAAGTTTTTGTAACGCTTTTATTTTACTCGGTAGGTTTCCTTAGTTCTACATAGCCCACATGCAATGCATAAACGAATGGTATGTTTAAATCGGGTTATGTTTCATCTTTTAAAATATTTATGAAAGTTTTAATATGTACTACTTTGAAATTTATGAAGTACAATATTTTATGAGGTGCACACGAAGATTGATGATCCAACACACAGATATAGTCGGATCGAAATCTATCCAAGGTTTGTTTATCAGCCCGATATTTTATTTTGCGACATGTACGAATTGCATGAAACTAAGCTACATTTTACCTACATATATAACATTTTTCTTACTGAGAATATTGTTAGTAGAATAACATGCTTGTTATACTTAGACAACCTTTTCAAACAGAAGGACAATACGAACATTTTGTTATATGAATTACTTTTACCGTTACGTACGCAAATAAAGTTCATTTTTATTTCTTCTTTAAATAACGTTGTTTCAATGGGATTCAAAATAACTTAAAGAATTCAAAACACAACAGACGACAATAATTAAGATACACGTTTTTAAATAATAATAATAAACGTTTAAAAATACTAACAAAATTATTTTATTCTTCCATCAAACTTAGTTTCAAGCTCAAATACTTTACACTACGTATTCTAATAAACTTCATTGTCATCGATACCGTTTAATACAGTTTCTCATCTTTTAGATTCTAAAAAAACTGTATGCGAACAAGATCAACCGAGGAGTATAAAAATTCATCCATTACTACACCAATACCGAAAATGAATATAGAATAGATTAATGTGGTAATAAATCAGCGTTTGATGCCAATTTTCCTTTGAATATCAGACGTTATTTACGGGTTACCCTGAAGCGAAACTATTCGAGAATTTCGATAACTTCCTCCATCAGAACTAACATTATATTCAGCTCTGCTGCGCTTTATTGGCACGATTACTAAAACCATTATCTATCGAGTCATAAGCCAAGGATACTAGACAGAAGGAAAATTTCAAAAATAAGAGAAACTTTAACATTCCATGACTTATGTCCTCCTGTGTCCTTAAGTTGTCTTTGCCAAATGGCATAAAAATCGGTACTATCTATGGGTTGAATAGTTATTTTAATACTCCATAAGCGTCCATTTTCAGGAATAAAAACATCATATACATATGTCAGAGACATAATATAAACTTACCACGTCGCGTGTGGACCGACCTTTTGTATAGTGAATTGAACTGAATTGAATTGAAGTGGTTGACATTGTAAAAAAAATCTACTGGTCTCTATATTGACAGTAATATCCAATATCGTCTAAAACAAAATTATCGAATACCCCTGTAAATCGAGTATAACACGTGAACGCTATAAAGGATCTGTACCCACACGAGAATTAACTCTGAAAAAGGGGTCTGATGACCCGAATCAAGATTGATGGCTTTGTACCGGTGGAAATATAGACAGACAGTGATCCACGTTAGCCTGATTTGTTACCTGAGCAAAATACATTTTGGTTTTATTACGTAAGTAATTACCCAAAGTGAACTGTGAAAGCTTTCGTAGTTAACTTGCAAAAATATAGTTGGTCGCAGTTTAATTCCCCTTTAAAATTAAGTAAATTATTCGACTCTTTATTGCGACTGATTGTGGAACAGTTGTAAAGTAAAAATAGAAAAAAGCGGCCGCTGTTAATTTCGAAATCAGTGAAACCAACATATAAACACAATAAGATTTTCTATTATAACTGCTGAACAATATTGAAAAAGATACAAATTATAACAAGCGCTTTTCAATAAGAAAGGCTTATTCTATACGCAAGTACGCATTTTAATGATCTACTTTGGAATCATTGTCTCAGGATGTAGGATTACCATCAATTAACTCCGTAACTGCACTTGTTCTGCGAGTAGCATAAACAAACGAAATATACGTAATCAAATCAAACTATACATAGTCGGAGAACAAAACGAACACCCACGGACATGTTTTTATCTAACGCATTATTTTTTTAGCCTTTGGGAGTGGGACGCTGTGCGGCGAGTGTACTTCCATTAAAACGTTTGCACTTGTCCCGATTAGATAATATGGGATAGGGAATACTGATTCAGTTATATTTAAACGTAATATCATTACATAGTATAAAACAAAGTCCCCTACTGCGTCTGTCTGTCTGTCTGTCTATTCGCGATAAATTCAAAAACTACTAAACGGTTCGTTATGCGGTTTTCATCAGTGGATAAAGTGATTCATGAGGAACATTTTGGTATATAATTTGTCAAGGTTTCTTTATAATCAGGGTGGACAACGTATGCCGGGCCCGCTAGTTACATATAAAATCATCGCGCTAACTACACAAAGTCATAGAAAAAAGAACACTCGAGAGAATCATTAAATGCATAGTTTTCAAATACCACCAAACGTCTTTTTACATTTTAGTACATCAAGTAGCGTCAACTCTATAGGACAGTAAGATAGAATTGGAAATGTTAATGTTATAGAATCTTATACAAGTACCTCAATTATGGTTGTCGTTATATGATGACTAAATGAAGTATAGCACACAAGTGATATATTCTGAGATAATATAATAGTTGCGAGTGAATAATGTGTTGAATGGAGCACGATATGCAACATGAACATTTCATCAAGAAGCTGGCTCCGATAGCGTTATTAACCAAATTAGTTACTGATAGAATTCTAACACGACCAACGGTGATGGCCGCTGTTTCTTAATATGTATAGAGATTTTTTACAATAATAAAAAAGTACAAATTCCAGATTGAATTTGATAAAAACAAACCATACAAACAATCAACCTCTAATTATACGCGATATATAAGATGTTTAAAGTCAGAAATGTGTAAAATCGCGATCAGGTATGGGGAGATATTGAGTTACATAAAACCGTTTACGATTTTACTTTTAATATGAATCGTACAAAGCGGACTAGGTAACAATACAGGGCAGTGGTAGGTACGGACAGACCGCGACACGAAATTAACATGTTACATCGAACGACTGAAAATGTTCACACATACTCAATGATTATTTTTTGTATAAAACACTTTTCTAGACATTTGTATAAAACCCTGGTTATGGAACTATCGCACAAGGAGCCAAATGCGTATTCAATACTTCACCATAAAAACGCTAATGTAATGAGTTGGCTAAGACACGAGAACGCTGCGACCGCATCAAATCAACTTAATACATATAATGCGAAACTGTAAAACATTGTTTCACCGATGCGACGACGAAATGTTTCAATACAATTCCAATGAGTTGGCCCAAGTTACGTCATTAGAGCAATTTTTATATTCGAATGTAGGCGAAACAATACTCGTGCCGAATGAATACTGAATACCAGATGAATATTGACCGTGTGTTCGGTGATTCGCACATCGATCACTCATCAACGAATATTATACAGAAATCAAAAGTGACGTTAACCAATTTGAATTTATTTAGTAACGTCAATGACTATCGGATATATCGTAGGGAATTCTTAAAAGTACGACTGTTTCTTAGGGTATTTTTTTAATTTAAATAAAATTCATGTGTTTTCCTATGAAGGCTAAGCAGCAAAGATACAATTCAACAGAGATAACTAAAAATCCGTAAATAAGGGTTTTTACAACATAAAGCTGAAAGATGATAAAATACAGCACAATGCAGCTTTCCATATTACCTCCTACAGGCATATTCGTAACCTTTACCTTTTCATGTTACATCTACATGTATTGGATCTCTGTATTTTAATTTGCAAATAGACCATGCGTAAACTACTACTAACTAATTACCTTCTAGAGATTTCTTTCGATGGGAATTTACAAACTAGTTGTATAATTCTTACCGATCCATATTATTTACATTTTATTTATTTCACTAGCTAGAGCTTCCGACTTCGCTCGTGGTGCCGGGAGCTACGTGTTTTATGCGAAATAACTATTGGGTGTTTTTTTCTTTGTACTTTTAATACAAACTGTAATTTTGTCAGTAGTTTCTTCTATCTACTATCTAATCTTCTATCCACCGGTAAGTGTTATTAAAATCGGTTCAGCTGTTTCGAGTATTAACTCAGACAAAAAAAAAACAAATGTTAAAATTATATTTCTGCTTATATTTTGTGCTGTATGTATAACGTCACTGCTATATTCTTGATAGTACAATAAAGACAATAACAGATGTGACTGTTGATGCTGTAGAATCCACTTACAAGAATCGTTTTAACTGAACCCTATAATGAGCCGCAGTGTTCTATGAAGAAGAACAATGTTGGAAACATTGCATGGTGGTAAGGCTGTCTAATGACAGAATGAGTCCTTGAAATCCAAAATACTTTATTCAATTCAGGCCTTGAGAAGGCGCTTATGAGCGTAAAAGCTACAACCGGTTCGGAAAACAACCCAGTCATCGAGAAGAACCGGCAAGAAACTCGATCTGGTTTATCTTTTCTTTATATATATTTTTACAAACATAGTTACATTCGTTTTTGGCTGATGCGTAGAGAGGGGCGTCATTTCCAAACGTCACCATCGTTACACATATTGATTCATCCTATAATAACCCTTAGACATTAAAGCCCCCTTGACATGGTGATTGAATTCACTATCCGGCAAATCGGTAATGTACTTTGGTACTTTGTTATAAAACCTAACACTTTTACCTAAAAATCTTTTTTTGGTCTGTCACCCTGAAACATGGAACGACCAATTTGTTATTATTATGTTGTATCCTTATCTAAATTTTTGCGGACCTACATTAGATTATCGAGAATGTATCGGGAGGGCAGAGTTAATATGTCGAATACCTGAAACTTAGTTCGTCCTCTAGGTTTAGCGTATTTACCCACCCACTTAGACCTTGTGCCCGCTAACCTGCCGTGACTCAGTCCAAACGTAGCGGTCAGTTTGTGAGCGCATTGAGCGCCATGTTGGCGCAGCGCCAGACGGAGCACACGGATCAACCCGTGAAGGGATGCAGTTAAATCGATTCGAACGCAACGTCCACCGTTCAAAAGAGACATTTCACATAATTTAAAGCGATAAAAATATTTACGTCTCGAAAGCGTTTACATCTATTTTGGTTCCGCGGCAAGTTTCATATTTTATACGTAATACTAAGGAAAAAGATTTCAATTTTAGTAGAGCTTATTATACGTAAAATCCGATATATTCCAATGAATTATAAAATATACAACTATTTCTTAAATACCTTAATTTTTATTTTACCACGCAGAGGGACATTTTATTCCGTGTACAACACTCACATGCCAGGAAATATTTCTAAAAATCATAATGTTATATATTGTATACACTACATAAAGTTTATAGTGTTCATAAATACATAAGAGAAAAAAAAAGTGAATATACAATGGAAACTGTAAAAAGGTAAATAAAACAAGACGTTTCAATTACTTGACAATGTACAGAAATAATAAAATAATCAATATATGTAGAAATAAAAAAAAACACTGATACCCTGACAAAAAACGACAATGAATTATATTAAAAACCGAAACGTATTTTCAACTTTTTACTCAGTTCTTGAAACATTAGATACCGCGAAGTAAATTTTAAACAGCGCCATCTTTGACGTAACGGACAAACAGTAATGCGATTACATTACACGATAAATAAACCACAGTAAGATTATCTATCACTCTAACATTTCCAAAATATGATATGATTTAAACAATGTATACTCTATACGTAATCAAAGGAAATATCGCCTGTTCAATGATTGAACACTGTAAGATTTAAAACATTACAATATCGCGAATCGACCGCAATGCGACTCGGTGCGCGTCCTCTTTCATACTGAAAACCCTAAAATGTCTTCCAACGAAATCGCTACAAGACCAGAAATCACTGCACCTCGAGATTACTAACGCGAACAGGAACGAGAGGTCAGACAACATTGGCAACGGCTATGACAACACCGTCCAGTCTAATAGACACGTCGCGTAAACCAACCGCCATACAACACAGAGCTCAACGTTTATTGATACATGCAGTCGTTTGTTACTGGAGCCAATTTAGACAGACACCTCGAATAAAGGTAAGCATAAACGAAAAAAAGTTGAAGGTATACTGGACTCTAATATTAATCAGTTTATATAGATACTATATACGCCCCGTGGTTTTACTTCAGTGACATTATTATCTCATTGTGCATATACTATAACTTAAATGACTCAATATAAATAATAAGGAAAATTCCTAAATACCGTTATGAAATATGAGATGTCTCTGAAAGGCGGGTTGAGCGGTATTGTTTTTGGCAGAAGATAAAATTATGATTTCGCATCATGACATGCTAGTAAGCGTGCCCGAAGGTATTGCGCTTGCGTGGCTTACTGCAGAATAGCGACGCGTAGTACAGCGGCCTGTGTACATCTAATATTGATATTTTGTATTGAAGTTGTGCAGGCCGTCACATGTTGCATTAATTAATAAAATGTATAGGATGTATACAATTATTACTCGAAGCGCCAATACATGTGAAAATCAGAATAAAGTAAATATTTTAAAATAAATTTATAGATCATGCAATTCAATTAATTCAGACTATATTCATTTATACATTCAAAAAATAACACAGTTATCGTATTGTCTTGAGTTTTCACTTCTATCGACAGTCCTTGTGACTGCCTCGACTTTTATTTTTATACACAGCATACAATCTATTAGTAGTTGTTCAGAACTAGGGCAAAAAAATATTGTAGCCTCACCTGAATTTCATTATATGAGATAATTAATTCTAATGTAAGTTGACAGATTTCATAGCAGTATTAAACCTATTGAAACGCGAAGTCATGGATTCGATCTCCGCTTGTTGTCTATGTGTGATGAACATAATTGACAGTTATATATCTTGATGCCAGAGAAGTGCCCTCATTGTCCAATACTCTGACCGGTTGATTTCGGGTATTGTTACTACTATAACAAATTTCTTAAAAAAGCAATCTTCATTAGGGTGTAAAGACTAGAATCGAACCTCGATCTCGCAATACACTGAACCGCACAGTCTCGTATTTCACTGGAAACAATGTACCTTACAGGAGTACATATGTTACTAAATATACTATGCCGAGGCATTCCAACAACGCGCTCCTATTTCTAACACAAAACATCAAGAATGCACATATATATACCTCTTCAGACATAAACTTGTGTCGAGTGGTTCGCTCTGTTTAAATTATTCCTCACTATATTGAATTTGAAAATAGCACCAGTGACAGAGAAGATGATGAAGAAGTTCAAGACAAAACAGCGTCTACGCAAACTAAATAGCTCCGCTAGGTAATTGATGTATCTATTTATTTATTTTTTTGCATTTTATACAGCATTTTTATCAGTTGCACATTATATACCTCGTGTTAACCGATGAAATATCAATCTGAGGTGTACAGGTTCGATTCCCGGTTAGTGGCAAAGAATTTTTCAGAATTCGTGCGTACATATACTAATTCAAATTGGTAACACTATCGGCTGACGGTGAAGGAAAACATCGCGAGGAAACCTGAACCTGAGAAACGTTTTTGTAGTGCCATCGTATGTCGGATAATGTAGAACTATGGATTGGATTCCTCAAGATAACCCTGGTGTTTCAGAATTTAGTTCCGGGACAAATAACACACTTCAATTTTAATTAGAAAGTCGCCGGCGGTTTCTATTATTGCGTACAGAACGAATGTTTCACGAAACTGAACAACCAATGTTTCATATCTTTTTATTTTTTCTATTCACTATCGTCAGAGTTTTGTTTTAAACTAAAAATACGCGATTGCGTATCGCGTGGAAAAATGTGTAAAACTATGAGATATTTTCGTTGGGAAATACATATAATATATGAAAACAAACAGCACGCAGGTCCATCGAAATCTAAATGTGTAACGGCATATCTGCACTGTGGTTTTAAAATTCTATTAATTTTACGTCGACCACTATAAGAATGCATCTCCTATTTTTTTATTATTTATATTAAAAAACGGTCGGCGACGGTGACCACAACCGTTACACGGAATATCCGACATCACTTTAATTACATTTGGTATATTAAGAAAAACCTACAAAATTAATCCCCAATTATTACTCTCATTTGATATTTTCAACAAGGAAATCGTAATAAATTAGGTAGAGCAGTCGTAAACTGTTAAAAAACCTATACCATGCATAATTAATTCAAATGTTATAATATTATCATTTAATAATGAATAGGTTGTCAATAAGCAAAAGGTCTTTTGTCTTACGCAGTAAGGAAGGTTTTGAACATTATTGAATTTAAATTCGACTGTTTTTTTTCGTTATTTTTGATATATTTAGAATCACCTCTGAAATCGAAGTACAACTAGCGCCGCTCATTGGACATTAATGGTACTACATGAGAGGCTTTCACGCAAGCTACAACAAAGTTTAGATTGAATGGACCATCGACGGAAAACGAAACATAAATTATATATCATATAAGTATAAACTTTCATACAAATAATATTAATTCGTGAAATGGAGATATTTTAGTATATTTATTATGGCTGTAATTTAGTTGAATTCAAAGTCCTTAGTACTAGTCTAGTTATAAAAGACTATAATATGATTAAATATAGACTGACTGGTTGTTGTGGGCGGTGAGGCGGTTGGGGTCGCTGGCGTTGCGGTGCTTGCCGCGGCGCGGGGCGTCGCGCTCGCGACAACTCTCCGCGCGGTTCACGCCCCGACCGACAGATGCCGGGGTCCGCCAGCTGGGAAACGTTCATATTGTTCACATCAACTTTGTATTCATTCATTATACTGACATAAATATACAGATTAACACGTGATAATACAGTACTTCATTTGTTATGTCGACATAAGGTAAACTAAACTATTAGTAAGCCAAATATCTACATATTAAATACAAATGTTGTGCACTAGTAATTACTCTTCTCATAAACGACTTGATTAATTTCGATAAATATATTCTGAACTCATGGAGTCACCTGGACGATTCTAAGGTATAGCTGAGCCTGATAAGTGATGCTGTTGGGCAGATTTTAAATGGGTGTTTTTTCTGATATATCACAAGTTGTTATTTTCATGGCTTATTAATATCCGTGACAGGACGTCTGCCCAGCAGGTCCGCTACTACCTTGTTATAGATATAGATAAGCTATCACGTTTTCATTTCTATTTATTCTATGCAAAAACTATACGTCAGTTTAATTAAAAATCACTACGACAAATAATTTTCAAGAACTACCTTTCAGTTTCTTCTTAATGTTTCTCTCCGCTGAGATCATTACATCCAACTTTACAATTAAAATTTTGAAACAAAACACCCAATCTGTAGGAAATTACCTATTTCATAAATCAAACTTAAATATTCAAAGTTGCGCCATCTATGGTCGGATAGCAAAACTTTATATACCTCCATTGACTAATCCTAGATGGCTCTGGCATAAACATTTCATCACAATACTATCATTACATAGTATAAAACAAAGTCCCCTACCGCGTCTGTCTGTCTGTCTGTTCGCGATAAACTCAAAGACTACTGAACGGATTTTCATGCGGTTTTCACCAGTGGATAAAGTGATTCATGAGGAACATTATAGTATATAATTTGTGAAGGATTTTTTTATAATCAGGGGGGACAACGTCTGCCGGGCCGGCTAGTTATATATAATACTTGAAAAGAAAAACACCTGTTGTGTGAACAAAACAGACATGTTATTATCCGAAGTAAGCATTTCAACAGTTATATGGGACAATGTTTGAATGTCAATATCTATTAAAGATACAATATTGTTTCAAATTTATTTATATAGCGCCATAAGGTGGGTTCGAATCCTACAGTAAGTGAGCTATGGTGAAGGAAAACATCGCAACGAAACAACATTTTCTATTTCCCTGTTGGTTAGACCACTCTCGAATAACAATTGTAACGCCAAACACCCATAATAGACCTGTTTCAGCAGCAATTATTTTAATAATCCAATATAAATAAATTCAAAACAGCGGTAGAGACATATCAATCTATTCATAAAATAGAGTTTTAGTGTATTAATTGGTTTTAGTATTTTCTTTTTCTGTTATAATTTGTTGAGCATGCCGTGCTTGTTTATAAATACGACTAAATTTTAATTTAATTACAAAATTGTTACTAATGGTATGTTCACAAATGTATTGTCATGTTGATGATCTATAATAAATAAATAAATATCGTAAAAGATTAGAACTGGTCATACTTACTTTGTATCTTTGTCAGGTTCTTTAGTGTTGGGGTCGCTTGTGTCGAGGTCTGCGTCCGGAGCCGACGGCTCGTCCGTGGAGCCTTCCCTTTTCGATTCTCCTATAGAAAATAAACCACATATTAGCAACGATTTCATTTTATTTCGATGAATCTATTGACGCGGTGATGCGCAATGCTTGCGATAGTTACGAGTATTACATGTTTAGAGTAGTCTCACCTGATAGTCGTTATATACATAACTCTTTAAATCTATATTGATGACGCCTCCCAAAGACACATCTTCCTTTAAAACCTCTCAACAGAATGCAATAGGAAATCAATGAAATCTATTTCCCAATTGACGATACTCCAAGTAAATAACATGGCATGACGTATACGTATGATCTCATTTATGTGTGATTGTAATCTTGTAACAAAAACCCCGTGTTAATAGCCATCCAAGGACTTATTCTAATAAAAACATATTAAAAGAATTATGCATTTTCAAAAAACACTATACATATTTTTCGTAGTGTAAGAACTGCATAATCAAAAATAACATGAGAGGAAAAGTGGAACAGACATAACAACATTTTACTAAGTAAAACAGAATTAAGGTTATGCCCATACAGAGCGCTACGCTACGCTCACTTCAAGTGCTCGGCTCGCGCGTCATTCTCACTC
This sequence comes from Antheraea yamamai, assembly GCA_036509395.1. Classification (NCBI taxonomy): domain Eukaryota; kingdom Metazoa; phylum Arthropoda; class Insecta; order Lepidoptera; family Saturniidae; genus Antheraea; species Antheraea yamamai. The sequence continues at coordinate 865,511 of AP028447.1, forward strand.
TTCACAAGCATAATCAAACTTAATCTAGTCAAAAGAAATACGTTACATTTTATTACATATTAATTTAATGAATACACCTAAATATATTAAAGTTCAGTCCGTAATGATTTACGTTTATGACTTTTATCACAACCCGACGCGACGGTAAACGTAACCATTTTACCTTGATATTTTGACATGGTATAGTTTCAACGTAAAATTATTGATTCCAGCAAGTGAATAATCTAAGCTGCGGCTTAAGGCGTAACACAATTGCCTATGTCGATGCAAAATAATGTATTAAATTAGTGATGATCTCACGGTGGGTCGGTCGGTCCGGTGCGGTGCGGCGGCGGTGTGATGGTGTGGCGTCACCGCGTTGCAACTAAACATTTATCTGAACGTTTGAACGCAGATCGAACAGACTCCGCCAATAAAATCACTTTATAAAGAACTTTATATCTTCACATTATTGTAGCGATTTCGTTTTTATGTACTGTGCGAAAGCAAATTGAACAGCGGCGACCTCACATTTTTACACAATTCGATTGCAGACGCAGAATCGTCCGAAACAACACAAACTGCAAATCAACTCTACGAGTTTCATGGACAATTTTTCAGATCTATAATGGAAAAATGGACGAGTCGTAACATTTCAAAATAAGCCAAATCCAATTTCAGCCGTTGCTAATATATTACGATATGTTTCAGGATCTTCAAAATTTGTACATATATGTAAAATACGATGATCACAAACAATAAAAAAAAACCTTAGGAACGGCAAAATTTGAACTTGGTTTCCGATGTATAAAAATAGAAATCTTAAAAAAATGTTATATAAACGATTAAAATTACATTTAGCTCATTTTGAAATATTACGAGTTACATGAAAGACTAGTGGGCCCCGCGGACGTTGTCCAGCCCTGATAACAAAAAAAGACCTTGACAAATTATATACCTAAATCTTTTTCATGAATCACTTAATCTACTGGTGCGACCCGCATGAAAATCCGTTCAATACTTTTTAAGTTTATCGCGAATAGACTGACAGACAGAGACATGGCAGAGGACTTTGTTTTATAATATGTAATGATAATTACAAGACAATTACCCTTGATGAATAACGCTTTAGTATACTTGTAGAATGTACGCTTGCGAGTGCGTGAAATCTCCCACGTCGCGTCGACATAATATTATTATGACCGGAGTATAGTATCGGGAAGAGAAGGGAGAAACTGGGTTAAGTAATTTATGTGCGAATATTTTGTACGATATTTCGGTCGAATGATGTATGCTGAGATTTAGCATTTGATATTATTTAAAGTTTGTTTGTTTATCAAAAAGGTTATGAACGCTGCCCCAACTCCAGGAATAATCCACGGTAACAACCTCGATTCTTTATACTTTTCCAGAATGTCCTATACCTTATCGATGTGTTCCGGGCACATTCCATGGGTACGTGTTGTATTTTTAGATAGTTTCGCATATAATATAGTAATTTAGCGGAACGAGATATGTTTTCTAATACGTTCAGAGATTTGTATAAAACACATGTTCTGATTTTATGTGGCTCATAACTGTAATTTACTACCGCGACGTCGGAGAGTATGGTTTTGATTAAATGTGAAATATGCAAGGTATAGTACTATTTCGTGACTCATAAAATTATTAACTATATATTTGTTTTGAATTTAATTTGAACAATTAATAAATATATTCAATTTAACGTCAAATATTATTTAAATGAGAATACTCTAAAAAGGTGCATTTTCAAAGGTATTTATGATATCACAAGCTGCCCGCCCTGACTTCGGACGGATGTACTAACAAAAAAATGAGATCTTCTTACCTTTAGAGTACAACCATGTAGTGAAATTAAAACGCAACTGAATAAATCAACGTCAATCTGTAAATTCTGTCAGTATATTTAAAGATCTCTGTAGTGTCGCAATCACTCACTTTTTTATATGAAGATTTTTTAACCCAAATTTTTCCCTGTGCAACTTTTTAAATTTTCAAAATTTTTCTTTCATACAATCCTTGTCCTCTTAGGTGCAGCCATTATGAAGTAAGGCGCCATACAATTAGCAACTGATTTTTATTTATATAGATTTATAATACATATTTAAAGGTAAATGCGTATATATTTGAATGATTTTAATTGTGACCAAGAGTAATCGAAGCTAAAACTGTTATACATGCATATCGAGTTGTGAAGCCATCGTATATTACGTATATATCTAAGTAATGCATGGCTACAATGTCAAATTCTTTGTAAGAACAAATTACCTCTCCATAAGGCGGACAAAAGAATCGCGCTGTGCGGGAAATCAAGCGGTAGAGGAAAAAAATTACGGTGACGTCAAAGTTAAGTGTTTATGTTGTTGGTGACGTAATCGCAACTTGAGAAATAATGAATGACAAATATGGACACGAAAAGTTTAATAATTACATGATATTAGATAAACTGATTTAATCGATGTTTACGCGGTGTTTTACTCAGGTGTTAAGAGGGTACAGTATACTAACAAAAGATCATCATCTAGAACTTGCTAATGGATCAATTTTTCTTTGAAACAGAAAACACTTAATGTTTAATTTTGGGTTAGCTAAAGAAATAGAAAAAAGAATAGAAATTCAATAGCATCAAAAATAATTTAGTGTATATTAAATTTTCACATTTTTAAGGTCGAAATTATATGGTCAGTTTACCTGATTTGGCTTACCCAAAATTTTACAATTAAAAAGAACAAAAAAGTCAGATCAAAATTAGAATCATTTATAGCTTAGTTACAATTTAATTGGAAGAAAAACGCACAACGATAGACAAAAAAAATCCTAATTCACTATTTTTATATTGAATAGGGTTGTTTGCACGAATTATAAAGGTTATTAGAAATTCATACAAAACCCATAACGACGCCGAGAATATAGACCTAAAACACGACAACGGATGCAGTATAAATGCTGTTTGTTACGATGTCTAAACAGCAATCGGACTGGCTTTAACACCTAAGAATTTACTTGTATTTCTTAGCAATAGAATCCTATATCCAGACGGTAGCACCAAAATCGCACAGGTTATGGGAACCAACCAATACAAACGTGCAGAATCAATGCCACTACTGACTGATCTCTGATACTATTCAATACGAGCGTAAAATATCTTGTAAGGAATGCGGCAATTTATCTTAACCGGTATTTATATTCAGAGTTACGTGTATCGATCGCGTAACCAACAAAGCATTACAAAGCAGAATTGAGAGGCACAAAGGCAAAAATTCCACTATGTCTATTTTTGCAAAAAAAATATCGTAAACAGATTTAAAAGCAACGCCGTTATTAATATTATATCAAATGACTATAGCGGCCTCCAGCTATAGTATTTTGTTTAATATTTTTTAATCTATGATATCTTCTGTATGGGATGGCCGATTTGAATAATTGAAAAAGTAATCTATAGTTATTGAAACAATCTTGAATAGGATATGACTTATTTGGGTAAGGATTAATACAAGGGTATGGATAGATTCAGAAAAGTCTGATTTACGTCGGCCTTTCTATCAACTTTAAAATCGTAAAAAAAAACTTTTTTGTTCCATCATCAATAGTTGCCGCAGCGCTTGCTATGAAAGACTTTTCATGGCTAATTCTTATACACCTTGGTTCACATTATTGAAATTTTAGTAGAGATTCATATTTTTTCCTTGTAATAAATATAGCCTGTGTTACTCAGGGATAATGTAGCATTCTAATTGTTGAAATCGATCCAATTGTTTTTGAGTTTATTCATTACAAACAGACAAAATTACAAATCTTTCCTCTTTATAATATTAGTTATAGACAGTAACATGTAGGTTACTCTCAACAGCATTATTTATGGGATCCGTTACTGATAATTGCTTTGTTAATAAAATATCTTCCAAATATTTCCCGTAACCTTGCTACACTTAATGGACAGTGGTGTCTCTGCTTTTACACTCCTTAGTCGAAGTATGAAGTAACGAGTAAATGAAAAGCTTCGAGTGTTTCATTCGTTTCAAACAATTAAATTTTAACGGGGTGACATTTTGTATGGGCGCGTCGACTGTTATAGGTATAAAGACAATAGGGTGTATACAGCATTAAATTAACATTTCAATACTCGCTTTTGTGAAATACAGAGCGATATGTAATTTAATAAAACACAAGGTATTCATGCCCTAAGATTCAACAAAAGCCACTTCCCGAGGAAAAGGTCGGATTTAATCATTAAGGGAATGTTGAGAAATTTTCCATCTAAATATAGCAAACAACGGAATACTGTAAACCACATAACCAAATACCCAAGTAATATGACATCCATCGTCATCTAAGGCATCCGAAAATAGCACTGACCGGGACTCGAACGGCGACAATGTCGACCGTTTTAGAGACGTGACTCAACCGAAGGATACACCACCGCGTTTGTACATATGTATACTTCCGGTGTACGCGCGCGCATGTCAATTGACGGATTAAGTGGTAGAGGGGGTTTCATGATGGGAGCGAGCCGGGAAAGGGGGAGGGGAGGCGGTTGTTAACGGGAGCTTCTTTTTGAAACCGCTGCTATTAATACATGTTCGGCAAAATGCAGAATCTTGTGATGATTTTAAATATCGAATTAAGCTTAAATGAATAACAGATCTTGTAAATAAGTAAACCTTTTTCTTATACGATTTTGCTTCCTACACACCGTATAATAAAAACAAGAATTTATCATAACAATAGACATTTTCATACGAATAAATTATTTATTTTATTCTGCGCTTGCATTTGACTGTGGTTTTATATTGTCATGTACTTAAAATAGTACAAGTTAAACCTATAATGCGGGACTATTCTCACACCTGTTAGAAGACAGGTTAAGGACATTTTACAACTGGTTGATATCCGTCCCTGCAAATGCGACAATTATAAAGAACTAACGGGCTCGGCGGACGTTGTCCCGCCCTGACAATAAAAAAAAATCTTGACAAATTATATACCTAAACCTTCCTTCCTCATAAATCACTTTATACTTATACTCAATAAAACCATACAGTACTTTTTGAGTTTATCGCGAAAAGACAGATAGATATGGCAGAGGACTTCGTTTTATAATACGAGTATGTAGTGATACTTAAAATAATTATCTATTTGTGGTTTTGCTGACTTGCTTTAGATATATTACTTTATGGTGGTGCTACACGAGGACAGCTTCTATTAAACAGTAACGCGATCAGACACAGTGAAGTCTAATCACCTAATTTAACGTCTATATAATGGATGAAATGGAAAAACCGGCAATAAATAACTCAAAAATAAATTTATTTCTCCCGTCTCGTCCCGTTCCGTTCCTCAAAACAGTAACACGGAGTTAACAGTAAACAAACAGAATCGTTCGACATCTATCGGCCCATTGACCGACTCTGGAATGCGACCAAAGCGCACTAGGGTTGCCACTGAAACGGATTAACAAACATCTACTGCAGTTACTTTATCCTATTCCACCTTTCTCTCATACATAACCAGAATACATAACTAATTCAAACATCAACAGCAAGCTCCAAAAATTAAGTATATCTTAGTCATATTTGGTTATAATTTCATTTTACTCTTTTATCTCTACATATTAATTTAGTATCATCTAGTAATGTTGAATTATATCTCGGTGACAACCATAACTTTGTTTAGTGTTGTACACCTTGACCTAATGACATCACAAGATTATCAGAAGGTCACCAATGATAAACAAACGAGCACCATGACATCACTACTCAGAAATATATATGTTTAATCAGTTGGAAATTCCACATTCAAATATTATTCCTATCGAGATATTTTACAGCAAATATCCCTTCCTCAAATACCAAAACAGGATGTTTATTTTTCCACATCGTAATTAATATTTATTTTAATAACCGATTCTGTTTACAATTTGTTTGTTATTCAAGCCCAACAGATACTCTCTCAAACGGTCGGCTTTACGAAATTATTTAAAAACTGAACATAGTAGCAGCGGCGTCACTAATTGGTCGATTGTATATATACATTGATAGTATACAAACAGAAAAGAAATTACAGGAACTGGAAAAAAACTATCGATAGGAATATTGCATCTTGCCCCACAATCCTGAGCTAGGAAGTTATTATCTCCGCTCGAAAAGCTCATTTTTTACAAACACTTAGGTGCCATAAAAATATTTAGTTGATATTAGATAATTTACGTTCCCAAGACCTTAGAATTACATCTAACCGTGGCTTGTTAGGATTTCGCACCGACAATATCTCAAGGACTTGAACGTTGTTACGAAATACATTTTCAAAAATCTTTAGTGCAAAATTTTATACTTCTAAAAGCTACCGATTCTAAATATATTATGTACATCGAACATTTAAGGATTTTATTAAATAGATATTTGGAAAATACAAAAGACTACCGCTACCTGATTATATTTACTCTTTGACCTGTTCATTAAGAAAATTAAGCAGAACCTACGTACATAACCACTGTGGTAAATCCACCACCACATCATGTACTTTTCCAGCAAAACAGCAGGAATCGGAGGTGCCACTTCGAGCCTGAGGGTTGTGTTTCATGACGCATAGACGATTCGTTTGAACTCAGTTCTCAGTAAGTATTCTGGTCATTTCTACTGTAAGAATGATATAATCTTTTTTAATCGAACTAAACAAAAAATAAAATATTCTGTGAGACAACCCTAGAATATTATCTAGACACAGTAACATAGTGTAACCTCCAGTACATAATTAATGATTATACGGATCGGTATGCTTCCAGCGACGGCACGCGCCGACAAATCCGTTAAACCGTATCAAGCATTACTGATACTTACACCTACTTATTTTTTGAGACTGAATAATATCACCACGCTAAATCCTTTTTAAACGGGATAAGCAAAGATTATATACATATTGGCTTCTATTTCTCAACAGATATTTTAGTTTAGTGGCTAATGACAAGTTTTCGTGTATCAATAAATAAAATCTGAAAACAGTTCGTTTTTTTCCCTTACCAACAACGAATCGAAGCCTCTTATAAAACTTTACGATCCTTAGGTCTAGAAATCTACAATACTTATACAGTCTTTAATTAAAAAAATCTAAACATTGAAACTTAAAAATAATTATGATCGAATTTGGACACCTCGACGACTATCAATGACTAAAAAACCTCTAGTTTTTCTATCGTGTTGTAAATCTAACTTCAAAATCATGAGACCCTACTAGTTTCATTTAGGAACTGCAAAACGAGTTTTTACTATATTTTTCGATTTATTTAAATATGGATTATACACTAGCCTGTAACCGTGACTGCGTTCTCATTAAAATGGTTTTGTTGCCTTATGTAAACTAGGTGTTTCATCTGAATTTATTATGGTTGCATCCTTTATATTACTTCACATTACTATTTCAATCCTATTAAGTAATCTCTGTTAAATCATTAATTATTATCACTGTGCAAAGTATACTAATATGTAGAATAAATATTATCCGGAAACACATTTTATCTGCCAGTAAACGTTTCGACAAAATCGGTTCATCCGTTTACGACAGATTACAGACATTTTAATTTAATTTATATATAAACTAGCTGACCCGTGCAACTTCATCTGCACCAAAACGGTTATCACCGGTTTCAATTGTATTTTTAAACGTGAATAATTTTAATAAGGCTAAAACCCGATTGCAGCCACACCTACGGTTTCCAATTGTAAATCCAAACTATCAAGGGACTCACTCAAACATATACTTAGATGGTATGTGAGAAATCTTTTAAAATAAGCCTGTTCGTAGCGTCATCTACCGGGTTCAATTAAGATAAAAACTAACCTACATATATTGGCAGTAATGTAAAAAAATAGCTTGATGGGTCTATGGACCCCAGTTGGAACCAAATTGCTTTCCCTTTTTTGTAGATGCTTACTATACAGTCAGTATAGTTTACATTATAAAATATCAAGTTGATAGAGTTCAATTGTAAATTAAACGATAAAAATATTTATAAAATAAATAATAATAAATTAAACACTAAATGATCTGGGATAATCAAGTTAATAAAAGTTAATACATCAAAAGGTAATCCTTGAGTTGGTTTGCTATTGAAATGAAAATTTTATGTATGTATATATTATATACACACACTCTCTCTCTCTCTCTTTATCTGTCACGACACCTAACCTACTGTAGATAGAATCTGCACATCCACAATACGTAAAAATTAAATTAAATAATCATCTCTACCTCTTACTTTATCATAACTATATTCTACTTGTATTAAAACTTTTTCACACTCCATTGTATTGAAGAAAAATATAAATATGAAAAAAAATGAGAATCGCGTCGGCGCGTCAAATGTCACTTGCCTGTAACTATTCGTCTAAGAGCTAGCAACGGTTTTGAAAGCAAATTTTAGTAAGCTTGTTTTTTATATATCTTTACGTTCTTCCGAACAACGTGCGGGCTAGGTGGCTGCCGGTAAACGTTGCGTTTATTTGTGCATATCGCACCTTTACAGACGAAAATATTGATTTTCAAATAATTTCACCATGTTTTTTGTCACTAACTTAGAAATGATATTAAAACATGGCATTATTATTCCCAGACAGTTTTGTTATTGACAATAATGTGCCTAATGCTATTTTTTGTAAATAACAATAAAAGTAATTTCAAACCATGTTGGGATAGCCGTAATTTTATTATTATTTTATTTAGACATAAATAAGTACAAATTTAATCTTCCAGTCAGTTATTTACTCAATAGTCAACTTTTTGTACGTGGTAGAGCCACACTGAAGCTATTACTGGTTTCAGCATGAATGGATCGGCTCGGCCGGGGTAGTACCACCCTCTAACAGAAAACCGACGTCAAGTAACAGTGCTTGCATTGTTGCGTTTTGTTCGGTCAGTGAGGGAGGAAGCCCACCTCCCCTCTCCTTCCCCTTTCCCTTCCCTTCTCTCCCCCCCCACCCCAAACACAGGCTGGCAACGCATTTGCAACTCCCCTGGTGTTGCAAGTGTCTATGGACGGTGGTGATCACTTAACATCAGGTGACCCATCTGTAAGTGTGCTTCCTATAATATAAAAAAAAGTCAGATCGATTTATTGTTATAAAAATAATATGTATATAGAATAACTTAGCTATAGCTTTAGTTTAGTGCAGCACTGGCTGCACGATAAAGATAGCGATAATTGTGGCAGCGTATGTTATCGAAGCATGTATTTAAGATAGCGTCGTTAATAAAATGAAATATGTTCTCTACGATAGAAAAAATAAAATGGGTTGAAATTAATTATTTTTATTTATAAAATATATATCGGCGGAACTACAATAATTACTCGATTACCAGAATGATTTGATTAATTTATAATGAGTTCATAAGCAATTACTTCACAATAATTGCATGATTACATTCCAATACTTAGTATAAAACTTATATACGCGCGCACGTGCGGCGCGCACGTGCGTCGCGCTCTATAAATACAGCCACACCGCACCTGCGGCGCGCACGTGCGTCGCATAAATACGGCCACACCGCACCTGCGGCGGGCACCTGCGGCGCGCACCTGCGGCGCGCACCTGCAGCGCGTACGTGCGTCGCGCCCTATAAATACGGCCGCACAGAGTGCGCTCGGGAGATTCACTATCGAGTCGCCGGACAGTACGGATCTCTGTGTGACGTCATTACACTTTAAGAATGAGTAATCACCATGATTATTACACTAGTGACGTCAGCTCAGCTGACGTCACGCTTTTTAAAAACACTATTGAGGGTCATCCTCCGTCATCAGAAGTGGGATTGCAATATCCAAACTGCCTCCTCAATAGCTCGTTCACCACCTGATCAACCGACTCCGAACAACACACAGCAGGGGCCTGGATTGGTCGTCAATACGCCGTTGGAAACTGTAGTACAATCAAGACCACAAACATACGCTCACTATGGAATGCAGGTGGATGGGGTACCACCACAATTTCTAATACAAATGATGGAAATGATGCAGAAAATGTCAGAGCGCTTATGTGCTCCAACCACAGAAACAAAAATAAGGATCAAGGATATCTACTTACCATCGTTTGACCCAGACGCCCATGTCGGTGTACGAGAATGGTGCCAAAATATAGATCAAGCGATTGAATTGTACAAGTTGAATGATTTCGATGTCCGCATGAAAGTCTGCAGCTTGCTAAAGGGGCGTGCAAAAATGTGGATCGATGATTGGACGGTGACTACGAGTTCTCCTCTCTTCAACAACATGGACTGTGACCTTACCAAAGAAGATGAAGTAATGCAGCTACATCGACTTCTGAATAATTACGAACACCTATTTTTCGTGGATATCCAAAGACTCGAGTCAACACCGGCGAGTTAGAAATCAGACTGAAAAATCCCGGTAAATTCGTGGAAAGGAGACCATATCGTTTCAGTCTAGTGGAACGAGAAAAGGTGCGCTCCATAATTCAAGAACTGCTGGAAAACAACATTATCCGTGAGAGCAAATCTCCATACTCTAGCCCCATCATTCTAGTCAAGAAAAAGAATGGCGACGACAGACTTTGCGTAGACTTTCGCGAACTACGTGACCATTATCTGCTTCCATTAATCTCGGATGAAATTGACCAGTTGTCTAAGGGTAATTTCTACACAAGCCTCGATATGGCAGCGGGCTTCCACCAGATTCCTATCAGTGAGACTTCTATAGAGAAGACCGCCTTCGTTACACCAGATAGTATAATGAATATCTCACCATGCCATTTGGTTTGAGCAATGCTTGCTCGGTTTACCAGCGATGCATCAACAGAGCTCTCGCGTCATTACTAGGAACAGCTGCGCAGGTCTACGTGGATGATGTTTTGAGTAAATGTGCAGAATTTTTGGAAGGAATATCAAACCTGGAACGAATTCTCATAGCACTACAAGACTCCGGATTTTCTATAAACATTGACAAGTGCAGCTTCTTCAATAAACATTGACAAGTGCAGCTTCTTCAAACGATCGATTGAATATCTCGGGAACATAGTTTCTGATGGACAGGCGCAACCAAGTCCACGAAAGGTGGAGGCTCTCGTCAAAGCTCCAGTACCTAAAACTGTCAAGCAGGTCAGACAGTTCAATGGTCTGGCAGGATACTTCAGGAAATATATTCGTAACTTTTCACGAATAATGGTACCTTTGTACGAATTAACGAAACAAGAAGCACCCATACTCTTATTCACGGATGCAAGTGGTATTGGATTCGGTGCAGTACTAGTGCAAGTGATGAACGTCAACATGCAGTTGCTTTTGTGTGAGAACCATCGAGGCCGAAAGTCGTTACCACTCTTATGAGTTGGAAGCACTGGCAGTGCTTCTAAATACAGGAGGGATCTTCTACCAAGGATTCATCGCTGGTGGGCGTTCCTGCAAAACTCAACAAAAACCCACACAGTACATTGGCTGCTCTGAAACGTACTGTGCATCTATTTGGCACACCGGTCCAGATCATAGTCGATGGAGGAAGAGAATTTCTTGGTGAGTTCAAAGAGTACTGTATCCAGGTTTGGCTGACTCCTGGAACAAGTCGAAAGGGTCGTTGCTACTCTCAAAAATGCATTGGTGATGATCAAAAACTACGAAACAGAGCAGTGGCATACAGTACTTGAGGAACTTCAATTGGCAATGAACTGTACAACTCATCGGGTCACTGGGAAAGTCATTGGCAGAGGACGGCCCCGCAAGATCGCCCATGATCAGCTACACCGTGCTCCACAACCTGGTGATCAGTTGACCGTATCGGCGGAAAACGAATCACCCGCTCATCGAGACTCGGCACCAACTGAGCCCATTCCATCGACTTCTCGAGAAGAGAACACGACCTACTAGGTGAGACATTTCATCCGAATAAACGGTGAGTAACTCAATCAATAAGTTTAAATAACTCTACGAGAATCTCCGAGAACCTAGTTTAAATAACTCTACGAGAATCTCCGAGAACCTTCGAGAACCTCCGAGAACCTCCGAGAATCTCCGAGAACCTCCGAGAACCTCCGAGAACAAGACACTTGTCTTTATGTTTAACTACGTAACGTAAGCAACGCAAGTTGCTTACAGATACCCCACTCAAAGAAAGTTATTTTTATGTTCACAGCTGATTAAAATAAGTTTAAATAACTCTACGAGAATCTCCGAGAACCTCCGAGAACCTCCGAGAACCTCCGAGAATCCCCGAGAATCCCCGAGAACCTCCGAGAACCTCCGAGAACCTCCGAGAACCTCCGAGAACAAGACACTTGTGTCTTTATGTTTAACTACGTAACGTAAGCAACGCAAGTTGCTCAAAGAAAATTATTTTATGTTCACAGCTGATTAACGAATATCACTACAAAAATCAACGAGGCTGGTGCAGAGCACGCACCGCCTGTCAGTATGGCCGTATCGGCGGAACTACAATAATTAGTCGATTACCAGAATGATTTGATTAATTTATAATGAGTTCATAAGCAATTACTTCACAATAATTGCATGATTACATTCCAATACTTAGTATAAAACTTATATACGCGCGCACGTGCGGCGCGCACGTGCGTCGCGCTCTATAAATACAGCCACACCGCACCTGCGGCGCGCACCTGCGGCGCGCACGTGCGTCGCATAAATACGGCCACACCGCACCTGCGGCGGGCACCTGCGGCGCGCACCTGCAGCGCGCACGTGCGTCGCGCCCTATAAATACGGCCGCACAGAGTGCGCTCGGGAGATTCACTATCGAGTCGCCGGACAGTACGGATCTCTGTGTGACGTCATTACACTTTAAGAATGAGTAATCACCATGATTATTACACTAGTGACGTCAGCTCAGCTGACGTCACGCTTTTTAAAAACACTATTGAGGGTCATCCTCCGTCATATATATATCATCGGGCACATTATTGTATATAAAAAAAATGTCTAGCTGTGATAAATTCATGTTTTTAATAGCGTTTAAAAGTTACTGAAAAAAAATTGTTCCTAAAATTATTTATAAATCAAAATTTTGACCTGTAAAAGTGTGATGCGCTTTAAAAAACACAACGTTAACCGGCTACCAGGTACCCTGAATCCTGTTTGGAAAGGCATAATGGAAGATATATTAAAGAACCAGCTTTTCTATAAATCTCGTTCTTCCAACGTTGTTGGCTCTTGTACTAAGGTGTCGCAAAAAAGTCTAGTTACATTAACTACAAATTTTTGTCTTTCGTTATCCTGAAGAATCCCTTGCGTTTTATGGGACAAAAAGTATCCTAAATGTAACCTTGTAATATTAGTTATCGCTGTGTCAAGTTTCGTTAAAATTGGTTCAGTACTTTCAGCGTGATGCGTGTTCTCAGGGACAGACAGACAGACAAAAATTGTAAAAGTATTATTTTTGGCTTCTATATCGATAACAAAGTCTACCCCGATTATAATTTTCAAAAAATATTTAATGTACAGATTTGGCCTTATTACAGTATGCTGAAGAGTTTGTTTGCTTGAACGCTCTTATCTCAGGAATTACTGCTCCGATTTGAAGAGTATTAGATAGCTCATTTATATAATATATAGCATCAAGCTAAGACCAATGGGGGTGGAGCATTAATAAAGAATGTTCCAAAACAGAGGTTTTTCTCGAGTTCGGGAGCCAAAAGTAACTATTACACGCGGACGAAGTCGAGGGCAGAAGCTAGTATGTTATATCGATGTATAAACTACTACCTTACAAAATTTCGTGAAAATCTGTCTAGTAGTTTTTGCGTAAATTTCTTCTCTTTTATGTTTTCTTAAAAGTACAATAAACAGACATACAAATGTGATGTATATGTACAACATGACCTAAATGTTATACCGGTGTATAAACTACTACCATACCAAATTTCGTTAAAATCCGTCCAGTAGTTTTTGCGTGAATCCTGTACAAACGACAGACAGACAGACAGACAGACCGACAGACAGACAAAAATTTTAAAAACTATAGAAATGTGTTCTGTCTTTGATTGTAAACCCTCCCAGAGTATTTTTTCTTTAAAATATTTAATGTACAGATTTCGTCCCGTTAGCCTTTTATTATATGTATAGATGTACAACATGACCTAAATGTTATACCGGTGTATAAACTACTACCATACCAAATTTCGTTAAAATCCGTCCAGTAGTTTTTGCGTGAATCCTGTACAAACGACAGACAGACAGACAGACAGACCGACAGACAGACAAAAATTTTAAAAACTATAGAAATGTGTTCTGTCTTTGATTGTAAACCCTCCCAGAGTATTTTTTCTTTAAAATATTTAATGTACAGATTTCGTCCCGTTAGCCTTTTATTATATGTATAGATATAGATATATGGGTCATTCCATGTCAAATCGACAAATTTTTTACCTGACCCCCTTTGATTTCGCTGAAAATTTTCTATCTTTTTCTACCCCCCGAAAGTTATTTTTCAGAATTTTTTCAAATTTTTTTTCCCGACTCAAAAAAAGTTATGAATTTTTGAAAAAAACCGCTCCTTTATTTTTAAATTGCCAGAACTTTTTCAAAAATTGACAGTTTGGGAACTTTTTTTTTTCAAAATTTTTGTTTTTAAATGTAGTTTTCGAAAAAAAATATGAAAAAATTTTCAGAGTCCCAGATATATGAAATATTTTAGTTTTTTTGAAAAAACCGTAATTTTCTCAAAGTCCGACCGTTTTTTTTTTTTGCTCTAAAAATACTTCAACTAATTCTGCAATGATCCCCGTTAATCAAAAGATGTGACGACAGTCGCTTCTAATTTTTTTTCTTGATTATAAAAAAAACTATTGTTGAATTTTTGCTGATTTTATATAACTTTGTTATGAAATTTTTTTTATTTCCTCGTGAAACCTCAAAAGTTGAAAAATAAAAAAGTTGAAAGTCGCTAAAATATTTTTCTTTTAAAAAATTTGTCGATTTGATATGGAATGACCCGTATACATTATGATACTAAATTTTTCCTTAGAAAATACTAAGAATATTTAACACACAACCGCCGAATTTCGCTAGAGTATATTGTCATTTAAATAACTCATTAAAAATTAATTATACATTTTAATAGCGTATAATAATCTTACATCTTGCCAATATTGAACAACTACTTAGGCAGTACACATAAAAATAAAACAAAATTTACAACAATACAGGGGGGAATATAATCAAAAGGGAGGACCCGGTATCCCACGTCGAAAGTTATCTAAAGCCGACTTGCGAGCTTTAGAATTTTCTTAAAAACTCGAAACCGACACGCCGTGTTTTAGATACATACTGAAACTTACAAAAGTTGATTTTATCAACTCAGTAATATACAAATTTGCAGTTACGAGCAGTTTTTAAACTATATCATATTTCCTACTTCTGACTGAAACGGTCATTGTGGTTATTATAATTACAATAAAAAGTTTAGACATCCCTTTAAAAACATTGAAGATCTTTAGGCCACGTGTGCAACAAATAGGGGTATCACATCTGTATTCCAATTTGTTTTTGTAATTTAAATATAAACGAGTTATTTTCAGAGAGTTATACGAGTCAATTAAGAAAACACTCTCATCATTTGAATTCGGAGTGTCGACCTCAATGACTTTTCGAGAGAATCGCCTTGACTCTCTCGAGATGTATCCGGACATGAATTTTATAATGAGATTAAATAAGGAACCAAAAAAGAAAAACTACTTTACTCTGTGAATGACCGAAATAACAAATAAGTACCATAAATTTACAGGGTACGTGGTGTGGTTCATGATGTATACCGTATTTTAATAGAATGTCTTCAATACGAAGGTTGTTGGTTTATTTTTTAAATAGATTCCGAAATAACACTCTTATCAATTACTTCCCGATATAAAAAATGGGAATCAAAATGCACAGGCCTCTCCGTGGTAAATATAATTTTTAACGAATGTGAAATTATACTTAAATACGCTTATAGCATTTTACTAAGTTCCCTATAAAAATGAACTGGCAAACATGTCGGTCAGTCTCGCAGAACGCGCAGAGGTCAAGCGTATTATCATGAGACGGGAAGTTCACCGATAAAAATTATATTATTTCTCACACATTTTTATCACTACCAGTAGCGTAAAATTCGCATGATAGTATAATGAGGAGTTCGTTCAATATTGGAAATAAAGAACACATTATTTTAATTCCCAAATTTAAAAATATTCAATGATATTATAGAAAAACGAACTAATAAAGATGAATAAACTCACCTTTAGAACCGCTGAATAACCAAGAGTTTTGCTTCAACGAATCAGAATTCTTCTTCACCAGTACCGGCGTCTGCTCAACAATGCTCGCCTGTCTACTCCTACCCGCCGATGGTGTTTTTACGTTTTTCTTTTTCCCTTTTTTCAGAGTCCCGCTATGGGACTTCCTTAAAGTGTTCACTTTGAGAGACTGACTCTTCCCTCTTACTTTACTTTTACTTCTCGATGTTTGTCTGCTTAACCTCCTCCTGTGCTCTGCGATTTGTTTAGGAGTCGGCGGTTCATCATCCGAGTCTGTCTCTGCCGGAGGTCTACTTTCACATTCAGACGAATGACGCTTTTCAAAATCCAAAAACAGTTTTGTGTAATTTAGAATTTCTTCCATTGTCAAAGTTTTACCTACATCTTCAGCGACCGCTTCTATAGGCGCTGTCGTAGTGGAAGTCTTTTTCCTTCGTAGAAAACTTAATGCGCCAACTGATGATCTCTTACTCGATTTTCTAGCTTTGGGCGGGTCCGTGGTACTGTTCTTTCTACTGTTAGGTTGATTTTTGTCTTTCTTACTGTCTTTTCTAATTTGGTCCAATTTCATTGAGGACCCGTGAATTGAT
This sequence comes from Antheraea yamamai, assembly GCA_036509395.1. NCBI lineage: Eukaryota > Metazoa > Arthropoda > Insecta > Lepidoptera > Saturniidae > Antheraea > Antheraea yamamai. The sequence continues at coordinate 882,342 of AP028447.1, forward strand.
TCCCTGTCTTCCTCGCTCCATAGGCTCTCTCTGGACTTCTTTTTATCGAAATTCCTATCGTGCCGGGTCGCATCGAACCACTCGTCGCCCAAGTTCTTCACTATTTCTAAAGGATTAGATAAGGATAAGGTTTTCCTGTGGCCTTTCTTCCTCACTTCAACTTCTTCATCGGTGACGGCGAGTTTGAGTGATTCCTTGCTAATAGCTGGTGTTTTCAGCCTGGATAGTGCGTCATCGCTCGCTGATATCGCGTCGCTGTGTCCGTCTGCGGACTCGTAAAGCGATTCATCGCTTTCATCCCGCCGTTCTGTTTGGATTTCGTTAATTTTAATATCGCGTACCAACATACCGGATATGAAATTATTTCTTTGCCATTTATATTACATTTAATCTACCTATACCAACATTTAAACTAATGTAAAAGATACATTATTGAATGCTGTATATTAATGATTGAAATTTGGCCTTATTACATAAAAAAAACAACAATGAGGATATTTTTTAAGGCAGAGTTTGAGGAAAATAATTACTGGATTGTGCCATTATAACAAATAATTTTACGGCTACAAGACAAAGTAAACGTAGTTGTTTCAAATTAAATATCCTTTTGTGTGAATAAAAATATACACGCTGTTTAAACCTACGACTTGCACATTCTATAGAAATATATAACATGTTATCACCATTTGCATTATTGAAACAATAAACCCCTGTAAGTGGTAACCACGCGCGGTGCAAAGTGTTATTACACGACGAATTAGTTCAACATATTTTTTACTGAATACCGAACGCCGCGTAACGCTCGTAAATCAATTTGCACATTTTATTTCATACAAATAAAACTCTTTTATAAACACGAGGTTAATAAAACTCGACGAGTATTATTCCGATGAAACGTTTACATACGATGCAAACTCGCAAAGACAAATACGAACACGATTATTTGGATCATCGCGTACGTATCGTGAGCACGGAACAGAATAATTAAGAACAATTCTTTGACAATCAATCGGGCGCGTAGTGATTATACACTGAGAAACAATGACCCGGTTGTCAGAGCGAAAAGCAATGATCGATCGCCGACTTTAAAGTCATGAATCATCTAACGACATGTACGAGAGTACGTGCTGTTTTGAATACAGAGCTCTTGGAATTCACGCTTAATGTGTGAAAGAGTTAGACAGAGATCATCATGTATAGATCACTGTTACACTTAATTACTGTTGTATTATCTCAGACAGATCCTATCAGATTTTTTTTATTCATCAAAATATTGTCCCGTCTTGGTTGGTAAGTGAATCGCAGCATACGAGCAACGGTGACTATTCAGAGATAAATATTCTAACTGTCCCTAAACATTCATGGCTTTAACGAATGTAAAGTGAACGGTTCAAGGCCATCTTGGCGTATTCTAACCATACGTATAGTGATAAGTTAATCGGTGTTGCACTAGTCTCTTTAAACCATGTTTCAATATTTCTTGTTCCACAGTTATTAGGTTAGAGTAAATCTCGTACTATTGAATTTAGGTTTTATGTTTCCGAAGTATAATCAAGCGAAAATAAATAAAAATCCTACAGAGTATACACTGATTTTCCAAGAATCTATCCAAGTATACATACAAAGTGGGGAATACATACTGCGTAAACGATTAAAAAAAGCTGCCTACAAATGCGATAAAAAATAATTATTTATAGTTTGCTGATTTTTACCATGACCCCTGAGATGGTCAATGAACGTTTCGAGCCTTACAAGCTGACTTCTCCATCAAGCCGATCTTATTATCTCATAGATAACCTCTTTAACCAAAACGTTACTTAATTGAGATAAGCGTGAGATTTATCTTAAGATGTTTAACAAAACAACACCCATTTCAAAACATCGTAATGATATAATGTTCTACAGAAGTCCGTTGTTGATCTAACTTGGAATCGTGTCGTAACATTTAAAATTCTGATATAATTTATTTTTCGATACGTTCATAATCGCTAAAAACAAACAGAAACAAGGAATTAGTTCTCAAGGGTGTCTACATATTCAATTACAGATTTTGAAGTAAAGATTACGAAACCACACGAAACCTAAAAACGAACTTAGCACTATGTGCATATTATAAGCACAGTGGTGAATCGAGTGACCGAATTCTACAAGCCGCGCCTCTTGACTAAACGAAGTGGTGCAGTGCTGCCCCTAAACTAAATTACAGCAGTAACTTTTCGTTTCCGTGTTGAATAAATTACTATCAACGTAGTGTTCCTAGACACGCGACAATCGAAATTAATACTGACCGATAATATCGCAGTTTCGTTACATAGAACTCATAACTCAAATAGGTATCCTATTATGAATGCGAAAATGAGATCGCTTGTTATAGTTTTATGCCTTAACAGCTCAACCCATTATCGTGGAATTGCGCATGCACTCTCTCAGGGGTACTGAAAAGGATATCCAGAAAAAAAAATACTATTCCCGAGGTATACCTTCACGCGAGCAAAAGCTAGTATTAAATAAATCTAATGCGCCGCCGCAACTTTTCCACATATGCATATAGTATAAACACTCTTCAAACGTGAATTCCCATTCTCATTACATCACAAAGATGTACTCCTGAAAATCAGTGCTTCTTGAAAATTATTCTCATTTATCAAATTGGTAAAACTTGTGGAAAATTTTAGAGTTTTGTGCAATAAGACCACAGAGGCATTTACGACGCTGCGCTGAAATCCGACGAATATGAACTCGATTCAGTTCTTGAAACCAACCACCGAAGATTAATTTGAAATAGACCTTTTTACTATGAGTAGTCATTTACTTGCTAACATTAATTAAAATAAATGTATCCTCGGTAAGTTCGTTAGGGTAAAATTAATTACACCATATTATTCCAATTTCAGAATTAAGTCGGTCAGTAACAGTCCCAAAGGGATTGTACTAAATGGGACATTATACGCAGTAAAATTTACCAAACTGTTACGAGATTAGGTCTTTAGTTATAGACGTTGTAACTGATAAAGAAGGCGCGTGGAAACAGATTAATCTGTTCACGTAGGGCCATGTGTCTAGTGATCAGATAGAAGGGAAGCTAGAAACAATTTCAAAAAAACTGAACAAAAATTGATCACAAAAGAAGCAGGCGGAAATTCGTATTCGAACTAAACTTAAGGTCTTTCTTTAAAAATTCCATAAAATTAATTAAAAGCAATACCCAATGTAAATTAAAAAAAAAATTAAATAAAATTTAGAACCAGGAACAGTTTAGTAGTAATAATAATTAATGATATACCAGCAAGGCGGATATCCTGCACATTTTGGTTTGAATGTTAGGCGATTGCTCGATATTCATTTTCCTAAGGCGAGGAGGACCCACCACCCATTCCGTAGCCTGAGAGGAGTCCGAACTTAACGCCGGTTAAGTTCTATGTCTGGGGTCAAATGAAATCCCTAGTTTAGGACGTCTCGCCTGTGTCATTCGCGGAAGAACTCAAAACAAGAATTATAAACGCAGCAAACGCGATGCGGAATAATTTGACTACTTCGGGCAATTCGATAATTTAACTATACCGCTAATGCGGTGTTAATGGCTGGGCCTATCGAAACGATAAGGGGAGCGGCGACTGACGAGAATCGTTCTAATAAGATAAAATAAAATTTAATTTAAATAAAGACTCTTGTAGCGTTATTTTTAGACAAATTGACAACATGTAATAAAATTCTATGACCGATAATTTAATAATATTTGATATGCTCGTATACCGTTAACTTTACATTCGTAGCCACTGATGTGTAATTTAAATATATAAAAGTCCAGTGTCATGATGTTTGCCCACGATGGACTTCGAAACTACTCAATCGATCTTCATGAAAGTTGGCATTTATGTATAATTTGGTCCAACATGGAAGATTAGATAATCTATATTTCGATTAACAGCCTCAATATTATTTAATTACAAAATAAATTATTGTCAATGTTGATTATTGTTATTAAAAGTGTCATCAGTCTCAAACAGATGGCGCTGTAAATTAGTTTGTTGACAGAAACTGTAGTATCAACTGTTATAGATATCTCATAGATGGCATAAAATTACATAAACTTTGACGCGTTCTTGAATTAAAACACGATAGCGTTGTTGTTTTGTTTTTTTTTTTTGTAATGGCAAAGAAATTATTCGTCCGGCACGATGGTAATCAATCGTGAACATTGTAATTTACCGATACGAACCTTGCGATACTGTTATATCGAGTATATCAGAGTACCGTCTCCTCTCCTTGTCGCTCTCTGTGGAGGTCTCCCTCTCGCTCGACTCCCTCGTCGGCTGCAGGAGAACCGGTTTCTTCCTCCTGAGTTTGCCGACGACACCATTTTCCACGGACTTCTCATTGACCGGTTTCGGTTCCCTTTTGAACCACATCATATTCGGCACGTGCACTATACAATCAACGTTTCCAACGACATATCATCACCGGTGACTCGTTCAATACAGTTATAACACTTTGTTTTGGTTATTTCTTTGCAGTTATTACTAACGCCACGTCGTTTCTGGCACCGCTTCAAACTACAAAATCGATAAGTTGACATTCCTTGGCAAACTGCATCACGTTATTAATTAACGAGATTGTTAAATTTAAACATAATCATTGTCGCCGCGTGAATCAATCATCTAAATATTTGACAGTGTTTATTAGTAGTACACTTTGTGAGTCATAGCTCACCAGGATACGTGTTCTCATTCGACTTTATAAGTTTAGATGTTTTGATTTCCGTATCGATTTTTTTTACTGCATTTCTCTCTATGTATGTTGGTATACGCATTACATTCTAATGTCGTAAATATTTAAATATCACGGCAGAATCTACGAACTAGTTTTCACTACACTGTCTAATTTCGAACCAGACAAGCAAGAGATCCCCTACTCTATTCCCACTAATCCGCTAGTAACATGGCACTAGAGACAACAGTTCAGAAAAAAGTGTTATAAATGAGGCGTCACATTTCAAAATGACCTAAGTCTAAGTTTAGCCATTATAATATTACTACCTGACTCGTGCCCACCTCGTTGGGCGGTAAGCATTTATAAAAAACTACTTTTTGTGACTTAAATATAAAAAGTTAGACATATGTTGTCGCTAACAATTAACGGTATCTGACGACTTTTGGGAGTATACACAATCAATTTTACGCACAATCGAGTAATTAACTATTTGCAACAAAAAATTAAATGGTAGAAAGACATTAGTGTACCAATTTCCTTGAAATTAAAACACCATGATTATAATAATCAATTATATGTATACGCGGAAATGACAATAATACAGCATCTAAGTTAAATTCAAGTCGTGTCGAGAGTCGCGAGCGCAGTGCGCGGGCGCAACCGGAAACGCTTCGCAAGGATGCGGCCTCCGCGCTTCCGGTCCTCCTCCACCGGGGACTTATCTACTAGCTTTAACAGGCTCCATTAATTTACCATTGCTATATCAATATCCAAAAATTTATATTTATGCATATAAGCTTTGAAATTATTTATGTTATTAAATTATTATAAAATTGTCAACATAAAATTATGTGTATTCCACATTACAATCGTTTTTAGTGGATGCACAGAGAGGAGTCAATTCCGTGGCTCATAAACTTACAGTCCGGTAAATGTGTAATATGCTTGGGGGCCTTGTTGTAAAACCTAAAACTATTACCAGAAGTTACTGGTCTGATTGAGTCCGAAACTTGGGACGACCAGTTTACAAGTAGATAAAACATAACTTTAAACCTAATGCAAATGTAAGCATCTTCTACCAAACGTATATTTTATATAATCAAGAGGAAACTTGTATTCGAAGCCGGCTGTTGGCACGAGAACATTCGTTCTGGCATCGACTTGGCAGGGATACCTACAGAATCTCTCATTGACATCTCCCCATCTGCCAGTCAATGTGACGGCTCTTGTCACGTTGCGAGACAACCCTGATCTCTAGTTATTTACTACAACCGAGACGTCTGAATGAATTATGTTTATTTATTGTACTACAGCAGGGAATGTAACTATCTATGTTTGGAAAAACATGCATGATGAACTGATAAACCCGATCGAGTCTGTTGTCGGTGCTTCTCGATGAGTGGGTTGTTTATGATAGTTTTGACGTTCAAAAGCGTCTTTTTAAGGCCTAAATTGTATAAAGTATTTTGATTTTGACCGTGGAATTCATTATACAGATTTTCTGAAAACCAGTGTAATACATGATATTGTTACGACCCAAGTGTGGATATTTTTCAAACATTAATAAAGGACTTGTTCCTTTAATCAGGCAAATGATATATCATTATATACATATCAAGGATATTGACTGATAAACCCAGGTACAGTTTATTTGATTAAAACGAATGTTAACATATATTATTTTCTTGGGTGAGATTTTTAAATTTAATATAACTGCGTGACGATAGAGTATAGTCTACTTTTGTTTTGTATTGTGATTTAACGCGGACAAAGTCGCGAGTAGTTGCTAGTGATGTATAAATTTCAAACTTGACAATACAGACGAGAACATTAACTTTTCGTTAGGTACGTATAAACATCATATAATTGGTGAGACATGAACATTCCAAATTACCTAAGGGCATTCAAGCGTTAGTTAATAGCGTTACTTAGTTTTTAAAAAAAATGACGTCCGACATTGATTTTATTTAAAAAATGAAAAGGTGTCAAAACACAAAATATTTCATATCCATACAAGGAAATTCGTGCAAAATATAAAACAATTTATTTTTACAACGAAAAACCGAGCCGCTACCTCAAGTCTTTTATTACCGGCAGAAATGAATCATTATTCCACTAAACTGTAAAACCACGGTATTACCTGAGCGCCTGGACAATTAAACAAATACATTATAATTTACAATCACTTCCTAAAATATAAAATCATAATTGCTAAAAATATAAAAGTACCTATAGGTGCCGCTGCCTGACGTGGACGTGTCTGGATATTTTAAAGAAATAACCAAAAGAATAATGTAAATTGGTTTCGCTAATAAAAAAAATATCAGTACAATAAAGAAAACGTAAGTATTTTTAACAAATTTCTCGAGGTCTCGTATCTCATAGTATAAGAAACAATCGACTTAATTCATATTTGATACATTCAATTTAAATATTTTTTTAGGGTAAACGCAGAAATATTTAAAATACAATACAAATCGACAAATACGATTGTACATATAACAACAAAAACGTACAAAGAAAACAAAACGCGCGTACAGTTCGAAAGAGAACCCGCGGGCCCTTCCTCCCTTCGCACAAAATTAAACTACAGAATTGCATCCGGTTCCAATCGAGGAGTCCACGTTCTGTAGTTATTTATAAAGGTCGTGACGCGCCCTCTGTCCCCTACTCACTTTGGGTCAACTCACGACTCAATCGTAATTCGATTTATTAATTTTATAGTTCAGGACAAACAATTCTCCTTTTATTTTCTGTCTTTTTTATCTATATTCTGTTACCCTTTCGGTAGGATAGTATCGCTTATGATAGCGCCTGTAGAAAGTTTATAACACTATATTTGATAATTTACAAAAAAAAAACTAAAGTTATAAGGCAATTAATAGTAAATCTACATAGGTTTGTACCTAACTGACTGACGTGCTCTACAAAGCTTGATTTATCTTTTGCAAATGCTCCTTTGTGATATAAGGTTCAAGCAAACGAATCGCTATAAAAATATACATCAACTCATTATGCATGTTACTTCGCTTAACAATAATTTTACTCACGTCCTAGAGTAGCGACAACGAGATTTCACCTTTACGCGTGCTAAATGTTACAATAACTTTTTGGTATATCCTCTGGCGTGTCCGGAAATTTTTATTAAGAAATGTACAGTCAAACTTTAATTGTTATAGAATGGAGGAACTAACTTATAAATTAAAAGAAGAAACTTTTATTACTAAGATTCTCTATTATTACTCTAAATATAATCATAATTTCAACGGCTACGATATTTTCAACAATACGTAACATTGCATTAATTTTATTTTTCTTTAATTGTAGAACAAACCCTTTTAGACTTTGTGCTAGCCTCCCTAAATATTATTTTAAAATGTATCTTCAATTATTCCTATTTTAATATGGAAACAATGTGAATTTGAGGTTTGACATTTTGTTGAAAGATACACGTGAAGAAGGAATTAATCTAAATCACAACTACCGAAGAATAAACTCTATTTAAAACCCTTCTACGTCCCTGAGGATGCTGGGCCTGAATCAAAACAAGCGACTGTCCAAAATAACGCGGCGCGCAGACAGACTCGTTTCAAAATCGAGGAAACCAATTTAAGCCTTGTCAATCATAATTTCTTAATGTAAAATAAGACCATATGTATTGTTTTACATTAAAATTAGAGGCATCTCTCTACGGCGCAGATGGCGCAACATCTGGCGCCGACGCAGTTTAAATGTATCTTATTTCTGTACTTCCATTTTACATCTCAATCATTGTAATATTATACCCTAAACATCGCGCACTGTAATCGAACCAACAACAAAAATATTATTATCTTATGTGTTCTTTTTAATCGTTTTTAATCACTAAATAGCTTTGAACGAATGCTATTTTTGTCTATCTGTGGCAGAAATGTCGAATAAGCAAAATAAACAGCACAAGTAAATCAATGAAGGTTGTTAAAGGAATTAAAAAATGCAAAGACTCAGTTAAGTACCTTTTTGTTTATCCAGTTTTAAAATCACAATGTTTCTACATTTATTCACAAAAGTGTACGTATGTGTATTTGATTAAAACTGGCCGCAGAACCTGCACGCGTTCGTTTTATTATTTTCAAGACGATATGTTGAACGGTACAAAAGTTAAAGTATTGCAACGCCACCTAGTAGAGTTATAGTTAAATGGATAGGCATAAAAACCTTCTCTGTGAGAAAACACTCAAGTAAACAGAAAACTTTCGCATAGCTGAACTTTTATCATAAACTATCGCAGAAACTACGCGACGATAGCGATAGACGACAGTAGCGAGCTCGGAATTGACGCCGTACTAATTAGATACGTTTCCTACAATATATAATATATTGGTTATTACTTGGTGAATCCAACAATCATTACCAAATGGAGAACGACGGTTAGACACTTTCGTTTATTAACTGACGTCCTCGGACTGAAAATATGTCACCAATCACCAATATGTGTTCGACTGCATTCGAGACCTCTTATTATTGTTAATGTATTACACAACAAACACACTGTGTTATAAACAGCCAGTTGGAGTTTGTTAGGACCTAGGACTTTTATATTATATTCACAGTCTTATATTATTTGACCTATATTTTGTAATATTTGTGACATATTTTACGTAATATAGTTCAGTTATTGTGCACAAGTGAAGTGGATGGAAAACAATACCACAAACCATGAATTCTGTGATACCACACAAACTCCCTGGTAATATTAAATCAAATTAAAAAAACAATCACCAAACCGGATAAAGCGACGAGTTAAAACTCCGGTTATGATAAAACAAAATAATAAAGTTTACGTGGAAAACGAATTAAAACACATCAATCGGAGCGAAGTGGTTCGCGGTTCGGTGACGCCTCAGAAGGTCACACGAGTTGCTGACGACGACGGCGGCCGTCTGTTCACCATTAGACACGCAACAGGTACACGTAACAGTTATTCTCGTTTCCCCTTTGAAGTGGTTGTGAATGGGCTAAACGAAGATTCAACCGCGAAAATATTATCAAACAAACATATACGTGAACATGTTTTTTTTTCTTCTATTTCATGCATAACATTTCTATTATACTTTGTATAACTCGTGTTATCAGTTAGGGTTGTCACGAATTCACGATATTCGCGTAAAAATTATATAAACTATTGGTTACCTCGCGTCATAAATTATTTTATTCGACTCCACTCTCTACATGGAATCTCGTCTTTCGTCAGTAAACCGTTGTTTTTTATTAATCATCTTGCTGTCTCGCAAGATCTTAATATCGTAACAGTACGAGGCGATTGTTTATATCACCTTCATAACTTCACATATTAATAATATTATCAACATATCTAAAGATTTATATACACTGAAGTGATAAGGGAACTTTTAATCTGTGCTATACTAAAACGTACTTCAAGGGCCTAAATAAGAAAAGTAGGTAAAAACGACAGTTCTTCAAAATATAAATAAAAAAAAATGATTCACTCGAGCATCGACTCTGACTGCCTAATTATGTATTCCGCAAACATTAAGAGCATTACCACGAATAAAGTAATAACATTTAATAATTTAAACAAAACAAAATATATATACTTCTATAAGAAATCGAAATAAAAATCAATATAAAAATGCGTATACCAAATTCCAATCAACACATTAGTTGTATGTAAAACAAGACAAAGTTCGAAGGAAGCGCGGTCATATCTCAAGTTATGTTACATTTAGACGTAACTACTTATACCATATGGATAACAATAATGCATAATCCATTTGTTAATGGTGTTCGGCCTAAATACCACACGTGTAGGACCCGCTTGTATCGCATCGTAGCAAACTATACGCATACATTCCGACAATTATTATTTTACTGTTCACTAACGGCGACCGCTAATAGATGGTGTGTCCACAGTCACCATCAATATACCTAACCCAGATAGCTTAAAGACCTAACGAGTCACTATGACAAGCGACAGTCTTACTTCAATCAGGAACTATTTATGTACTGCTTCAGTAAGCGTTACTTTATATTCTGATAATATTCATTCGAACAGTCTATATATATAGCCTGCTGGTGGTCCTTTAATAAAAACAAAGATAGATTCAGAGAAACTTTGCAAATCTTCCCATAGACAGATGTGATGAAATTAGAACACTCTGTGTTTATAATTCATTAAGTACAATCAACTACAAAAATGATTCATGTTATTTTTAAACCACTTTACTACAATTTCAATAAAGTCATAATAATGTAGGTAATATACAAATTAAACTAATAGATATTTCCACAGTCGTTCGTTACTTACATTCAAATGTAAATCAGATTTTAAAGGATCCTATGTGAGGTTTATTGGTAACTTTTACAACTAAAACAAATAAATTTTTATGTTAATCTTTTTCTTAAATACGATTTAAAAAATAACAGTACTTAGGGCCACTAGCACCGTAAATTTAAATCTTGTTTTGCTAGAGTACAGTTAAGTTGTGCGTAAATGTATGAAACTAAAAAAAAATCTTTTATTTCGTATAAGGTTTAGTGCAAGCAGCCCTAAGTGTCCATATGTGACGCATGCTGTTAAAATTAAAATTAACCTTGGAGGAAGTTTAACAAGATAAGGGCTTGAGTGAGGCTTTACCTTTAGGGGACGAAGACTACACGGCACCCTCGACAAACGATATAAATACCAACTGACAAGGGTTGCGCGACACGTGCTGCTGTTTTTAGTAGTTTTATTTGTATTGTCGTTACACCAAAATACGTAAAGCGGCCTTGAGTGCATTTCAAACTGTTAACTTTCAGTCTGTTAACTTCGCAGGTACATTATTGACGATAAAGGTGTTGTGTTAATAATTAAATCGTGTTGCACAAACGTAGACCAGTTACTTAATATAAAAATTATGCGTCTTTATTAAAATCCCACAGAGACTAATAAGTTAAATACGTAACATATGTATTGATTTTCAATTGCGGCTTATGGACCCTAAATTATGTTACAAATATAAAAGACATCTTTTGTTATACATACACAAGTTTACTCAAGATATTATATGTGTTACAATAGTTGCATTTCATACTACATAATAACTTTACACCACATCAAAATGTATTTAAATAGTATAAATTATTGTACAAGACAACAGGAAACCAATTAAGCAGCTGACTGTACCCGCACAGAACATGGCGGCATGTGTGTCGCTCGACTGTGATCTCATCTCATGAGGCGTGACACATTGCCACAATAATTTCGATCACTTCTGTATACCAGTTTCTTGAATATCCCACTACTGGGTAAAGGTTTCTCCCCGAGAGAAGGTGCAAGATTGCTCACTTACCTATTGCTATGCATGGACCCTCAATACGATTATAGTCCAAAAGTATTTCCAATTTTCATGACCTATAATTCATTGAAATATTACGTAAGCACTAAAGGTCTTCGATTGCTTATTTTTGATGACATGAGGGATGGGGGAATCTGGAAGTGTAAGTCGTATATGTGAGGGGCGCGGTCTTATCCACTGGACTACCATCGCGCCACTAGCAAGACACTATAACCTATTACTATATAGACCATAAATTAGTTAATTGCTGACTATGAATCTATAAGGAAACCAGAACAGATTAAAAAATTCTTGTATAAATGTTAACGTAAGCATTGGAGGGCAAGAGTATTGCTTACTTTTGCTGACCAAGGGGGAGGGGGCGATCAGAAATTACAAAAAATCTGCTTAATACTTGAACGCCCTCATATATGTTATTCCACAAGTTTGACGGTCAATAAAATTACTCATAATCTATCAACACTGCAACCCTAAAATATTAAGAGTCGATTAACTCGAAAATGGATAATGGCCACTGGTTACGAAACACAACGATAATAATAAACCGACAGAGCATTTGTATGTGTTTTTACCAATACCCTATAGTATTCCTTCATTGAGAGCTAAACCAAACGATATTGGAGTCGAGGGTCGTGATTAGTCCGTTGAAGCTGTTAAGACCTTGCTAGGTCAATAGCGTAATCAGTTCGAGAAAAAAAAAGGGCCCGATTAGACACCACCACGGTAAAGCTGTACGAATATTTTCAATTTAATGTATCTGTTTAAATAAATACAAATTGATATAACGACTGAAGTTCAAAGTAAACGGTCGACGCGGCGTGCGGCATGACCTCATAATTATTTATGTTTCGCCGTAAACTTGACTATAGAGGAACGTCGCTCGCGGCGCGACGACATTGTATGCGCACGCGACGCGACGCCGATCTAAAACCATGTAGCGTTTTATTTCGCAAACATTATTATTATTTACAAAGTTGCCAACGCTGCGCTAAAAAGGTAAACAAACATGACCGAGGTACGCGTTGTAATTTACACACATCGGAATTTTTGTGTTACGTATAACGTATAATAAACGTAGCAACGGGCCGCGACATAGTTCACTTTCATCTACAAACATATAAAAATGGATGTTACTATATTTGAAATCTATAAATTAGAACACAGTTTGACAAATTACTTTTCTTTTATGCCAAAAGGCAAATAACAGGCAGTCTGCCCACCTGATGGTAAACCGTTACCATTGCCTACGAATAACTATAACATACTTGACTTTGAATAGCATGTTTCAGTCATTTTTGTTTTAAAAAAGCCCACCATGACTCGAGGGAAGACTGTGCTGAATAATCCGTTCCCCAAATTTGGCATACGCATTAGGAAGATTCTAGAAAACCTTAACGTTGTCGCAAATTTAATAAGTTTTGGGCAAGGAAAATGAGCAAACAGTGGGGGATCGCCGTATAAATTCGTAAATGTAGATATATGACAACTTCCTACAAAACAAATAATATTAAACACACGCGGAACCGCCAAACAATCCTATTCATATTATAAACGAAAAAAAAAATGTGAGAATGGATGGATATTTGTTACTCTTACAAGCAATAACTACTGAACAGATTTCCATGAAACTTTAAAGAGTAATTAATATAGCTGTGCGTAACTCGTTAGATTTATACGAATATAATAATATATATCACATTATAATCATTTATAAATATGCAGACGATAAAAGAAAGTGATAAGGGGTTTTTCTAACGTAATCTTGGTTTTTACTAAAAAAAAACTGTGAATAGTTCTATATTGGCAATAGTTGATCTATATTTAATACTTCCCCTAAGCGTATTATTGTAGATTCCGAGTAATGAGAGAATATTCAGAATACAGATCTACTCACTAATTTTAATCAAACATTCGTCTATAGCCGAAGTATAATAGTATTAGAATTTGAATTGGCATTAACCGGGTGTGAACACTTTCTAGAAAAACTGATTCATTCCGAGCTATTTCATTACAAACAGGTGCCTGCAACTCTGTTCTCGTGAAAAACGGTTTTATTGTTTCACTAGAATTACGTATTCTATTTAAATTAATTCCCTACAACCCGTTTACCGATTTAAAGTTAAATTTATTACATTTTATCACCACTGCTTAGCCTCTTTGGTAAAACGGTATTATACATAGCCTAAACCAGGGGTGCTCAAATTGTCGAACGCGGATGCTATTTGAGACGTCGATCTCGAGAAAACTTGCCGATATAGAACTATTTTATTTTTCCTAGAGGCTCACGGTCTCTTGACATCATTTTAATAATGCAGCATAAATACAATATTAAAGTGAGCAAAACAAGATATTAATATTATTATACTTACTTAGTTATAGCTAATTGTTAATGTTTTTTAATAATATTATTCTTTTATTACTAAATCGAATATGTTGACATAACAAACAGCCTTTTCGGCAGTTTCATTGTTATCTTTTATAACCATTTTTAGGTTGTAATCAAAAATATCTCGCACCGTAACGCTCACGGCACGATATAGAACTATTCACAGATTTTCTCTTAGTAAGTAGGTAACTAAAATGCAATATAATAAATAAACTATTACAGTTTATTTGATCCGTAACTTGGCCAGAATAAACGTCTTATCGCTTTCTTTTATCGTTTTAACGGGAATTACCTACAGCTATTTAGACGACAATACACACATACTTGCAGCCTTACATAGTCGATCGATCCTAGTCTAACAATATTGAGATGAATATATAATACTGTAAAAGTCCTCTTTATTATATATATTTGTAGAATTCTCATCAATATCTGTTCACTCGTTTCGGATTAACAATAGGCAACGAAATGCTATTATTTATATGTATATATTGTGATTTCGCTGGAAGGAAATAATTTACGGTCGCCTTTCGTTTAATAATTGTTTTGTTATAAAACAGAAAATGTGATGAACTAATACAATTATAATAGGAATATTTTTCTCGGTTTTGAATCGTGCGTGTGTCATACAGTCATATCGCATAGTGCTAGCCAGTTCAACAGAGGAGGAGACATCTTGCGGTTTCCATTCACGACCGTGACCTGTTTACGCTGTTTTCGAACAATTTAGTCAGAATTAATAATGATGTTAACGCTAAATGTACACTGAGACTCATCAATTAGCTAAAATGACATATTCAATCCATTTACTATTGCGATCTTAACTTGTAAACATTTTTGAGAACATCGTCAGTTAACGTCACGCCAATATATTGTTTTATTTGACGTATAGCTAGGTTAATTGTCAGAAAAGAAAATTAAATCGTAATTGAAAACAGCTGTACAAATTCACGGTCGCGACGTGTCACTTTGACATAGTGTTCAAAAGGAATGAATGAACCAACATTCTTCAAATCATACCTGGTTTACTATCATCAGTAAATAATAAAAAGACGACTGTTGACCGATGGAAAGTGGAAAGCGTTCGGAAACTATACATACATACATAAGGGATTGCTGAATGCATAACAAGCGAAAGTAATTTATTGTCAAGGGAGACAACGCTTTCCCGTGCCTTAACGACCAGGAAATATTTACATTAAAAATTATTAATTTTAACACTAGCTATGCCTGCGACGCCGCTCGCATATATTATTGTTGAAATATTATTATTTATTGCAATGCCTTTTTGTAGACCATGTTAATTGCATACATAACAACATCAAATTGGATGCAGTAAAAGCTTCATTTATCATTTATTGATTAATTATCAATATAAATAAAGTTATACAGGTCTGTTGTTGTGCGCGCATCATTAAAAAAATATTCGATATATTTCGTTCAATTTCTTTACAGTTGCGAGTTCAATGTATTTTCTTGTCATGGAGAATTGGGGCGAGCGGTGTGTTGCACATTTCCAAAACAACGCAGTTGCGTGTATAAACTAATGTGATATATTATTATACCGAAATTACTTAATTCGATAAGGTTAAGGTTTCACCTGTCCCCTTTAACATATCTAGTTTGCTTCGTTACGTTAGAACGGTCACTGTCAACATGAACATTAAACATACGATACTAGCGATTTTTAGTACCTACACTTTCTATCCAAAACAACGATCTATTTCAATATATTTGTGAATACTAAATGCATTAAATGAAACATTACAATGGAACGACTAAACATTCATTTGTGTTGACTTAGTTCATACTTTTAACTTCCTAAGGTAACCTATACTAAAACTTGTTTAGGAATTAATCCACGATCTAAAAAACCATATCAATCGGATCAATGGTTTTCGAGTTAAAGTACGAACAGACAGACAGACTTTCATAATATGTAAAGAATACTGTAGACATGTGATAATTTTTTGTTTAAACTCCTATAGAAGATAAAAAAGTGTCTTTGTACTGCTCCAGTGATTCTTACAATATTTGTATCAATATTCAACAGTTGACCAGTAATTACGAGCCGTGAGTATATTCGTTCGAACATAAAATATAACGTTATTTAAGGAAACTGGTTTTGATCACTTTTGACCTTCAAATTGCGGAAAATATATACAATATTAAAGGCATTAATAACAACAAGATGTACTCGCGATTTATAATATCATACAATATGTAGAGTGATTTATTATAATCCTATTACCACTATGGCAATTTACGCCTCTGTTTTATAAAAATATATACTATGCATTGTATTATAGCTGTAGATATATTTTGTATACGGACAACATGTACATGATATCCATTTTGCAATAACAAACAATAGAAATACGCTTGGGCATAACGCGTCTCCTGTATGTTAAAATATGTTTGTAAGGAAATTTGTCTTTTAATCACGCTTCAATTGGCTGGAAATATTCTAATGTAATTTAATATAGAAATTAATTGTATATAACAATAAAACTAACAATAAATACACTTCTTAGTTATTATTACTATAATTGAATTCATGTTGATCGAACTTTTTTATTTGTTTGACAAAAACAGCGCCCAGCGAAGCGCATATTATCCACATTTATATTTATTGTAAACTATAAACGAATAAACTCATTGAATATATATATATATATATTCATTCATATAGTTTTAAATATGCACCTATTTCTTTTGAAGGTATTAACGTGAGATTTTGCTTTTATAAGGATGGCTTAATTATAATAGTTCTTGTGAATCAACTGAGTATACCTGTTATTGTTTGAATCATTATAAAACCATAAGTTTATCAATGGACAGTTACAAATGTTTGGCAAACATACTGGAATTTTGTGTTTAGTTTAGAATATTAATCTAACAGACTTATGTACGTCTAGTTATCTACCTTATTATAAATATTCATGAATAGAAAATTAACACGTGATACTTTTGTCCTATGAATAACGCAGCATGGTCTAAACTTTAAAACTGTATTTTTATAAATATTATAAAATGAAAACAATAACTTGAAATGAGAGAGAATGCAGTAAAAAAACGTTTGTTTATTAACATTTAGACGAAGTCAAAGCTTATATCAAAATTTTAATTTTAGCAACGATAACGTACATAATGTATTTAGAATTATTAACCAGGGCGACAATCTTAAAATAACAATTGAATAAAAACAAAAAGAAAACACAGGCGTACCGAAAAGATGGTAAGGAACATAAGTGTTCCGAACAAAAGGATATCCGAAATAAAAAACAATTTGCCAAGAACGTCACCACACCACGCGTGCGCAACACACACTTGTCTCACAATGTCACTGCCACTTAGAAAAAAAAAAAACAAATAAAAAATAACACTCCGAGTTAGCACTTTCTAAAAGAAGCTTAATTTCAAATTTAGAAAACGCGTCAATAACGCGCCGATTGCGCTGGGAGACTGACCTGCGGCCGTACTCCATAAACAATACGATAGAGCGAGACGGAGATATCTTGCACCTGTGCACTTAAAATTGAATGATTGTTCAGGCGAAACAGAAATAAAACATTCCTTTAATTAGACAAGGACGACGGCAGCGACGAACCTTTCCGCCTGCGAGAATCGGAACGTAGTATGCGACTTGTCAAGTTAAATTAATTTAAGGTTTACAGTAGATAACATTAAGGTTGCTTTTAAAAGTAATGAGGAAAATTTATAAGGCTCCGGTCAGCGCGTGAGTCACGCTACTCTGTCAGGGACCATCAGGGTCAACATATGGCGAAAAGCGGCGACGACGTCTGTACCACGCCAAATTCCGATGTTGTGGTGCGAAAGAACAATATGTTACTTATTACTTCTCGATTGTTTCCTTTGAACCGATGATTGTTCAGCTGTTACGGCCCGATAGAAATTGTTTTATGTTGCCACGTCTCTCCAGGGTCACGTGCACATTTCCTACGTCACCAACATAACATTAAGCCACAAGTAGTCGGTGGAATTTCCTCAATTACCTAATTTTAGTAATAAATTACCTACTCGGGTCGGGTTTACCACAATTTGAAAGAATCTAAATGAATCCAAGCGATAAAAATGTACAAGCCGCAATTAGGCTAGAGATAGTAGAAATAATGGCGAATAAAGGAACTGTTTATTATCAACGCGTTAAACGCCATGTGTATGGTAGTCGCGACTTTACCTGCAACAGATTCCACATCGTATAGATCTGTAGAACGTAATTCTGCTTGTTTAATTTTGGAAGTGGAAACTTTTTTAAGGCGCGTTAAGCGGTATGATTTGGCAAGAGATAAACTTAATATATGTAGTTTCGCGTCAGTGACATGTTACTAGCTTGACCGACCGTGTAGCGCCTACGCGGCTTGCGTCAGACTAGCGGCCTGTGTACATCTAATACATTTTGACATTTTGTATAGAGCTTGTGGAGCCCATTTCATTAATTAATAAACTGAATAAAAATGTATAGTATAATTCTTGCTGAGAGTGCTAATAGATGTGGAAACCAGACTAATATGAATAATGTCAATATATAAATTTTGAAAATGAAATAATTCAGACTATAACTCATCATCATTACATAGTATAAAATAAAGTCCACTACCGCGTCTGTCTGTCTGTCTGTTCGCGATAAACTCAAAAACTACTGAACGGATTTTCATGCTGTTTTCACCAGTCGATAAAGTGATTCACGGGGAAGGTTTTAGTATATAATTTGTCAAGGATTTTTTTATAATCAGGGCTGGACAACGTCTGCCGGGCCCGCTAGTAGAATATAATTAAATCGTACAATGAATTTAAAAACTCAAAAGAGAACACAGTTGTCCCATTATTTTGAGTTTTCACTTCTGTCGGCAATCCCTATGACTGACTCGGTTTTTTATTTTCAAATAAAATATATTAAAACAAATATAATAATGTGTGAAGAATTACAACCCTTATTAAACTGAATGAAACAAAACTTGTGTATAATTAACAAAAGGAAACAGCGTTTCTCGATAACGCAAGAGTTCCAAGAAGTGCCAAAACAGCAGCAGCTTATAATAAGTTTCCGAACGAGTTCGAACCGAACCCGTCGTGTACCGGGAACATCACGGGAACGCACGAACAACGGACATTGGTATCAACATCACGCGAATTTGGTGAAACTATAGTTTACAACCCATTCAACACTTCAGTATTGATGTATGTGTACGGTTTCTGTAAAATCATCTATTTTAGAACCAGCGGTACGGTTATTTGAGACGTACGTATAGTATTGCCAAATCCTTAACACAAAATATTAAACATTAAAAAGGGTTGCCAGACCGACGGGCAACTAAACAAAAAATATTATCACTTGTAAAATAAACTTAGATCACTCCCTCAAGTTATTGTAGGTACCTAAACCGGTTGATGTTAAAGTTAAAATCGTTAATTTTCTCACCTATATTTTACTGATACTATGATATATTTCTAAAGGTTAAAATGTACATATTCATAATCTCAGTGGTAAATCTATACTAATATTATAAAGCCGAAGAGTTTGTTTGCTTGAACAGACTAATCTCAGGAACTACTGGTCCGATTTGAAAAATTCTTTTAAAGTTAGATAGCTCATTTATCGAGGAAGGTATATCATCGTTACGCCGAGACCAATAGGAGCGGAACACCAATGACATTTCGACACACACCCACACACACATTTCGACTCGTATTCACAGATTTTGGAAAAACGGTACATACAGTCAACAAAAAAATATGAATTTGTTTTCACAAAATATTTTTTGACGCCTCCTTCTCTATTTTTGATGTGAAAATTCTATAGGCAAGGGTAAACCTAATTGTTGGCATGGCGATACAGGCCGTTGCGTGTGTGTGAGACGTGGCGACGCGATGTCATGCGCAAGCGACTGTGCGCAATCTCTTTCGCCGCACTAAGCTCGCATACCTATAGTATATACAGTGTTGTTTATTACCTTACACATGTGTTTCACATCTGCCAGGCGTCCCGTGATGGCTTAATTTTTTTATACATATATTTTAATAATTACGTTGTTTTTATAACGATATTGAAACGACAATGATTTCCTACAAAGTGTATAGACAGAAGGTATCAACGATTATTAACATTCTTATTTACTTAAATCTCAGAATTCCAATAAAGTGCCCGATAAAATAGGATCTACGATTACAGCACAGAAATATTTTATAGTAGAAGTGTAATTATTTACGAGTGTATACAAGTGTATTAATTATTAGGTAATATTCACGACATTGAGATTAAAAATAAATACCATTTGTACAAATAAATGTACCAAATATACAAGCGGTACGAGTAACATTATAATATTGCTCTTGTTTACAATAATTATTCATTTTTACAAAAAACTTCGCTCGCTTTATATATTTCTTACATATGATTATAAAAGACTAATAAAACGTTTCCTAAACGGAGTCCAAGCAAAAACTTAAGTATTATAGAGTAATGCCGTATTGATCTAACATATTAACAATATCTATAATGAAATTAATAGCTCATTTGTGCGCTGTAGCGCAACGTACGAACAAACAATCAAGCATTATGTAACTAACTATAGGTGCGAAATACAGAGCACTTCACCTTGCTCACACTCAGAGTCACGATACAAACTAGGAAAATTCACTTAATTATTATATTATAATTAGTTCACCTGGCTATTCAGCTTACCCCAATCGAACCCGTAGCTGTGTTTTAACCCATCAGAATCAGATATCATGCTAAAATCGATCGGTCACTATGCTACCGGAGTATAAGGAAAATCAAGTGTGTACCCGCCTACCCATCAACACAGATATACTAAGAAATTAAGCTTCCAATATTTCTCAGAAAATTATTCTGGCATCTTTTATATACAACGATTTTTCTTTTAATTTCTAAGCAAGATATAAACCATCATCCATATTTGCTATATACTAATGGAATCTGGAATTCCCAACCAGAACTAAGTTAGTGACTAAACGATCTAGGTTTTATGATTCAGTCGTTTGTTTTCCCTTACTACTTTTGAATCAGTCTAGTTTTAAAACATATAATAAGAACGTAGATCTAACGTGTCTGTACTTACTTGAATTTTTGTAAAAAAATTGTTACAAGTGTCTAGGAATAAATAATCAAATGCATTTCAATCGTTTTTAGAAATGTCTGTCGACTGTTTGTTTGAACACGCATCACTGCTAAAATATTGCATTTATGATAAAACCTTTAAAAATAATCATAGAAGCATATCTTCGAGTAACATTTAGTCTTTGTTTTATTAAAATTGGTTCAGTCTGTCAAAAGTTATTGTAATTTTAATGACGGCGCGATTTAAGTACGAGAGAAAAGTAGATAGTAATTAGACTTAATACATTGAGATGACTGTATTAGTCACTGTAGTACATCAGGTTCCACGCGAACGAAATCGCGGGCACAACTAGTTAATTGGTATCTTTCAATATGGTGGTACGATGGGAGTTCCTACGAGTACTTGAGTTCCCCTGGCAAGCATAATGTCTTCTAAATGCACAAGTATCTGTCACCACGTACCTATTCTATTCGGTATATCACGCAAATTTAGTAGACATTATGATGGCCTCAATTTTTTTTTATCGGAACTGCCAACGCTATTTTAAGATATAGAGTACTTTATTAGAACAACTAACAATATAATGGTTACTCCTACGCAATGGATAACATACTATTGAAGACTATTATTCTGCTATTCATTTTGTATTTATACCTATATTATGGGACAGCTAGTGACCAACACACCAAACATGAATCGAAACTATAATATATGAAAAATGTATAGGTATACTAGCTGACCCGGCAAACGTTGTTTTGCCATATAAATAAAAAAATAAGGGTTGATCGTAGAAGAGTGAAAATTGAGGATTGTATGTATTTTTGTATGTTGTATCATAAAAAAATAGAAATTAAAAATTTTGTCTAAAAAATAAAAATAAAAATTTAGGGGTGGACTACCCCTAACATTTAGGGGGATGAAAAATAGATGTTGGCCGATTCTCATAGATACCGGATAAGCACAAAAAATTTCATCAAAATTGGTCAAGCCGTTTCGGAGGAGTATAGCAACGAAAACTGTGACACGAGAATTTTATATATTAGATTTGCCTTTAAAAACTGCCACAACATGTGCTAGGCGGTAGACAAAGTCTAGCAAAATACTATAAAGATATATGTATATAATAACAAACTAAAATAATAATCATAAATAACTAACACAAAGGAAATATCGCACAATGAAAATACCAAGTAAAAATTATCCATCGTCCGTTTTGTTATTGCAGAGGTTGGGCACTGTGATCGCAACTTACGAACGAGCAAGCATTATGCAACAAACTAGAGGTGTGAAAGAGTGAGCACTTCACGTTGCTCGCACTCGCAGCCACGATACAAACTACAAAAATTCCTATTATTATCATCATCTGATTGTTACAAATTGCAATAGGATACAGAAAAGTAAATTACCCAACAATAGAAAATATTAAAAAGAGTATATAACAGCAATCGACCTAAAATAACTCAACAGCGGTAAGTCATTGTTTATGTATAGCCCACGGCGGAAACGCAGATTAATTATATCAGTACAAATAATAAAATCCGTATCAGTCCGTACACGTATAACACAATGAAAATAGGACACGAAAATCAATGTTAATTAATATCTGTCCTATTTATTACCTACTCTAATTAATATCACAGCAGATAAAACAAATTTAATGTCCCTCAGATTCGATGAACACTAGTCATCTCAGCTGTGGTCGAGTCCGAGTAGGCGTCATATCAAACAGACTTGCGCAAACACAATCAAACCCTGACATATTTACAAAACAATATCAATCCAGAGAGTCATTATAGAAAAAAATAATCTATAGAGAGAGAGGCGAAACCGATTGATTGATAATACATTCAAAATATTGAATAAACTCTATCATTTCATATATTGTAATAACATGAAATTAAAGTATTTCCTACCGCTATATTTACCTACAAAATTGTATAATAGAAAATGTCTAATTGTTTACACACAAACGTTAACTACCAATGGTCTTTACCCAACTTCAAAATCAAAAATACTTTATTCAATTTAGGCCCTAATAAGGTGCTTATGAATGTCAAAACTACCACCGGTTCGGACAAACAACCCAGTCATCGAGAAGAACCGGCAACAACGACTTTGTTCTGGTTTATCTTTTCATTATACATAACATAGCACAACATATTTTAATAAACATATACAGTTACATTCGTTTTGGTGAATGCACAGAGAGAAGCCTCATTTCCAGACGTCATCATCGTTCACATATTGATAGGGTGATCAATTAATAACAGCCTTTATGCATTAAGCCCCGCTTGAAATTGTACTTGAACTTACTATCTGGCAAATCGGTAATATGCTTTGGGACTTTGTTATAAAATCAAACACTATTACCTAAAAAACTGTTTATGGATTACTGAGCCTGAAACATCTTTAAAAGATGCATTAGGCAGCGGAAAGAAGCATTCCTTTGGTGACTGAACAAACGACAGGACGGTCATACTTCCACCAAAACAAATTAAATTAAAAACAAATTAAAAACAAATTATTCACCAGCACAAAAATTCTAAGAACGTTCGTGCCCTAAGCCTATTTGGGTAGAAAGGTTTTAAACGACATTGTATCGTGGAATTTGGTGCCATCAGTAACTCCTTTTTTTCAACGTGACATTAGGATTATTGGCAGTTTTTGGCTGCAACCATAGTCTATAGAACGCTCATCGATATCATTGTTAATGCAATTTTTAAATCACGGATAAAATTATATTCTAAAGAGTATCGTCCATAAGAATCATGAGACATGCATACGGTATACGAGTGTGTGGAGTAATTATAGCAAACACATTTGCTTGACAAAGACTGTGATGCTTGGCATTTGCGAATTTATAGAACCTCCTCATTTGTAACTCTATCTCACCAGGAAAAACTAGAATACTACAAAGACAGCGCACGCGAAAATTGTTCACTCTTCACTCTTGCCACACACATAATAACGTTTAGGTTTTCAATATCTTTCCAATAATTCAAAATTTAAGGAAAAATAATAACATTTGTATAAATTATTGCGAACATTTCAAATGCAGGAAAGTTAATGTCTTACTTTTCAACTCCACGGTAGAACTTGTCAATCGTGACGCCGACACTTGAGTAATTTGTCAATTTTTGTATACGTAAGTTATCTTCTATACTATAAAAAAACTGTAGTAATGTTAAATCTGAACATTAAATATTTTTTGAAAATTATAATCCGGGTAGACTTTGTTATCGATATAGAAGCCAAAAATAATCCTTTTACAATTTTTGTCTGTCTGTCTGTCCCTGTGAACACGCATCACGCTGAAAGTACTGAACTGATTTTAACGAAACTTGACACAGTAATAACTAATATTACAAGGTTACATTTAGGATTTTTGTCCCATAAAACTCAAGGGGTTCTCCAGGATAACGAAAGACAAAAAAATATGTTAATGTAACTAGACTTTTTTGCGACACCTTAGCACAAAAGCCAGCAACGTTGGAAGAACGAGAATTTTAGAAAAGCTGGTTCTTTAATATGAAAATACATTATGCCCTTCCCAACAGGATTCAGGATACCCGGTAGCCGGTTAACATTGTGTTTTTTAATGCGCATCACACCTTCACAGGTCAAAATTTTGATTTATAAATAATTTTAGGAACATTTTTTCAGTAACTTTTAAGCGCTATTAAAACATGAATTTATCACTGCCAGACAATTTTGTTTTTGATTGTTTAGGTTTACAATTGGAAACGATAGGTGTGGCTGCAATCGGGTTTTAGGTTTATTAAAATTTTTCGCGTTTTAAAAATACAATTGAAACCGGTGACATCCGATTTGATGCAGACGAAGTTGTACGGGTCAGCTAGTCCTAAAATAATTTTGACAACAAATATTAATTTTTTGGCGAATATTTAAGTAATATATAAGATGGATGGATAGCCACAATCGACATCCTGATGTACAATAGTATAAGAGCAGGGACCTTATTAGTTAGGGGCACATTGTATGATACCGATCAACAGAGTTTCTCGGAAACACGGAAACACGAGTTTCCACGATCTATATTCTATTCACCAAGTGAGTGCGCCTTAAGTCACCGTTTTTAATATTTCCACGTTAGTTGTATACGATGCAAGATTAGATATTTGCATATATTCTTCCATGCCTTTTACTTTTCATTATTTGTTTATGTTCCGGACTGAGAGGTTCATATCAATCACCTTTTTATTCAGATATATATCTATACTAATATTATAAAGAGGTAAAGTTTGTGAGTTTGTGACGTTGTGGCGTTGTAAGGAGTATTCTCAGGAACTACTGGTCCGATTTGAATAATTCTTTCAGTGTTATATAGCTCATTCATCGAGAATGGTTATAGGCTATATCTCATCACGTTAAGACCAATAGGAGCGGAGCACAGATGAAAACTGTTTCAAAATCGAGATGTTTTTTTCATTTTGAGAGCTTCTGCTGTGTGTCAGCGTTAGCCCACAGTAGTAAGTATTACAACGCGGACGAAGTCGCGGGCAGGGGCTATAATCTATATATATATATAATATTATAAAGAGGTAAAGTTTGTGAGTTTGTGACGTTGTAGGGGGTAATCTCGGGAACTACTAAATCGATTTTGAAAATTATTTTACCAATAGAAAGCCACGTTATTTATGAGTGTTATAGGCTATATATCATCACGCTAAGGGCAATAGCAGCCGAGCAACAATAAAACATGTTTTAAAATCGGGGCTTTTTTCCTTTTGAGAGTTTCCGCTGCGTCTTAGCCCAAAATAACTATTCCACGCATACGAAGTCGCGGGCAGAAGCTATTAACTAATTATATTATCTATACTAATATCATAGAGGTAAAGTTTGTGAGGTTGTAGGGGGTAATATCTGGGGAGTCGGAGAAAAATGGTCGAACGAAAATGTTTCTTACGAACGCTGCCTTAATTATGAGATATATATGATTGAGTTCTAGACAAAAGTTGTAGCTTGATAATGCCTATTACCGCCCAACGAAGTGGGTACGGGTCGGCTAGTAATTTATAAACTAGGATAGTATGAATAGCTAGCGCTTGTGCTAGTACTAGAGCAAGCGATGATCTTGTTTTGGGAACACGAGCACAAAATTTGATAGAACCCAATGAAGTTTCAAAAGAAAATAAATACATATACTTAGGAATAAGGAAACGGTGGATTTGTTTTAATAATACATGAGTGAGCTTGAAAGATTTGACTGGCATCACAACGCGATGACCAAATCTATGAATAAACAAACTAACATGAAGGCGGTATCATCATCGGTGACAATATATCTATTGTCATTGTTTGTAAAGGCGTCAGCCGTTGGAACTTGCTTGGTGATGACGCCATACTAATTGTCCCTACCTGTATACTCTAATGAACTATACATTTCTATTATCTTATATATTAATACGTGAAGCCAAAACTTTGTACTCCTTTTTAAGCGAATTTCGCGAACGGATGAACTTGAAATTTAGCATAGTTAAAGTTTATATGGTAGAGAAGTGCACAAAGCTATTTTTTTACATAAAATGAATTAGAAATACATTAAATTAATTAAAATATACATTACTCACACTACTGCTTGAATTTTACACAACATATGCACACATGTAAATGAAAAAGACGTTTTGAACATCCTTCATCCTTCTTACGTTCCAATTACCTTTTAAATATTTTTAACATGACTGACGTTGCATGCCTTACAATATGCCCTTTGAAATCAACTGGTTAAATTGTAGGGTAATTTTATAATAATATAATATGTAAATTCATAATATACATTAATAATTAATTGATAAATTATTTATCTTTAGTAAATTTATGGAACCACGGAAATAATTATTATTCTCTTTGGTTTTATTGAATGTCAAAATTTTTAGGTGACAGGACTGCTTTCACTTCATGTCACTTTGCTTCATGTTGTAATAAGAGTAAAGCAATATTTCCAAAGTCAATATTTTAATGTTTAGTATTTCTTTATGGTGAACTCACTTCAAGTGATGATTCAATAAAAAAATGAGCGAAAAAATACTTTGTAAAATCAAAATAAGAAAATTTGTTTGATCATGAAAGTAATCCATGACTTACATCCCCGCGGTTACAATGATGCAGTTCATCTTTATGTAGCAATTATATTGATATTGATGAACAAAAATGAATTCATATTCAAGAGTTAATGGTAGTATTAAAAATATCTTTGTTGTGGATTCATCATTTGATTCTATTATGTACCCATTACATTTCCAAACGATGATACTGGGCAAATCACTATTCCTCATAATGTACAAACTATATTTAATTCAATATCACCCAGAAATACCACGCACCCATGGTGTCGTGTAAAAATTAATTGAAAATTGTGTCATGAGTTGCGATAAATTTCTTTATTTTCGTAAAGTTATGTTTACTTACAATTTGAGAGCCTTACCACCTTAGGTAACCGCCTGTTTTTTGTTTCAAATTTATAATTAATTTCAATTTTCATTAATAAAAAGTGGCAAATAACTGAGTAGTCATGATGAAAGCCTTTGATTATAGAGGTTATACTCTTTGATAAAAGAACCCTAATAAAGTTAAAACTTTAAAAATTCAATGAACTATGGTCGAATGTCGACCATTGGGCGCCCACTAGTATATATATATATATATACTGATATTTGCAACGGTTGCAGTCTTCAATTATTTTTTTTTAATTCAGATTAATTTTAAGAAAGGTAAATTCTAAAGCGACGATGATATCCTAAAGCACGTCGACCGTGCCTTTCAGTAAATAAAACATTTTTGATGAAATAATAGGAGATGGCAGAGCTTTTACTGATGCCCTCTCTGATTAACTACCACCGTCATATTTAACATTTGGCACCAAGCGTCTATAGGTGTAGTCCGGTAGGTGTATTTGTAGAATATATTGTCAATTCATATCAGGTGCGATTGTGGTCGAACGCTAAAACTCATCAAGTATAAAAAAGTAATATATATTTTAACCCTCAATTATTACTGATAAGTATTTGATTTGAATCAAGGTGAGGAGGTACAAAAAGCCACTATTGGTTCCAAAATGCTCCTAATCCCAGTGAAGATTTGTATTGTTATGATGTCAGAGTCAGAGACAAACTAAGTCTTACAATGTGGCAGCTTCCAGTGGAACATCGGCTTAAAGAAAAGCAAACAGAGTCGATGATGTCACAACCGAATGTACCAAAGTAAATTATTTACAAACACTAGATTGACCGCCTCTGATATTATCATCAACATGTAGAACAGTCATCACTCAGATTTGCACGTCTGTTACAGATGATATATGTAGTCCCGCTTGAGTATAATGAGAAGAAATCTTGAATGTTTCACTTGTTAATAAATAAAATTTGCATACATATAACTTTCACCTAGTAATCATATTGAATAGAAGACTTAACATCTGGTGAACCGACTACCGATTTATTATTGCGTTTATATAAAAAAAATGCTTCAAAAGTAATTCATCTTCAACTATGAAAAGTTTGCTCGATAAATTACTAATAGGAGATACAATTAAAAGAAACCCAGTGTAATACTCATGTGAGTGTGTGAGGAAGCTTCGGCTACTTGTCGCGTTGAAAATGTACCTTACAATTAATTTCGATAAAGGCACAGAATAACGCTAGCACACCGTTTTCATCTCAATAGTAACCCAAAATTAGGGTTTTCAGGTCCTGTTGATGTGTGTAAAAACCGAAGACCCAGTTATAGTACTGCTTTTACCACCATGTAGACCAATAGTTCGCAACGCAAGACGAATGTGTCTTCCCGCAGCCAAATTTATTGTAAATACAGAAAAACACAAAAGTACATGGCTATACGCGCAGTTATGATTTAGTGTAAGGGTTAGTAGAATAGTATACTTCACAATAGATATTATATCAAAATATAAAGTCATGGATGTATGCATAGATATAGAATAGATAGTTAGCGCATAGAAACAACGGAGTTTTAAATATAAAATTTGCGATTCTATAGCTTTATGGAAATTGTATTTAGAACTATTACTACGTTACGAGATCAGACTATAATAATCCCCGAATGAATAGTAAAAGTAACTGGATGAATATAGAACCAGAAGTTGCTTGAGATATATTTCCAGCATCAAACTAAATGATCATTGATGATCTAAATTCTAAAAAAAGTACGCTGCAAAAATTAACAACAAAAAACACGGCAATTAGTCTCCCGAAATCAGAGAGACGTGAAATCAAAACAACGTCTCGGGGAGATTGTAAAAAATAGATGTAACACAGATAGTAGCAACGGTTGAGTGCATGATGTCATTCAATTTTAGTGTATACAATGGAAACGTGGGCCGCGACGGGTCTAGGCCACATTTATTCATTACATAATTATAATTATATCTAACTGTGTAAGACTCTAAATATAATATTAAAAGTGTTTCACATAAAACTACTATACGTAAATCTGAATTCGATTTGAGAGCTTATGTATTTAACATAATTCGCTGAGTGGTAAGATTCTCCATAGTTGCACTCTTAGACATGACATCGGCGGCTGCTGATTATTTATTATCTCTTGGAGGATACTGTCGTTTTCTATTGAACAGCACAGTTCTATCAGATATAGTGCTTTTTTTTTATTTTAGGATAAAAAAAATTATGGGCGTTCTATCTTAAATTAAAGATCTTTACTTCAGTGGTCGCAAGAATGAAAATAATAGAAGTAAAATAATATAAGAAAAAAATTTAGTTTTAAAGCCTTCATTTATTGTAGATTTCAGATCTGTTTTGTAGTCTTAGTCAGTAAATCAGAAGATTCACACTTGTACAAATAGAATAAAATAATAGTTTTGCAAATTTGTACGCTTTTACTTTATAAGGTTTTTTTTTCGAAATCACAACGACATAGAATATGTCCTTTTTTAAATATAAATGATAAAATGCAAAGCGGTTTTTAACATTTATATATATTGCCAGAGGTGCACATTTCTTTCTATTTCATAGAAAAAAACTATATTGAAAGTGCAAAAAAAATTATCATATTACATTTTTTTGTAGTTTGTATGTGTGTCTTTATAAAGCTAAGAATACACAACGGAAGAATTTGACAGGTGTCGTGGCGCGGCGGTATAAAGCACAACACTGCTGAGCTGAAAAGTCGCGGCTTCGAATCCGCACATGACTGACTTTTGTCTTATAAACATTAGTGTTTGTTTTGTAGGTATTGAAGTTGTGGTTTGGTTATAATTAAATACTGAATGTATATCTGTACAAGTGTAAAAACTTCGAAACATTTTGAGTTCATGATTATGCAATTTATTTCACCCAGTTCGATAACAAACAATGGAAAGCAAACTAAAACGATTATACCTTGTTTTTTATATAACGTACTTACTAGAGTGAGTATTATAAAGTAAATATAACACGATATATTCCAAGAACGGAATAATGATTCGTTTTATCATACGACCGTTTCTGACCTCTGGAGGAAGGTGATCAACTCGCGGACGAACGGACTGACAAATCGATAAGTATTTATTTATAACTATTACTTGCTATATCATTTATTGTAATAAATAGTTGTATTATAGCAAAATGGATACCGTAAAAACTTTATCTATGAACAAAATATGTAATTACGGAGTGAGCTCATAAAATAACAATTCCCATGATATTACCATAATCGATTGTATAATTTCAAACCACCATATTCTACCTGAAGTTACTCCAATGAAAGCTTAGATGGTACTTGCAACATAACAAGCACAACCGACGTCAAACCTCACCCTTGAAGGGACTAGGAACGTCAGTAAATCAAACGGCTTTCGAAACAACTTATACTGGTAAAATATTTCAATGTTTCGTGTGTCTCAGTCGAGTTTAATCAAATCGTCACAGAGTATTATGACAGAGAAAGAGTTAAATAAGCTTTTCCATTATAAGATCGTTTTCACTAAATTATGCTTTAACAAGTATTAATTGATAGCTATTTAAATTATCGCGACGTCGGAAAATTCAACCTCTCAAAAAAATTAATTAAGTTGCAGTGGTAATTTATACTTCATTTATAAAAATTATATTGTCTACATATATATATATATATAATACTGTTGCACATATTATTCATAAAACAAGAATAAACTCATAATTTACAAAAATCCCATCAATGAGTAAAATTTTAGGAAATAGACTAGAAGTAAATGTTTCCCAGGCGAGATATCTATACCATTAGCTACAGTCTGAATCATAAATAACATTATCGTAAACTAGATCTCTAAATAAACAACTTTTAAAACATTTCTGTTCAATCCCTCATTCATTAATCTATTAATTATAAGAAATTAAGGAGCGAAATCCAATTTTCGACTTCTAGAGGCATATCTCCAAACTAAACAATTGACATATGTGATGCAAAACACAATATGGTGAATAAATTACAAGGCAGCAATCAGCGGCACACCCACGCGGTGCAATTAAGGCCCCACGCCTTCCTCGCATAGCAAGAACATTATCTCCGACAGCGTTACGAACGGTTGCGCTAAAATACATATAAACATCATCTGTGTTTATTTCGTCATGACATAACTATGAATGAATACCACATTTTCTCCCATTTCTATATAAAAGTATAACACGTACAGAAAGCCGTAAGATCGTGTCGTCCACATTTGGCGCAGCGAGCCGTCCCGCGCCGCTCTTCTAAATATAGATATCGGCAAAGCAATGCACGTACGTAAAATACGCATATCCCAATTCTTTTGCATGAGTACTAAAATTCCGATGAATCGAGAGCTTTTTTTAATACATTTTGTTTTCATTCGTGAATAGTTACGAGAAAACGTGCGACGTGAATACATTTTTCGTCATCATTAGCTTTTAGCACCGGACCGTATTCTATTGTTCAACACGGTCAAGGTTCACTGATGACATACATACCTCCTACATTCATAAATTATGTTAGTTTAGTGTGTTAACCAGTAGTATCACTACGTACTACGGTAAATCAAAAATGACGTAAATATTATAGGCTGATGAAAAATATTTTTGTATTTTAACAACACACATGAATAAATACTTCATCAAACAGAAGCAAAATCATCAAAATTATCCCTCCAGAACGGCACAGATCAATTCAACATGTTTCTAGTTCTTCCGTTGTTTCTGTTCGCTACGAAACTATGGTGAACACAATAGTAACTATTACTATAAGCCCAGAATACACATGCCTGTGTAAATGAGGTACAAGGTTTTTTTTTCGAACTGACAACGCTATTGGCCCAGTAAGGCCAGAACAGCTTTACCGGACTACAGACGTACGAGGTGCTAGTAGACCGGCATGCCGGTTACTGGCATTCCGTGAAGCCGCAATAGACGTGTCTGTGGCTAGCATACCAGTTTCTAGATCAAGCTTCTTCATGCTAATAACGCACTAAGTCTCTCTCCCCATTTCCTCGCGAGGGGAGAAAATCAAACGAGCTGCGATCTCTTGATATGCTTTGTATTGACCCGCGAGCTACGGGCAGAATCTTGATACATATGCCGTTAGTTTGTTTTCATCAGTAACTGGCATGCTTTTGTACGAGTAACAAGCATGTGTACTCTGGTAAATAGAAGATTATAGGGTTTATTAGTCAACAACATGACCGAAGATTTTTTTTTACTTATAGTGAAGTAAACTACAGTCAAAATAGGGAATATCATAACGTAGAGTCGTAGACCATACGAGTACTGAACGGACAACCAAGAGGAAGAATTTCTGTAACTATTGATCTTGACCACGGACATACAAGAGAGCTGTCGCATCAAACGATCACGTTCCAAAACAACCAGCCGAATTTATAGACGCGGTACAAAGTGGCGAATTAATCGCTTTGGGAGAAAGCCAGAAATGTCACGAAATACGTAAATATACGGACGTGAGCGTATGACGCTTCACTACCTCGACTGCGCTGCGCAGCGACACATTTCAATCTGCATTAGAAGCTATATCATCCATGTACCGATTCCATACTAAGGAGACTCTAGTAAATTTCCTCTGCATCTGAGTGAAATAAATCACTTTAAAAGACAAAAATTGACCGCAAATCAGCATAAATAACAGGCAGTGTCTGAATACATATCTAGACAAGAGAGAGGTAGGTGCCGTTAAACGAAAAGTAGGCAACATCCTACCACTATGATATTCTTTCATAATAATGCTTTCGTATACCGAATAACAAAATTTAAAAATTGAAACCAAACAAACCTCTGATGTCAAAAACAACAAACGATCGTACGATGGCACAAACATTTCACATGTTCCCTTTAAAAATATGCTCGACAAGGTGTGCTGTGGAAGAGCGAGAATTTTTTCTGTCACATTTATGTTCCGGACACGGGCAGATGTGCGCTGAAAGATGCACCGATAAAGTTTTGATAAAACCAGAACGTTGATGTGTGTGCAAGTTTTTATACAGCAGATTTAAATAAGGTGTTATTAAGAAATCTGTTGGCGCCATAATTTCAAACTTCTGCGAATTAATGCTAGAATCACGAAGCCTGTAAATAAGGATATAATTAGCTATGTTGGTTGGTGTGACCATGACTCAGTCGGATCGCGTCAATCTGTTTTATATTATGTTCGAGTAATAGACAAGCTAATAAGCCTGAATGCAAAAAAGTTAATGAAAGTATCGCAATGACACGATAGCATCAGGGCAAAAGTAGTGTAGCTACCGCTGTATCAGCTCCGACAATGATCCGGGAATCCGACATGTATAAGTCAAAATTCGTACGATGTTACCCTCAAACCTTAAATTCTTATTAGTACGTTACTAATGAATTCATATTGTATGAAAAATTCCTTCAGTGTTAAATAGCTGATTTATCGAGGAAGGCTAAATAATATATCGCTAAGACTAATAGGAACGTAGCGCCGATAAAGAATGTTTCAAAATCATTTTTTTTTCCTTTTGAGAGCTTCCGCTTAGCGTTAGCCCAAAGTAACTATTCCACGCGAACGAAGTCGCGGTTAAAAGTTAATATCTAAATAAAAACAATATAAAAATATAAACAAAAACCTTTTTACATATTGTGTAACAGTATCGAAAGACAGGTGAGAGAAATCACCTAACATAATATACATAAAAGTGAAATATTTCGACAAACACTTTTATTGGTTGAATAAGAAATGAATATGTAAAAAAAATCACATGTCTTTTAAGCGATCATTGGAAACCGTTATCCAGCCGGCGCGGCAGCGAGTCCGATATCCAACTGGAATTTTATATTAACGTAGATTATTCAATAAATTAATTTTAATACAACATACGCTGTGTAAACAGATACGATTATAATATTATCAGCGACCATCGGAATTACACAACGATAAAAAAAGTCGAGACAGCCTTATGGCTATATATATAGTCCTTATGGACTGGCGACAGAAGTAAAATCTCAAAACAACGGAATAACTGTGTTCTCCTTTGAATTTTTAGATTATTTATAGTCGGAACTATTTAAATTGAAATTATTATCATTAGTCTGGTTTTCACGTGTACGGACACTCCGAACAATGATTATGTTACATTTTTATAAAGTTTATATTAATTGATGAAACATATGATGGGCTGCACAACCTCAATACAAAATATCCACATTAGATGTACACAGGCCGCTATACTAGTACGCGTCGCTAGTTTGAGGCAAGCGCAATACGGACGGTTTACTAGCATGTCGCTGAAGCGAAATCATAAGTTGTTCTCCTGTCGAATCCGCGCTGAGAGAAATGTTCACTTCAAAACATCGCTTAAAATTCTCTTAGCGTCGATGTTTAGGTCATTTTCTAGAATGAACTTGGCTGCCAAGCCGAAAAGTTACTACCTACCTAAATGTGTAAATCTGTCGGCAAGCAGCAGCCACCTGTCGATATCGGTGTGTTCCGGCAGATGCATATTGCAGAACCAGTTTCTCTTAATCAGCTCTCTAGTAAATGTTATGAAAAATAAATGTGCACTACTTAAAGCTTAATTATTTTGGAAATGACTACTTCACCCGGTAGATATTAATTATGATGGACAAAGCACAATTGAAATACCAGATTACAATTATCTACATCTTCTTTACTTTACAAAAAAAACTACTGAAACTCTAGACTTGAGATCTATCGTATTATTTTTTTTTATTTATTCGGAGTAACAAACAATTGTACTCAGAAATACATTTAAGCAATATCTTTATATATAAATTTCTTCTGTACGTGTATATGTCACTGAACTCCTCCTAAACGGCTGGACCGATTTAGATGAACTTTTGCGTGCGTGTTCCAGTGGATCCGAGAATGGTTTAGATTCACAATTGGACCCGGTAGGTGGCGCTGGGTTGAATTTTTAGATATATTTTTTTTATTATCACGGCAGGACAACGTCCGCCCGACCCGCTAATTATATATAAAAAACAACTGCCCACAGATTAAAATTGTTGGTTACGCTACTCTAGGGAAGTTATGAGGAATAATACCTAAGAGTAAATATTTAGTTTAAAACGGTAGTTAGTTGTTGAACATTTTTTTAAATATTATATAAACAATTTATACCTAATATAAATACTATTTTATGTAATTTGTATTTGTTTTTTTTTTAATTTCATCGTTCGAACTTTTGAATCATTTAAAACGTGTAAAAAGGTTACAAGCGCAGATCGCTACACAGACTTTTATATTTCTAGGTCGGTTTATAGTTCATATCTATCATTATTTATTAAAAAATCGTTGAATGATTCCAAATATTATAAACCACGCTATACATAATCTGTTACATTTCTAGCTAATTATATTATGAAAATAGTATAGGGAGTTTTTGGCGGGATCTTGGTCTGTCATGTAGTGGGATTTTATTTTTATTTATAATCTTGAGTTACTTGACTCTATATTGTGTAAAATTGGTGGTGTTTTATGTGATATAGTTTGTTTATTGTGCATAAGTGAAGTGAATGGAAAATAATGCCACGGACCATGAATTCTGAGATGCCACAAAAATTCCATGGAAGGTTCTAACAAGATGACCACCATCCTGTTAGTTCATTGAAATTATATCAAGAAACTTGTAATATTGATACTTTCTTGACAATGGCAGTAATAGTCTACTAGAAGACTGGTTGCCAAAATGGAATAGAAGAAGAAAATAGTATAGCGCCACCTGTAAAATCTATAACAAAGTTTTTCATACTTAATATAATCAATATCGTACGGAAATAACTAGTCTATTTTTATGATTATATAATATAAATTATTATCCTAGTTCAAAATAGTCGGCAGTTTCAAAATGTCACAGTAATAGTGAATAAATCAATTGAATATTGCGTTATATGACATTTTTTTATTTATATGACTTTATTATAGAGTTTGTGTGTTTGTGAATCTGGATTTGTACAAAGTAATTCCTTGGTTTTACCGATCTAATTTTAAACCTTCTAATAACGGTAGTAAGCTACCTCCAGGCCGATAGTTGTAGATTGTTCTATCGCTTTATTAAGCTTCATATTATGACCAATGTGTACAAAGGAATTGGTAAAAACTAATTATTATTACTATAAAAATGTATATTTCCGGGATTCATAAAAACACATTATATGGATTTGTCATTGTAACCACCGCATGCATACCGTATTGAGTATGCTTTTCATATTAATTCAAATTCATGCTTTTATTCATTTCAGCATAAGCCAAGTAAATAATAATAACTACATTTATCAGTTTTACGCTTTGTACATTATTAATGTAATAAATTAGGGAATATTACTATTTATATATAATATTTATTATCAGCACCTGAGGAGCAAGCCCACATTCATTCGCGAAAAATAACTTAATTAAATAAATTGGTTTACAAGAGGGCGGCAAGAAACTGGTATTTGACTGGGAGCGTTAAATTATAAAACGTCATACTGACTCGCATTACATTGCAAAATGAAACAAGTGTACAAGCATATACATATGTATAAATCGAATGATCGGGTATTATTCATGTTTTATACTTGCCGGCGATGAACAAAACGGTTATTCGAAACACTTAAGTATGATACATAAAAAAACTTAAAATCGAGTCAAGTAAGAAACATATATACTCCATGTTTGGATTAAGTACATAAATAAAATGAAAAGCATAACACATTATAAAGGTTATCGGCATTTAAAACAGTGTGTATAAGTAAATAGATTGCATCAACAGTCAACGCCAAGGTGTAACACGTCCATGATGTCATTTCGAATAAGCATGGACGAAAGCGGCACGGGGCGACGCGAATGGGGAGGGGAGGAAAGTCGCTCGCAAATTATTAAAAACACACGTTACAGTAAAAGCACACAGCGCTCGACACGCTTCTCATTGATTCACATTTAGTATAACACTTTTTCTATCTTATTATTGCAATCTTTTTTGATGATTTACATGATTTGATTCCGAACGAAACACAGCTTGTGTTATGGTAACAGAATATCTGATATAAATTAATATTAGATATTTAACTGACACAAAACTACCAGTTACATTCATCACACAAAAGTTATGTGCAATTGAATAAGACTCGATTATGAAACCTCTTATAGATTCTGTTATTCTATACATATCGAAACGAGACAATATATTAAACACTAGCCTCTGCCCGCGACTTCGTTCGCGTGGAATAATAACTTTGGGCTAACGCTAACACGCAGCGGAAGCTCTCAAGAGGAAAAAAACTCCGATTTTGAAATATTCTTCATTGGTGTTCTGCTCCTATTGGTCTTAGCGTGATGCTATATAGCCTATAACCTGCCTCGATAAATGGGCTATATAGCACTGAAAGAATTTTTCAAATCGGGCCAGCAGTTCCTGAAATTACCTCCTACAATGACACAAAGTCACAAATTCACAAACTTTATAATATTAGTATGGAAGTATAGATATATAAAACAGAGTATTATTCTTAAGTAATATACTTTAATTGCCTTTAACTATTTATATATTTACTCTAATTAAGAAGTAATCAAGTATATTTTAAATAAACCTGTTTACTTATCTTGTTTTTTTTTTTTTTATTGTATAACAACACGATAATAAAACCTGTATAACAGCATGATTAATTTATCTTTACATTTCCGTATGCGTCTGTTTGTAATTCCTTTTGTATTAGTATTCAAAAAAAAAAAAATTAATCTATGAGCGCTGTTCCCTAGGTTTATTTTTTTTATTTATCTCCAATTTTTCTATTGGATTTCTTAAATAAATATATAATATAATTTCCAGTTCCCAGCAATCCAATTAATAATTGATTTATTAGTTTGTATACATATTTATGATATAGTAAAGTTTGTCTCAGGAGTTCCACATTGTATAGAAATAATTTTAGTGTATTTCTAAAAAAAAAGCTACTAAACTCGTCGCATTAAACATTTAAAAGTAATTGAATTACACTTTGAGGGTTAATAAAGGTTATGTATATTAAGCCTGTTAAAAAAGACGTTACGAGTTAACACGCGACAACAATCCGTATGTTTCCACGGGAATCACCTGCAATCACATCAAATTTTCGGATTTACCCCTGACTTTTGCTTTTTAGATTTACACAAAATTTTCGATAACGAAATTACACGAAAGGAAAATTAATCGCTCAATAATCTACGACACAATACATTATTATAATGACAATTAATATTGGAAATTGTTAATTCTTCAAGTATAAAATAGGTTCTTTTAGAGATTATAAAGACACTATTTTTATTTTCTGAAATTAATTTGTAAGATAAAATACTTGACAACCGTACCATGTTAATCATAAAA
Source organism: Antheraea yamamai (assembly GCA_036509395.1). Taxonomy (NCBI): domain Eukaryota; kingdom Metazoa; phylum Arthropoda; class Insecta; order Lepidoptera; family Saturniidae; genus Antheraea; species Antheraea yamamai. Next base: position 921,678 of record AP028447.1, read on the forward strand.
CTAAATTATTTAAATTGTATTGATGCTAGAACAACCCAATAGGAAGGTCTTAGCGATAATTTTCAATTAATTAACTCGTTCGTCACGGATTTTTCTTGTTTTAATCTTCAAACTCAAAATATATAAAGATCACTGAGATCAATTTTAACGTATCATATAATTAAACACCGCTGTATTTTTATCGATTTGCTGCATAGTAAGTTTAAGCACCATGTCAGGTACTTCATTAATTGGGATTTTGATAAAAAAATATTGACGTTTTTTATGTATTTTAAAACTTTATTATTAATAATATTGACATTTAATGCAAAAACTTAAAAAAAAATCCATTAATTATAAACAATTCAAAATTGATGAAATTAAAAAAAAATCACGTGACTATAAACGCGCCATGATTGGTCACCATAGTTGTGACGTCATAATGTTATAGCTTTTTTTTTTTTTTCGATCTGACTACGCTATTGACCTAGCAAGGTCTTAACAGCTTCACCGGACTACTAAGGCGAGCGCTTAAGGCACTCAGCCGATTTTTGTTTGGGTTACGAAGAACACAGAACCAACGATATTAAAAGTAAAAACGATATAGGTACGTCATAAGCGCTTCGACAACGCCTTGTTAAAATTTGGCTAACTAGCTTATTATTAACGGCTGGCTCGTCAATCCGCCCGTATCTCAACATATAACTATTTCTTTTTCACCACCGACATTGAGAATATGCCATCTTACTTCCAAATTTTATCTAAGAAATGTGACGTTACAATATTACTTCACGTATGTGTGCGTTATCGTGCCACTCGTTTTGTCATAATATCATGTAGGTAACGTATTTACAGCTTTTTAATTATAATATCATTGAACAGAACCCAAGAAATATATCTCTCAGAAGATTATTACCGCCATTAGCGTGTGGATAATTAATCGTTTTTACTATGTATTTTATTATTATTTTAATGCCCTAACAAGATGATGGGCTAGAGTTTTCCAAGGAGCTTTTGTAACATCACAAACTTCACTATATTTCCACTACATTACTCAAAAGGTTACCACCAATTTTAGGCAATATACTGTCAAATAACAAAAGTTAATAAAAGATAAAAAATAACACGACAGGCTAAAATTTCACCCAAAACTGCCTATAAATTATTGGACTCTAGATTAATTCACAACTATGTATTTATTTTTTTAATTACCAAGTCACAGATTTCGTGGAATAAATTCTTGGATCAACGAACAAAGGTAAGATTTTTATAGAATCAGTCTCAACTTCACGTTTGTATTAAGGTACAGAGTATAAATATATAAATAACATTGATTATCTTCAATCGTTCTATGATATTATTGTTATTAAGAGCATTCGCTTCGTTCATTTTTGATTAATTAATACTATACTTTGTGAAGTACTACTATTTTAAACTAGCATCTTCTATAAGCGTAGATACGGAAGAAGTTTTACAAAAGAAAATTAATCTAATAAAGAATTGTAGTAATTAAAAAACATATAATGTTATAGCTATTTAATAACAGTACGGCGTTTACGGCTATTACACATGACTAGACAATAATATTGAAAATTTATTGCTAAAAAACGAGTTGTTAGTTGGTTACGATTAGCTATGTGTGATAAAGGATTTATTAATGCAAAGTCTGATAATATTTCTGATGTTGATATATTTATGATATCCAATTAAAAAAAAAATGATGTTCGGTTTAATTCTGCTGAAGTTCGAGGTGCCAAGGCATCATCAAGGCGCACAGACACAACAGACTTACTGTTAAAAAATAATATAATAAATGAAAATATTTAATTGTTTATTCCCCATTATATTAAATATAATTATTTATTTCATAAATTGTAGAGCATCGCGTGAGAGTTACGGCAACAAAGCTATAGGTTATGTTCAACTAAGTCGTAAAAATAATATTCGGATTGTTAAAGGACGGGTATGTCCACAACACTGAGTTCAGAATAAAGTTTATTCAGTTACTTTAACTATGTAATGAAGTCCAGTTAAAGGAGTCGAGTAAAAAAAAATATTCACTGAACTCTACTTAAGTATATAATAATTATTTGATTTGTGTACTTCGATAAATAATAATTAATAACAATGGTGTTAATAAATACTTACATCGAAATGATCTTCACAAAAAAAAAAATCGATTTTGTTTTGGGATTATTACGGTGCACTGGTTGAAACCATTTATTTTGACGTTTGTCATCTTGGGGAACATTTATTTTGACGTTTGTCATCTTGGGGAACATTTATTTTGACGTTTGTCATCTTGGGGAACATTTAAAAACATTTTGTCAGGAGTTGTTTTTGTAGTATTCGTACATAATGGTACAAAACAAGAACGATAACTTTTGAGGTTCGACATTTTCAATATAAATTTGAATATTTAACAATGACAACAAAATTAAATAGATCAAAACACTGTACTTATCATTTCTATATCAACTGCAATGAGTGAAAACTAACATTATGACATAACACGCGCTCGGGTTTGTTCGGGAGCTGTCGGCGCGTCTTCGGTACTGGATTGAGAAATTAGTTTTTATCTATACTAATATTGTAATCTATACTAATATTATAAAGAGGTAAAGTTTGTGACGTTGTGAGTTTGTGGGTTTGTGACGTTGTGGCGTTGTAAGGGGTAATCTCAGGAACTACTGGTCCGATTTGAATAATTCTTTCAGTGTTATATAGCTTATTCATCGAGAATGGTTATAGGCTATATATCATCACGCTAATGCCAGTAGGAGCGGAGCACAGATGAAAAATGTTTCAAAATCGAGATGTTTTTTTTTGAGAGCTTCTGCTGTGTGTCAGCATTAGCCCAGAGAACTATTACTACGCGGACGAAGTCGCGGGCAGGGGCTATAATCTATATATTAATATTATAAAAAGGTAAAGTTTGTGAGTTTGTGACGTTGTAGGGGGTAATCTCAGGAACTACTAAACCAATTTCTTTTACCAATATAAAGCCACGTTATTTGTGAGTGTCATAGGCTATATATCATCACGCTAAGGGCAATATGAGCGGAGCTACAATGAAAAATGTTTTAAAATCGGGGCTTTTTTTCCTTTTGAGAGCTTCCGCTGCGTCTTAGCCCAAAATAACTATTCCACGCGTGCGAAGTCGCGGACAGAAGCTATTAGCTAATTATATTATCTATAATCTATACTAATATTATAAAGAGGTAAAGTTTGTGAGGTTGTAGGGGATAATATCTGGGGAGTCGGAGAAAAATGGTCGAACGAAAACGTTTCTTACGAACGCTGCCTTTTGTTATGAGATATATATTATTGAATTCTAGAGAAAAGTTGTAGCTTGATAATGCCTATTACCGCCCAACGAAGTGGGCACGGGTCGGCTAGTTTGAAATAACTTTTGAATTATTGCGAAAAAAAATAGTTTTGTTATGAAACTTATATATATGATCTTTCCATTTATTACAAAAAACAATTTTTTTTCAAAAACCCAATTGTATAAAAATATGAATTAAAAAAAACCGATGCAAATTCTTGCCGGCTCTGAGTTGTTTGTTAGAATATGTGACGTAAAAAACTGATTAGTAAATTACAAAACCGAAACGTAAAAACAATAAACAAAATGTAAGTATTATCACACTTCCTTATAAATGTATTATAGAGATGACATCACTACATATGAACTAATAAAATATAACTACGCTGACCATAACTGTGACTAAACTAAATTATTAAAACGCCACCTAGCGTAGAATAGCAGAACTGTGCCATAGACAAGTGAACGCAATTAATGAACGGTGCAGATATTGCATCGTAACCATTACTTAATATTCAAATTAAAAAATAGCTACAAAAGATACGAAATTATGTTTATTTGTCCATCGAACACTATGCAATCGCATGTCCGGCCAGACTCTACTGACCTTTAAGAGTTAGTTTTATTGTAAAATATTGTATAATACTATTAATTAGTTGTTAGCCATCGAAGCGAGCGGACATGAAATAGTTTTTAATATGGTATTTCTTGTATTTAATAAGCATATACAAGAATTAATATTAAACGCCATCTCTCGTCCACTAGCGTAAATTCTTATTAATCCGTTGAATATTAACAGATGGCGCTGTTCACAATTTTACCTGGTAATATTAAATCATCTCCGAAAGTCCAACTTACCTGCAACAAAAAAAATATGATTAAAAAAATAAGTCTTTATTTTATCTTTACTCGTTACGTAACTGATAACAAATAATTTTACATTATCTTTTACATATTATATAAATAAAATAAAATCATACAGATCTGGTATTGTGCGCGCATCACACCAAAAGCTATCAGATAAACTTTTATCATTTTTTTTAGTTAGACTTCTTAGACAGTTGGCTTGTACCTACAAAAAAGATGACCACGATAGCTGAACTTAACACAAAGTTAATGAAGTTTTCCTCTTTACAATATAAATAAAATATATTGAAGTCGTACCTATCGGCCAGTTTGTCATAAAATGATAAGTAATGCTACATGCAACATACTTCACTTCACAGTATATGCCAAGGTATTGTATATCACAATGTGAACTATGCTTGCGATACATTTGGGTACACAGAGCTCACCAACCTTTTAACAACTGGATATACATACACCGGGTGTCATGCCTTGTATATGTCAAATTAAAGATAAAAAGAGCCACAATGAAATCATGACGTCATCTTTATGATTTGAAAGATCAGTCAACGAAAACCAATCGAGTATGATATACTGAACATAGTTACGTTTTTTTCTCGAACTGTGTCTCGTACTAACGTCGAACTTGAATGGGTGACCGTCTGAAAACACTGCGTGATATTTTGGCTTTTTGTTGTATTTTTTAATTAAAGTATTGCTCTGTAATATAAATGCTTCAGTTCTATCGTGTGTATTTACGACACAACCTGTTCTTTTTTTTCGAACTGAATACCCAATTAGCCTGACGGGTTTTCACAGCTGCACCGGAGTACAACCCTTACTTAGTTGTCGGCCAAACTTTAAAGCGTCCAGCCAATAATAACCAAGATGTCTATGATTGGTTGATATCTTGAACCAGTGGTATTTCAGAACAGGTCAATAGTACGGACACAGGACATTAGTGTTCCGAATTACCTGATAGATGGCATTACAGATAATGAAACTTTAATTTAATTTGTTACTTACTTGTTATATGACAAGTTACTTACATGTTGTATGATTTTTATTCTTTATGTATTTAATATTTTTTTATAAAAAAAAATCGATTAATTTGTTTATAAACTATTTATTGACAAAATCAAAAATATTTAAAAACCGGACGGTACAGAAACGTGACGCCATATTGTCGTAACGGACTTCCGTTGCATTGTCGTCGCGCCTAAAGAACTTTTACTTCCAAAAGATATATTTGGAAAATGTAAAGGGAATTTATAAAAACTCATATCACCGATAATGATTTATGTAACGCCACAACGTAAAAAGATTTCTAAGAACATTCTCGTTACAGTTTTCTATAAATAATCAACATTATAGTAAACAGAGTTGTAAAACACAGTATAGACGATGCACGCGTACTGCGTGTTCGTGATGGATACACAAACAGTTTTGCGGATAACACTGTCTATATAGTTCATAGGTCGGTGCGTACACGGTATTAAGTGGGTACCATACTCTATAATGCTACTAGATACCTTAACTAGATGCAGTGAGAGTATGTAGATTATAATAACCTATTTAGTGGTGGTTAATATATTATAAAGCAATTATTATAACGTGAATTAAATAAATCATTTTATTCGTTATAATTTTATAAACAATAAATCTGTTATAATTATAACGCATTAGTAACTAAATACTATCAATATCGATTTTCAATTACAAAAGGAAACAAATGAAATACCGCAATTGTTCGATTGTAATCATGTGTAAATTCCGTAAACGAAAACAAACCAAATCTAAATATATTTTATTAATTAAACACTTTGTAATCATCGGTCGTTATATTTGGTTTAACGGAAAAATATGACAAAACGCATTTATTCAGTCAAGTGCGTTTATTAGGTCTTAATATAGTATTAATATAGTAACCTTTCACACCTAGAAAAATATCAATAATCCTCACCTTAAAACCTATTATTGCCTCACAACTAAAGAAGGAAAATGAGATCAAATTGCCCCACCATTAAACAATGTTTTGCACTCTCATGATTTTGTAAAACATAACAATATGAATTACAACTACCAGTCGTGTTACGCGAAATCTAATCAAACAATTGAACAATCGTATACACACTATCGAAGGCATAGATAGCTTGAAGCTTTAGATGTTGCAAACAAATGATTATGTACCGCAAAACGTACCACAGGGATCTTTATAATTCAATATTTTTTTCTCGAACTGACTACGCTATTGACCTGGCAAGCTTCACCGGACTACTAAGGCGAGCGCTTAAGGTACTCAGCCGATAGAGTTCTCACCAACCCTTTATATAGCAAATTCAGTAAGATACATTGTTGTCATGGTAGTCGTAATTACTCGCTATCCTGTTCCTTCCATACGACCTTCCATCATATTCTTGAGATCTCGAGTGAAGAGCCAATATATTTTTCACACAGAACTACGTAGACACCGTGTGAAGCGATCTGATGACTTTCTCATTTTTTAATACTTCATAGGTTTTACCGTTTGACCATAATCTCATCTGATATAAAATTACGACATGGTCTCAGATGCTAAATACGCTAAATTTCGAGGCGGACTAGCTCTCAAGTGCGGCTGCCGGAACACACCGACAGTTGCTTGGCGACATTTTGAGATCTGAGTCTTAAAAAATCGGGCGAGGGGTTAACGTTGTTAAATGTTTTGCAGTCCACTATTTTCAATCAATCAAGCAGACTTACAAAAGAGAACATAACATATAGTTTCTGGTCGGTTATTATTGAGTAGTTAGCAAGAGAATGTGATTCAGACCTGTTTGTAGTTTATCAGCTGTGAGGCTCCGCAGCAGCCGCTTGATGCTGCGCCGGCGACGCACCCCGCACGACTCCTCCGACGTGTTCATTATTCAAACCATCATCCAACACGTCACCACATCACTCACTATACATTTTGCCATCATATTTGGATATTTATTGCTTCTTTTTTAAACTATCATTGATTGTAGAACGTGTATATTATAGTAATATTATAAGAGCTCAAATGATTGTTTATTTTAATGAGCTAATAATACAAAGTAGCAGTAGCAGTAACTAGCAGTCACATTTGCAAAATAATATAATTATATTTATTTAAATCATGCTATGAGCCTAAGCTATGAATCAGTAACTACAGAATATGTAGACCAGAAATACGTCTAAATGAAACGAATTAATACAGTACAAGAGGACCGAGTGGCGCGGCAAGGGGTGTCGAGGTCCGAAGTCTTGTTGGCCGCAATACAGAGAACGAATATGACAGAGAGGTACCACGCCGTGTGGCCGGCTCCCTACCCAACAGCCGTAATTTAAGTATGAAGGTAATTTTACTTACTTAAAACTTATTTTAAATTTAAAAAAAATTATGCTAGGTCTTTGATAAATTACAATACATATTTTCTTTTTAAAGTGGAACTTCATATGGGAGGGTTTTGAAGTTCTGATTCGGAAACTTTTTGCGTGACAAAAACCGGTGGGAGCAAATACTGTGCCGGATAGAGTGCGATCAGTGTCTCACTTGCCTCCGGGTATTGGAGAAAAGTGGAACACGCTCTTCTCGCTTTCTTCTTGAAGGTTTCACGTGTAACGCGTCTAAGCTATACGCATGCTTTTTTCCTTAATCGTTAACCGATAGTGTTATTAAATACATTCAATTAAGTAAATATATACAAATTTACAAAGTTGAATAACTTCGAAACGCGTCGGTTTATCAAAAAATTATAACATCGCTTTTTTGTAGAGCGTTCAATTTTATACAAGAAAATGAGTTGGTCTAGCCTTTTTAATGAACCATTAAAGAGTTAAACTCAAAAAAATAAGCTTTCCCATGTTAATCATACGGGAAATTGAAATTTACCAAGCGGGATATCCCAATATTAAGGGCTGTGGCTTTCATAGGATTTTTTTTCATCATTTCCAACAATATTTTCGATATATTTAAGAAAAAAATACTCGTTTTTTTAAACGGTCTTATAATTATAATGACGTTAAAGCCTTTCGTAAATCTTCTTTTATAAAATCATCTATCACTAATTCCACATAGCATTTTAGCAACCTCCACTCCAAGGTTTTGCTAAAATGCTATGAAACATGCTGACATCCAGTTTATTTAAATTACATTTTTTTATAGCAAGCAAATCAAATTAATAATTGTTTAATATAATAATACTTTATAAACTAGCATATGTGTGCTTACAAACCACGGTCCTCGTCGGTCACGGCTAAATGAGGTTCTCTTAAACTGACCCTTTGAAATTTCAATCACAAGGGATTACCGGGGACCGAGCTAAGTCTCTGAGAGCACAGCTGACGCGACGTCAGGATTATAGGTTTATATGAGACGTGACCAATGTATCCAAAAGCGCAAGTTATCATTCTATACAAACCGAGGGACTAATATACTTTCATGTGTTGGTCCGTCAAAGACTCAACTCTCCTATTATAAGTTAGTTTATTTTCATACACACCTAACGTCATAGTATTCTGGATGTCTAGTAGAAATTGTCAAATGCAATTCAATATATTTTAATTTTAGTTTCGCAAAGTTTCCGTCAGGGGCGCTAACAAAACGATGAAAGAAAACAAACGTAACCGTTCAATTGTATACGAAAACTATAAACTGTTACTAGAGTTTTGTTAATATAATTCCGAACATTAAATATTTTGTTGCTAATTTATCAGAATTCGTAAGGAATATTTTATGAGGTAAATGAGAATCTTTACAGGTATGTAGCTCCAAATAAACTGAAAACTTTTTTAGGCGTGTTGAGCGGCATTTTTATCGCATTAGATAAATTTATAATTTCCCGTCATGGCATGCTAGTAAGCGTGACCGACCGTGTTATGCTTACGCAGCTTGCGCGTTGCACCAGACTGGCGACTCGTAGTATAGCAGTCTGTGTACATCACATAATGATATTTTGTATTAAGATTGTGCAGCCCATCACATGTTTGCAGAACTAATGAACTAATGAACTGTATAAAAATATATACAATTATTATTCGGAGTGCCAATAGATGGACAAGACAGGTAATAAAAGTAATTTCAATTTACACAATGTGATTTTTTTATAATTCAGACTAATTAATTTAAAAATCAAATGAGAACACAGTTTAATTTCCATTGTTTTGAGCCTTCACTTCTGTCGGCACTACTTATTACTGCCTGGACATATTTTTAATAGGGACATTTAATTGGACAGCTGCCGGCAGTCACGTTGTATTCTTCATGTTATGTCATTATATATTGGTGCGAATATTTGGCGGGTTAGTTAATAAATATCCCACTTTATCGAGTTGACCCAATGAATCTCGATTCCTACTACACAATAGAGCAACGCGATGACATTTACTAAACTTTATTCACAAACAAGCAGCATTACTTTACGATAGTTGTATAGTCAACATAATCTTTCTGAAGAAAACACTATCAGTCACACAGTGAAAAAGATCGAAACCATTAACTCGATGATGGATCATTCTCGTCCGGTCTGTCGTCAAATGATCAAATGGTGTATTGTGTTTAAACAACGAATGTATCAAATTCATAACTGAGAGTGTCGGAGAAACCCAATCCTTGTCAATATAACCATACTCTCAAAAAGTCAGTTTATTTGAGGCATCGAATTTGATCAATATCGTCAAAAGTTTTGGTCTATACACTTATAAAATACTAACGGACCTGGCGATCGTTGTCTCGTCCTGATAATAGAAAAACTTTGAAAAATTATAAACCTAAACCATCCTCAGGAATCACTTTATCTACTGGTGAAAACAGCATGAAAATCCATTCAGTAGTTTTTGACTTTATCGCGAACAGACAGACAAACGTGACAGAGGACTCTGTTTTATAATATGTAGTGATGATACAAATTCGTCACGCTTAAGATAGTTCAGTGTTATACCAAACAAATTCTTACCTACATTAAACTAATAGAAGAATATTAGCATAGACGAAAAACAAAAACGAAACGTCGTAATACACGGCCGTTCTTATTTTTCTCGGCGTAGAGTTAGCAAGGTCGACTTGACAAGCGTAACGAGCAATAAATGTCATCCGAAATGTTAGTGGACGGATACTTACGCCATATGTTCCTGTTCGGGAACCAAAGTTTAATTAACCTTTTATTTATGTAAAACAATATACTGTAGACAAACGACCAAAATAAAAGAAGAAAACAAATCCAAGCCATTAAATTAGAACCTTGAAAAGACAGTCGTTTAAAATCAAAAACGCTACCATCATGTTCTGAAATGTACCTATCATCAAGGTAATTGAGAGCATGACACGATCAGATTTCGGCAACTAGAAGAAAAACGCATGAGGCATCATGAGCACATGAGGGGGTACATAATTATATACATACTTGCCGAATGTGCGGCCGAGCGATCCGTTTCCGGATCGGTCTTGTCGGCCACCTACGAAAGTCTCGCCAGAATGCTACTTGAATCATTTGTTAGATATGAAAAGGCCTATAACTAACCTATCATCGAGAAAAGCTCGTAGCAAAGTCGTACAGGTTTACGACAATTTATCTTTAGTTATGATGTACGATTCAACGTATCACATCACATCAGCCTCTAAGACAACCTCTGCAAGGTCATATGCCTCTTCCTGAAGGTAGGTATAGGCAAAATAACCATGCCAGCCCACGACATACTGACGATTTCAAATTCCGCGAAATCCACAGTTCTATATTTTCCCACGTACGGCGGTACTACAAGAACATTTTTCACAGGTTCAGGTTTCCTAATAATGTTTTTCGTTCACTATCAAACGATAGTGTTACCAATTTAAATGAGTAAATATGTATGCAAAAATTCGTTCGTACATGCCGGGATACGAACCTGCGGACATCGAATTGTCACTCCACCGGTCAAACCGATCGACCACCGCGACTCAAATGCTTCATTACCCAAAATTTGTGGAACTATTACTGTCATTGTGGGTGTTATTTCTTTTAAAGGTGAAAACACTCATCCTATCGGATTATTCAGAAATAGTTTGGGTTATACAACATATTTGTATAAATCTCTAACGCGTAATAAAACTAGAGTCGTGTCTTGATCTGAATATGATCTGGAACATTTTTCGGGATTTTCCGACTGATAAAATAAATACTAATCTGTATTATTTTTAATATAATCCAATAAAAAATAATAAAAATCGGTCGTGTAGTCTACAAAAAAATCGTGCACATACCCACATTACAGAGAAACATGAAGTCCTCCTTTTTTGAAATTTGTTAAATAGGAAATTTTTACAAGACCGAATAAAAAAATAATAAATTTAAGAATACATTTTTTTAAATAGAAAGGTTAGAATATCGTGATGTTCGAAAAGTACAACATGTGTGGAATATCTATTCGATGTCCGTGTATTCAAGACTGAATATGTATCGACATTTTTTTAGGAAATCGTACACATCTAATAGATTTAATTTAATTATATTATCACAATCAGTGAGAAAACTTAATCGCTGTGAAAAACGTTCTCGTAGTATTGTCATAAAACTTGAAGGACATACCTCAGTATATGAAATCGATAGTTACGTATTTTCGCTCTGAAAAGACGTTTTAATCTAGCGATGGGACAATTACGGATTGCTATTTATATTACTAGGAATACATCTGTTTTTTTGTTAAATGTGAAAACAAAATTTACCATCCCAAAGTCCTTATAAAAAGTAATGAAAGTTATTATTACATTTTGTTTTAAGCAAAATAAAATTGTAACATTTCCGAACCCACATCAGTACCTACTCATTAGTTATTCTATCGTTGTCATTACAAAAGGTCACTCACGCCGTCACCAATTATATTGGTTCTTAGGCCCGTTCATATCCCTACACATTTTGCTCAGCAACATTGTTTATTCAATAGAATGTCATGAATCTATGTGTGTATACCTGCCACTGCAATCCGAAACCAATCATCCCTCGAATCAGCCGAGATAGCAGCTTCAGTTGTAATTATAACCTAAAGTACCACAAATATAATTACACATTATAACGGATTTTTGATAATTTCTGTTTTTAGTCGATAAAAATATTATAATTAGTTACAAAACACGACTGTGTTTGCGCTAAATTACAATAGAATTATTTATAATATACAGCCTACCATAACCTGGTTATATTTAAATTATTAGCATTTGAACAAAAAATCACATAACGTTAGTACAAAAGTAAGCTCAAAAATAAGCGACTAAGCCTTCTGACTAACACCTACGCTCAAACTGAAATCTGTCACCGGGCATTTACAGGTGTGTTACAGTAGTTGTACTAAAGGGGCAATCCCTCTCTACAAATAGTGATAATTAGGCAAAACAGTTTATACTTTTTCGTCTGTTTCTTAACAGATTTTCTTTCTTTATTTATATTTTGTTGTGGAGCTATCAATGATGTTATCAATAAATAAAATTAAAGCTGTTCGATTTTTAATAACATCGACGAGTTTAACTCTTTATTTATGTCACGATTTATCATTCTGCACGATTATTACAGCGTATTGTCCAATATTTGTACACTCTTCGGCATAAAAGAAAAACCTCAATAAAATTGTAACTTTGAATTAATAAACTATGGTCGAATTTCCACCACTAAGCACCTACCAGCATAGTCATGACGTTATAAAACAGAGACTGTATCTAATAATATAAGTGAAATTTAGCTTCTTGAGTTTCAGACAACACATTAATATGTCCATCGTTTTATTAAAAAACGGCGATTCTAGTGCAATGCAAATTCATTGTATAGATGAACAAAGGTCGTCGAGCTGACAAGGCTGATGGGGGTTCGAAGTTCACGAGGCGAGATCAAAGGCGGAGGCTGCGCGGCTCCCTAATGGGATTCCTTGTACGTGACATGAGTTGTACAGACCAGTATATACGCATATAGAGCACCAATTCAGTTCAGCAGAATCGAATTTACTACACGTTGGACCTTATTACCGGCGACAGATATCTGTAAAACTGAAAATACGTGACTCTGACTTTAGAAAACAACATTTTATTAATACTAGTTATGCCCGCTGCTTCCAACGCGTTTTATAATATTTATTATAATCACCATTTCTATTTTATCGTGATAAATAGATGAGCTATAACAAAGTACACATTGAGTAAACATTTAGAGTGTTTAAATATCTACGTATACTAATTTTCATAATTATAGGTTGAACGGTACAGAATTCGATATACTGCAGCGTGCAGCATTACCTCACATCGAGTTGTAGCAGCACAAAAACAGTTTCTATCAGAAGAAAAACCAAGCAAATTCCACCATGCATTATGCTCTATCAAACGGTCTTGAAGCTTATTAATTTTAGATATATGTACTGACACAAATTTATATAAGATCGTAGTTTTGCCAAGTCTTTTATTTTATCTGCACATTCGAATTCGTAAAGAAAGTAAAGGCAAAAGAGAAAGATTCAAGAATAAAACGAAAATATTACAATAGTAAATGATACAAGAACAAAGATGAATTAGAATCATCAAAGCTTATATCATAAAGGGAATACGTCAGTGTCGAGTTATGTGAAACAAAGCGTGAGACGTACGTATACGCGGCGCGCTCTGTTTACGAGCTGGCCACCTCGTTTACGATCACGTATAATATCAAAAAGGCGCTGTCGTCGAGCGGTTAACAACGAAATATAGACCAGACGACCGCCGGTACAACACCATCGGCATACACAAGCCATTTCATATATAAATTGACATATTAATTTGAAGTGAAAATTATTAAAAATAAAAATCCCGAAAAACGATACGCACCAAATAACAGACAATTATTCTTTGTCTGTTATGCAAAACTAACATTTATAATAAGTGAAATTATACATACTAGTGGTCGAACATCGACCATATTCAATATTTTACTTAGTTTGAACTTTATTTGGGTTCTTTTGTCAAAGGGTATAAATACATCTATCTATAATCAAATTTTTCATCATGGCTCCTTAGTTAAATTACCATCTTTTTAAGCTATATAAACATAAAATAAATGTACGTTTAAATGAGAATTAAAATTAACTATATTTTTTAAACAAAAAACAGGCGATTAAAAAATATGTAAGGCTCTCAAATTGTAAGTAAACATAACTTTATGAAAACTAGATGAAAACATGACACAATTTTCAAACAATTTTACATGAGATCCACGTGGGGTAACGTGTATTATTTACCGAATATCAATTATACCGATATCGTCATTACTATAGTTTTTCTTCGAAATGGTTTACTTTAATCACTTTCATTGCATAGATCCCGCACCGCAATAGTCTATCTATAATTTTCATCACTTGCAGTGGGCACACGGGTGACTCATCAATAATGATCAATCAATGTAACGATTTGAATGTAACGACCGAATTGGCAGTAAATTTGGCTACAGAATTTTCTAAAAGGCAATTTAAATACTGTGACTAAAGTACTATCCAAATGTTAGAGTTGACGTTATGGCACTGAACGCGGTTGCAAAACAATAAAGATCATTTAATTCAACACAGAAGATATATTCACACACATCACAATATATTCAAGAATAAAAGGTAATTTAATTTGTGAATATTTTGCAAAAAAATAATATTTGCAGTATCATGATGTAAAAACAAAAGTATAGTTAATCTATTTCTGGGTGATATAGAATTAGATGTAGTCTATACATTATAAAGAATATTGTTATACCATCCAGTATCACCATTTGAAAAAGTAATGGATAAGCTACAGAATCTAATGATGAATCCAAAATCGAGATGTTTTTAATACTACCTAGCGTTTGAAAATAAATTCATTTTTGTTCAAAATTCATCGCCAGCTGTACTAAATATAACTCCTACATCAGTTTGTACTGCATTATTGTAACGGCGGAGATCTATGTCGCGGTTTACTTTCTTGAGCATACGAATTTCTTTAATTTTATTTTCCACTCTCTGACAATGATCGTTAATTGCAATATATTACATAATCATTACAACAAAAAGGATTACTGAGCTCCAATTCGAGAGAAATTTCATATGAATAAGATCACATCTTTTTCTCACGAAATTCTCATATAATGTATTTATTTTTAACTTAATCGCCATCTTTTATAACGCCCAAGAAGTTTTACTTCAATCGCGTGTGACGGTTACACGCACTCATTTTTTTTTATTGACTTATCATTAGAAGTGACTCCATCATAAAAAGATTTAAAATATTCATATTGACTTAAGACTGGTAATATTACCTTACCCTTAGGACAACATGAAGTTAAAGCAGTCCTGTCACCTAAAAATTTCGACAATCGATAAGACCAAAGAGAATAATAACTATTTTAGCGGATTCATAAAATTATTAAGTAAATATCAGTATTATTTATTAATTAGTTATTTAAGTATTTACTAAAGTATATTATGAATTTACATATTATATTATTATAAAATTAACCTACAGTTTGACCATAAACCACAAACATTACATGCATAAACATTAGACCACAGATTTTAACCATAAACAAGCGAATAAGATATGTATATGTGTGGAATTCAAGCAGTCGTGTGCGTAATGTTTATTTTAATTAATTTAGTGTATTTCTTTTGCATTTATATTAACAAAATTGCTTTATGCACTTCTCCTCCATATAATTTTTAACTATGCTAAATTTCACGTTAATCTGTTCACGGAATTCGCTTAAAAAAGGGGTACAAAGATTCCGCTTCGCGTATTAATATATAATTATTATATTATATCCACCTGGATTGATCGATTTGTCAGTAGAGTCTGCAATTACTAGAGATTTACAAACGACCGAAGTCGACTTAAAACTATGAATATCTCGTGATTTTCGTTGGTTTTCGGTTCGACGCTAGTATCTCGCCGTTAAATACCACAATTATCCAAAGTGACAGATTACACATTTTTTCACCTTTTTAGATACGGTAAAAAAAGAAAAAACATTGAAAATTAATTAAAAACATTGTCTATCTATATACTATAATAAAACTGTAACAAAGCCAAATCTGTACATTAAATATTTTTGCAAATTTTTATCGGGTTAGACTTTGTTATCGATATAGAAGCGAAAAATAATCCTTTTAAAATTTTTGTCTGTCTGTCTGTCTGTCCATGTGAACACGCATCACGCTGAAAGTATTGAACCGATTTTAACGAAACTTGACACAGAAATAACTAATATTACAAGGTTACATTTAGGATACTTTTTGTCCCATAAAACGCAAGGGGTTCTCCAGGATAACGAAAGACAAAAAAATGTAGTTAATGTAACTAGACTTTTTTGCGACACTTTAGTACAAGAGCCAGCAACGTTGGAAGAACGAGAATTTTAGAAAAGTTGGTTCTTTAATATGAAGATATATTATGCCCTTCTAAACCGGATTCAGGATACCTGGTAGCCGGTTAACGTTGTGTTTTTTAATGCGCATCACACCTTTACAGGTAAAAATTTTGATTTATATATAAATTTAGGAACATATTTTTCAGTAACTTTTAAACGCTATTAAAGACATTAATTTATCACTGCTAGACAATTTTGTTATTGACAATAATGTGCCCGATGATATTCTTTATAAATAAAATAATTCATTTCACACCATTTTATTTTTTCCATTGCAAAGAATATATTTCATTTTATTAATCATTATGATATTGAGATTTCACCGTAAACAATGAAAAATAACGATAAACGTAGACATGTGACTTGGAACTGACGCCATTTTGAATACATGCGTCTATAACAGGCGCTTCCACAATTATCGCTATCTTTATCATACAGCCAGCGTTGCGCTAAACTATAGCTATAGCTAAGTTATTCTATACATATTATTTTTAATTTACCCTCTTTTATGTCTAAATGAACTACTATTAAAATTACAGCTGTCTTAACATGGTTTTAACATACGTCTTTTATTTACAAAAAATAGCATCGGGCCTATTATTATTGATAGCAAAATTGTCTGGCAATAATAATTTCATGTTTTAATAGCGTTTCAAAGTTAGTGAAAAACCTAACATTCTAAAATTATATAAAAACCAATATTTTTCCCTGCAAAGGTACGCTATGCACTAATAAACGCAACGTTTATCGGCAGCCAGGTAGCCCGTACGCACGGAAGAACTTAAAGATGTATAAAAAACTGGCTTATTCAAATTCGTTGTAGAAACCGTTGCTAGCTCTTAGACGAATAGTTACAGGCAAGTGACAGTTGACGCGTCGTGCTCATATCTTTTTAATATTTATATTTTTCTTCAACACAATGGAGTGTGAAAAAGTTCTAATACAAGTTGAAAATAGTTATATCACTCAGTGTTTAATTTATCATTATTTATTTTATGAATAAATTTTATCGTTTAATTTACAATTTATCTCTATCAACTTGATATTTTATAATGTAAACTATATTGATTGTATAGTAAACGTCTACAAAAAAGGGAAAGGAACTTCGTTCCAACTGGGAGTCCATAGACCTCTCAAGCTTTTTTTTTACATTACCGCTATTATATGTAGGATAGTTTCTATTTTAATTGAACCCATTAGATGATGCAACGAACGGGTTGTTGGCTTATTTTAAAAGATTTCTCACATACCATCTGGGTATATGTTTGAGTGAGTCCCTTGATAGTTTGGATTTACAATTGAAAACGGTAGGTGTGGCTGGGCTCGGGTTTTAGGTTTATTTAAATTTTTCGCGTTTAAAAATACAATTATAACCAGTGATAACCGATTTGGTGCAGACGAAGTTGCACGGATCAGCTAGTTTAATATAAAGTTATTTAAATTTTAAGAGATTATCATTTTATAAGCGCATGCGCAGGGGAGGGAACGTAAACTAATAACATTGTTTACAAAGAAAGATGTAAAAAGCTGTAAATTTTCCTTGCCTAGTGCACATAGAATCATTACTGGTAGGATTACGGTACTAATTTATAACCAGTAAAGAATATAGACAACCTTTCAAATAAATTACGTTACATGTACTAGAAAATCTTATCGCAAATTGCTAAATTGACACTTAAATACCAAAAACATTGTTATCGTATCGATAAGGGCAGCGTCCTTCGATGTCACGCTATCGTATTATAATACAGACATAACTACGACATATTACTACTACATCACTACATATTATAAAACAAAGTGCTTCGCTGCGTCTGTCTGTCTGTTCGCGACAAACTCAATAACTACTCAACGTATTTTCATGCGCTTTTCATTAATAGATAGAGCGATTCGGGAGGAAGGTTTAGGTACATATTTGGTCAAGATTTTTTGCAAACTGGTTGAAATATAACGATAAATGTCGGAAGTGTCGGCAAAAGTCAAACCGCTTGGGTGCTTCCGTCTAAAATGCTGCCTTGGACTTTTGAGATATAACAATACAATTGAGATAATAAACGACGCAGTCGAAGCCGCAGGAATCGGCTAGTTCAAAATAGATTACTAAAGCGCCAAATGTTATGTATATATGTATGAAAAAAAAGGTTAAGCATGTCCAATGTCGTAGAAATACTTGTCGTAAAATTGCGCTTCTATATACGCATTGAAATAAGAGGTTTTACAAATTATGCCCCATGAATAAGCATGGGTTTCCATTTATTTGTTTTATGTAAATATAAATAGTAATAGCCTAGGCATGCGAAACGTCTAAATATATAAAAATCCAGTGTCATGATGTTTGTCCACGATGAACTCCGAAACTACTCAACCGATCTGCATGAAACGTTGGCATTCATGTATAATCTGTTCCAACTTGAGGGATAGAATAATTAATATTTCGATTAACGACCTTAATTTTTTTTAATTACAAACTAAATGATTGTCATTGTTGAATATTGTTATTCATTGTAAGATGCGTCAGTCTCGAACAGATGGCGTTTTAAATTAGTTTGTTGTAGTTAGTGTAGGACCGACTGGTATAGATATCTCATATATAACGCCACGTTTTAATTCAACATGTAATAACAGAGCCACAGCGACGCGTGGCCGGCTCAGTTAGTAAATTATAGATTCGACGGTTTCGATAGCTACTAGTCGGGTCATAAATGTATTTATTAAGTCTGTTCGAATTAAGTAACTATAGGAACTGCATTAACATACCAGACATACTGTGATAACCATAATATATTTGCCCGCAGTTTAATTCGCGTAAACTACAAAGGGTAGTGGAGAGTTACAATAAAATGAATAGTATAGAAACCATTCCAATTAATAATCACTAAAACACTTTTACGATGATTGAACAAACTATATTGTAGTTTATCAATTTCGGATATATCAATATCCATTATGAATTATAGTCATAGATAATAGACACTATTGTTGAAAAAATTATAGTAAATAAGATATTATATTATTAATTTACACATTGCGCTTGATGTGTTTACGCAGTCTGAAAATAATTTCAAGCCCTGTAGTGCATTAAAAAGATATCTCCGTACAATTTTACAAACGTTCGCGTAACAAGCCAGTCTAGTTGGAAAATTGCCAAACAATGCCGACGTACGGCACAAGTGAAGTTTATTATTACCAGTATGGATTCAATCACATGTATTAACTACACCGGCCGACAAATGAAAATTTTTTGAAAGTTGTTTGTATTTGAGCCACAAATATCACCAATTTATACTATTTTAAACACAAAAACACCTACATATTTGCCCTATCACATCAGATTTTTTTAAAACAAGGAAAAAGCATTTTTTTAAAAATTTAAAGAAAAAATCAATAATCATATTACAAAAACATATATTTGAACATTTACAAAGAAAACATTGAGTCTAAACAATGCTACAGGACTATTTAGAGTGACATCTTTTACGTTTCGTGACAAAATTACGTCTGGGTGTAGTTTTTTTGTGAGTATCTTCAGTAATATCACGTGTCAGTGACCAGCAGTAATCAGCCATCATATTCACATTCCATCGACCTTGGTACCTTGTCTCCATAGTTTTTATGTCCTGATGAAACCTTTCTCCCTGTTCTTCACTGTAATCACCAAGATTATCAGGAAAAAAGTCCACATGTGAATCTAGAAAGTGGAGTTTTATGCTCATATTACACCCCAATTTTTGATACTTATCCAATAAGTTTGCAACCTTATTTTTATAGTCGGGATGTTTATTATTTCCTAGAAAATTGTTGACAACATCTTTGAACGCCAGCCAAGCATCTGATTCAGTGTTATTCATTGTGGCATCAAATTTTTCATCAGCCATCAAAGATCTGATTTGCGGTCCATCGAACACTCCTTCTTTAATTTTTGCATCAGATAATCTTGGAAATTTTTTACACAGGTATTCAAAACTAGCATTGTTTTTATCCAATGCTTTAACAAACTGTTTCATCATACCGAGTTTGATATGAAGCGGAGGTAGTAAAATTTTTTCAGGACTAATTAAATTTTTTCGTATAACGTTTTTTGTTCCTACTTTGAGATTTTTACGAGGATTCCATTGTTTTTGTACGTAGTGCTTGTCTCGTGCTCTACTGTCCCACTCGCACAAGAAGCATGGAAATTTTGTATATCCTGACTGCTGGCCTAATATCATAGTTATAATTTTTAGATCTCCACAAAGCTGCCAACCGTGTTTTTCATATCCAATTTTATCTAACAATGTTTCTAAATTTTCATAAGTCTCTTTCAAATGAACAGAATGAGCGACTGGAACAGAAGCATACTGATTAGTGTTGTGTAAAAGAACACCTTTTAGACTCCGCTTCGAAGAATCTATAAAAAGTCTCCAATCTCCAGAATTATATTTTGCTCCTAACTTTTCAATAAGATCGGGGATATTCTTACAATAAACTAATGATTCTTCTTGACTAAAAAAAGGTACAAATTCTTCTTCGCGTTTTCTATACCATGCAAAATATGTATTTGGAGCTAACAGATGTTTTGCATGAAGTCTAGATCCAAGAAGTTGAGCAGATTCTTTAGAAAGATTTAGATCTCTAACTAAATCATTCAATTCACCTTGAGTAAATTTCTGTGGTTGATTTAAAATTGGTTCATAAACTTCCGTCGACTCTTGACGCTGTAAATTTTGTTCTGATGATGTTGAACTAAGATCAGATATTGAGCTTGGAAGGGGCACTTGCATGTCTGGATCATGTGGAATCGGCCGTGTAACTGAAGATACATTTGCGTAGACTATTTTATTTTTATTTTTAGCATTGAAACCTTTCACATTTGTACAGCAAAAATAACAATCATCAATATGATTTGTCTGCTCTCTCCATATCATAGGTCTACCGAAAGGTAAAGATAGTCTTTTGCGGTATGTCCACTGTCGTAATTGTTCAACACAAATAGTGCAAACTACTTGCGGAGTCCACGGTTTTAGTTGTATTTTGAAGCCAAAATAAGCATTATACGAATTTTCATCAAATTCAGTGATTTTCTGTTTTTGCTTTAAAGTCATAAAGTTTCCACAAATATAACAAAATGTATCCGCATTATTATGACACTTTCTTGAAGACATTCTGTTGTTTTAACAGTTTTTCAACAACAAATCATATATAAAATTTATTGAACACTAAAAGTAAAACGTAAGAATTTTTTAAAAATAAACACACTAATTTCAGTAAAAAGTTTATAAACAAAGTAACTGTAGAGGTTTATTTGCATGTAACCTGTTTCGAATGGGTGTGTCGTTGTTGCAACTAATATATTTCCTCACGAGAGGTCGCACGATTCGAGAAAAGAGCGCCAAAATCTAAAATTTAATTTATTTTAATCAAAAAATTTAAAATAGCCAATGTCTTAACTTTTTTAAAAACCTGATGTGATACGATAAAATGAGGTATAATTTCGTGATCAGCACTACCAAATTAGTGGAAAAAAATAATCAGAACTTCAACAAGGAAAATGATGTCGGCCGGTGCTATCAAACCTACTGATATAATTGTTATGTGGCGCGTACCTAGTGTTTTCACGATTTCTACCAAACAGAACAGAGAGAAAATCAATATTGAGTCATGTTGATCGAATTTAACCGGTAACGAGTAACGCCAAGGTGAACGTCATTCCATTAGTTAACATGTGAATGAAACCGATAAACGGTATGCAAATCGCATAACTTTTGTAAAGTTGCATCTACACTTATTTATGAAGACATAAATAGGAGTAAATCATGGATTGCTTACAATTCTTCAACTGATGTAAATATTTTATTACAGGAACTTGTTTAAATCAAAATGTATCATTATTTTTAAGAGGGACAACAATTTTAACACAAGAAATACAATATCGATAGAATTAAATGCACAAAAAAAGATACAGTATTAGTCAAAGCGAGTAATTTTCCACGCTAACTTTGTGTGAACAAACACTCGCACGATAAAACTAGAAACGTGTGGAAGGGCCTTCACATGTAAAATCTTGAAACACATTTACCTATATTATGAAAACTTAAATGTCATTGTCCAACAGCCTTATTTTCTGTTACCGCCACAAAGATAATATATAAATAAATATTAGTATACCTGAAGTCAGTTAGCCACAACACCGTGTGACAAATCATCATGTATTTTCACAAAGACAGTACTTATGCAACCTATTCATTATGCGTCGTTATACTGTATTATATTGTTACTAAGTTGTATATTGTAATTTCATGCTGCCAAAGTCGCGAACAATTACTAGTATATTACAGAAATTAAATATTTATATATATGGAGGTCTTGCTGGTCTAGTGGTTTCACCGCTGGATTATCAACCAGATGTCCGCAGGTTCGAACCCAGAATCTGTACCAACGAATTATTCGAAATTCGCGTACATTTACTAATTTAAATTGGTAACAGTATCGGCTTACGGTGATGAAAACTTCGCGAGCAAACCTGAACCTGAGTAATGTTCTTGTAGTACTACTGTTTGTGGGGAAGCATAGAACTGTCGATTTCTCAGTCTGAAAACGCCAATACGTAGTGGGCTGCCGCGGTGATTACGCCCATACTGTCCTTCTGAAAAAGACCTATGACCCTGTAGTGACTCTCTTACAGACTGATGGTGATGATGATATACGAAGGGACATACTCGTATAACTCTTATTAGTATATTAAAGTTTGAAAGCGACTGGATATCTGCTACGCGATTGTAACGTCAACAATTAAATGAAGTCTATTAACACTTCATCCGTGCGAGAAAGCTCTCGCGTTAAACAACACCCGGTGAAGTAAAACGTATGCGAAAACACTTGTTTATATAAATACAGTGCTATATATCAAATTTATTGTATGCAATCTGGTACCATACACGAAGTAATCCACTAACACAAATAAAATGAGATTCGATTAGTTCGCTTCAGTTTAACACTTATGTACGCGGTACGAGTCATTAAGGACGTGTCCGCTGCGAACGTAGTACTATGACTACATATAAAACAAAGTCCCCTGCCACGTATGTCTGTCTATTCGCGATAAACTTAAAAACTACTGAACGGATTTTCATGCTGTTTTCACCAGTAGATAAAGTGATTCATGAGAAAAGTTTAGATAAATAATTTGTCAAGGTTTTCTTTATTATAAGGCGAGATAACGTCCGCCGGGCTCGCTAGTTTTAAATAAATCCCGAGTAAAGATCTAATAAAAAACAATGATAAACAAAAATATATTACTTTTAAAAGAAAATCTTTACATATACAATAATTTTTTTGCTCGTGTGTATACGACTGAACTCCTAAATGGCAGGATAGATTTTGGTGAAATTTTTTATGTTTTCATCTGGATTCAAGAATAGTTTAGATTCACAATTGGACCCGGTAGATGTAACTGCGATTGACTTTTAGGATTTTTTTTATTATCAAGGCAGGACAACGTGATTTTCCTGGAAATAGGACATGGCGATGACTATACAAGTGATTATAAACTTTACACAATGATTATTATTAATCGATTCAAAATCAAATATACTTCATTCAATTTAGGTACTAACATGCAAGTATGAACCTCAAAACTAACACCGGGTTCTGACAAACAACCCACTCATCAAGAACAACTGGCAAGAAACTCAATCAGGTCTATCTTTTTAACATATAATTATATTAAAAATACATTACGTACACGTTGCACATTACACGATATTAGTAGATGCACAGAGACGATTGAAGTGCCGCTTAAACTAATAGTCCGGCAAATCAGTAATATATTTTGGGAAATATATCTTGAAACCTAACACTATTACCTAAAAACTGTTTCCGGTTTTACTGAGTTTGAAACATGGGATGACCAGTTTGTCATAGTTTCTAGTATTTAGATCATGTCGATCTTTTGTTAAATTCAGCTTTTCAAAGTTTTTTTTATTTTCATTATGACTTGTATCTGAACTGGATCAATAGCCCTGTTTTGCCGCTCGGCTTACTGTCAGGCATACCAATCACATATAAACGAGCCCAGGGTTACCACATTACAAAACGAGGGGAGGAATGTTAATATAACAATCTAAATGCATCGCGTCGACCTCACCGAGTGCCCGATTATCGTAATTTCTTACGCAGAATGAACGATCTTACCTCCCTTATCTGTGCTCGTGATGTGTTACACGTGACCTTGACCAGTTGGCACTCCGCCAGAGGGTATTATATACTGCTGGCGCTTCGTATCCTCACAGTATTACCAGAATAAAGCATACCGATCCGATAAGAATCATTAACGCCAAAATAAACATTCGACTGCATTATTAGCTTTATATAGAAATAGAGTAGTAGTTACTTTAGAAAATGTTTAATAACACGAAATAACTTATTATATTTTTTATTCCACAGAAAAAGTATTTTCTAGAAAGTTTCATCAGCGTTTGTCAAAATTCCTTCATTAAAACCATTATCGACTGGAAGAGCGACAGAACTACATCCCGTCTTACTCTGACAACAAAATCATTTCAATAAACCACTCACCAATCACACTGTACTAATTGTAACTTAACTTAACCCCGTAAGGATTATCTGGTACTAGCGGGCCCGGCAGACGTTGTCCCGCCCTGATTATAAAAAAATCCTTGACAAATTATATACGAAAACCTTCCTCATTAATCACTCTATATACTGGTGAAAACCGTATGAAAACCCGTTCAGTAGTTTTTGAGTTTATCATAGACAGAGTTTATCGAACAGACAGACAGACAGACAGACGCGGTAGGGGACTTTGTTTTATACTATGTAATGATAAGTTAGGGCAGTAACTAATTTTAATCGACCTCTCCAATCGATAATATGTTTTGATTACATTCATGTCTTGTAGGTTATAATGTTGTTACTAGTAATATTCGTTCGTCGTGTTTTGAAGCGAACGCACGTAATCAATTACCTGTTATTGTAAAGTTTTTTTGTTTTTTTGAAATACCCACATGTGATAAAATATTACAAAAATGGATAATAATAATTCGGATGATGATTCTGATATAATAAGTGATTCGGAAATCATCAGAGAATGCGAAAAAGAAATGGACGAACTTAAGCAACAAGAAAATCAACTTGCTTCGTCAAACACAAATGTTGCTACTACTAGAATCTCCGAAAAGAGAATTCGAGTATCAAGTGATGAAATAGATGACGAAAAGTTCATAACCGTATTAAAGAAAGGATCAAAACGATTAAGAAGAAGTATTTCTACAGAACAGAATGAGTTTAATGAAGAAGGAAATATCTTAGAAGATAAATTTGAAATAAGTATTACGTCTTTAGAGACATTACCAAAGCAAATGGCCCTCGCAAAATTACTAAAATCCGAAAATATTTCCGATATTATAAGAATAAAATTTAAAAGTCCTTACAAAGTTCTAATACAGTTATGTAATGAGAAAAGTGCAGAAAACTTACTACATTGTCAAAACCTAAAAGATTTGGGATATAGAACTCAATTTACAGATAAAATAAATATTTCTTATGGATTAATCAGAGGAATTGATTTGGGATTAGAAATTAAAGAAATTTTAGAGATTTTGGAATCTACAGAAGAAATAGTATCAGTCATAAGGTTAAAACGAAGAGATACTGTAGGAAAATGGATAGAAAGTGAATCGATTCGTGTTGGATTTAAAGGTAATAAAATTCCATCATATGTTTACGCGTACGGATGCAGATTTCCAGTTGAATCTTTTTCGTTCCCCGTGACTCAGTGTTCGAAGTGTTGGAAATTTGGGCATCTTAAAAATCATTGCCCGCGAAGTCAAATATTATGTCCCAAGTGTGGGGGACAACATCCTAATTGCGAAACTAAAGAATACAAATGTTTAAATTGTAAAGGTCACCACTGGGCGTTAGATAAATGTTGTCCGACTTATTTGAAGGAAAAGCGAATCCGTTTTATCATGTCGAAAGAAAATGTGACTTATAAAAAAGCTTTAGGATTTATGGTAAGAGAAAACCGTGAGCATAAGATGTATCCAGAAAATAAAACCAATAAATATCAGAATAATGCATATAGTCCCAACAATCAAATGTTATACAGTGAAGTGGTAGCTCTAAGAAATAGTGTTAATAAAGAATTTATTGAATCTACAAATATATTAGAAGATGAAGAAATAGACAAAGTGATGGAAAAGTCATCCAATACGAAATTAACTAAGGGTAAGAAAACAACAACATATATTAAAGAAGGTAACAACGCTCCATCTTCTGATACAGCATGGATAAAAGACTTTACGCCAGTAAGAGAAGAAGGTAATTCAAGAACAACAGGAAAAAAACGTGAATCCAAAATAGATTTTAAGATTATTCTTTCAAAAATTCGTGAAATCTTTACTAATGAGGAAAATTTTGATACTAAAATTATTTTGTGCCTGAAGGTAGTATTCGAAGAGATTAAAAAGTTTGTTATGAGTTTGTTAACAGAAGGAGATCTATTGGAAAAAGTATTGAGTATTTTTAATGGATAGCAAAATTAATATAATTCAGTGGAACTCACAAAGTTTAAAGCCGA
Source organism: Antheraea yamamai (assembly GCA_036509395.1). Classification (NCBI taxonomy): domain Eukaryota; kingdom Metazoa; phylum Arthropoda; class Insecta; order Lepidoptera; family Saturniidae; genus Antheraea; species Antheraea yamamai. The sequence continues at coordinate 948,781 of AP028447.1, forward strand.
AATTAGTAAGTTTTCAAGAATTTTTAAATCAGGAAAAAATCCATATAGGAATTTTAAGTGAAACATGGTTAAATTCTAGTTGTTCAGTTAAGTTACAGGGATATAATATTTACAGGAAAGATAGAGATGATTCTTATGGTGGTGTGGCAATACTAATTCACAAGTCTATACGTGCCTACTCAAGCATAATACACAGTAATAATCCTGGTATAGAGATAGTTAAAGTAAACTTAGTTAATTGTAGAAATTTAAAATCTGTCGTATCCCTCTATTGTCCATCATCAGTACATACAAATTTATCAGACTGGGATCACATATTTTCCCAAGTTTCTAAAAATTCTCTAGTAGCGGGTGACTTTAATGGTCATCATACAAACTGGTCATATAAATGTGATAATAGAGGTACTCAATTATTGGAGTCTTCATTAGAAAACGGATTCATTTCGCTCAACAATTCTGATGCCACACGAGTAAAATTGTGTAACGGTATTGTACAGAAAACGTCTCCAGATATCACATTTGCATCATCCGATATAGCAATAAAATTTAATTGGAGGGTATTTAATGAAAATTTGGGTAGCGACCATCTTATTATTAAAATGGTTATGGCTTATCATGACGACAGATATACCGTTAAAAAACGTAATTTCAATAAGGCTAATTGGTCTGCATACCGACTCTCTCTCGAAGAGACATTTGATAGTCACTGTGATTTAGATATTAACAGTAATGAAGTCATCCAATTTCATTATGACTACTTTGTTAATCAAATTAATAGTTCAGCTGATAAATATATCCCCGTAACTAATATAAGCACATCTCCAGATAATAAATTTAGGCCAAAAAAGTATTGGAATACACATTTATCCAAAGCAGTAGCAGAGCGTAGATTAGCGCTTAGTAACTTTCGTAGGAATCCAACCCCAGATAACTTACTAAAATTAAATAAGGAAGTTAAAGAATCGCAAGACCTAATTAAAAAAGCAAAAAGAACAAGTTGGCATACGTTTTGTAACAATTTAGATAAATCAACATCAGTTACAGATGTGTGGCGAAAAATGCGCTGGATCAAAGGTATGAAAATAAATAATTACGATGTGTCAATTGATTTAAAAAAAAAAACTATTATGGTCATTAACTCCTGCTTCTGCTATAAATTCGCCCCCTAATTTTACATCAATTAACCATACTCTTGAAAAAGATTTTACATTAGAAGAATTTAATAAAAACATTAAGAGCTCTGATACTGCCCCTGGATATGATGGAATCTCATATTCTATGATTTTTAATCTACCTGATAATTGTAAGTTATATTTATTACGCATATATACATATATTTTTAATTATGGTTATATTCCTCGACAATGGAGAGAGATTTTAGTTCACCCTATTCCTAAATCCGAGAACAATTCTACAATGGAATGCAAACTTAGACCAATTTCCCTAATATCGTGTATTTGCAAGATTTTACATAATATGATAAATAAACGTTTAGAATGGTATATTGAAAAAAATAAACTTTTGGCTTGTCAAACAACAGGTTTTAGAAAAGCTCACTCGTGTTTGGATTCTCTTGCTAGACTAGTAACTTATATACAAATTGGTTTTTCTCAAAATATTCCTACAGTTGGCCTCTTTTTAGATATAAAAAATGCTTATAATAACGTATCCGTATATAGAGTGGTTAAAACTCTTGATGACGTTGAAGTAGGTCAAAAAATTTGCAATTATTTCTGGTCTTTTTTAAATGAAAGACATCTCATAATGCAGACTGGTATAAACGGAGAAACTATAACGAGATGGACAGATCAAGGATTAGCTCAGGGTGATCCTATTTCACCTTTATTGTTTAACATTGCAACTCATGAGATCTGTCACAATATTAAAAATGTTTACATTAGTCAATACGCAGATGATTTTGTTTTGTATGTAGGACACAAAGATTTAATATTCTGTCAATATAATGTACAGGTCGCTTTAAACTATATGATAACTATCTTTACAAAATTAGGTTTGGAATTGTCACCGAGTAAATCTAAGTATTGTATTTTTAGCAGAGGTCATAGACGACAACAAATTAAACTACAAATAAAATCTTTTTCAATAGATTTAGCAGATAGTGTAAAGTATCTAGGTATGTGGCTAGACCGATCACTTTTATGGGGAAAACATATTAATGAAATTGCAGCAAAAGTTTCAAAATTTTTAAATGTTTTAAAAGTATTGTCAGGGTGTACTTGGGGTATACATCCCCAACATTTAAGAAATATATATATATCGTTAATTCGTAGTCGATTCGATTATGGCTGTATATTATATGACAATAGTGCAAAGACACATGTATCTAAGTTAGATAAAATTCAGAATCAAGCCCTAAGGATCATTGGTGGATTTATTAAAAGCTCACCAATTCATGTCATGGAGAGCGAATTATGTATACCACCCCTTTATATAAGAAGATTATACCTAGCTCAAAAATTTTGTCTAAAAGCACATTCATGGACAAACAACCAAATAGTTTTACTTCTAGATAATCTCAATACTTTGTGTAATAATTCCTACTGGATTAGAAAAAAAAAAACCTTTGCTGACAATTGCTTATAATGAGATACATAAAGAAAATATTCATATTCATTCGAGTTACCCCCTTTCAATGTTTTCTCTAGATGTTTGGCCTACTTATATAGATATTAATGATATAATTAAATTAAATCTAGATAGTGTTACAGGGCCAAAAGATACACTTAATTTAAGTACTCTAAAATATGAAGTAACAAAAGAACTCATAGAAAAATATAATGAATGGGTAAAAATATATACAGACGGTGCGAAAACTTGTAAGGGTCAGAGTGCTGCATATTATGAACCAGACACAGACAGTGCTGGCCTGTATAACGTAAAAACAAATGTATCTATTATGACACTGGAACTATTTGCAATTTTGGAAGCTATTAAGCATGGTATAAGATCAATGCATCAAAATATTGTTATCTTAACGGATAGCAAGAGTGCTCTTCAACTTTTGGCTCGATGTGCCTCTGGTCACAGAGGATTTTCGATAGCCTATGCAATACTTCGAGAGATCTTGAAAATTCATAGCTCTTTTATGCGTTTAAGATTGCAATGGGTTCCGTCTCATGTAGGTTTAGAAGGAAATGAGAAAGTTGATGTTTTAACAAAGTTAGCTTTAGCAGAAGGCTCAGAGATAAGTATTCATCCACATTATTCAGAGCTATTATATAAATTTAAGATAAGGTGTCATACAATATGGAAAGAATATTTTAATTTGACCTCAAGAGAGAAGGGGATTTGGTATCGTACTATACAGTGTCAGCCTCCACCTGTACCGTGGTTCGTAAAGGCGAATATAAAAAGAACATTACTTATTTCTACTTTTAGATTACGGTCCGGACACATTCCATCTGGGAAATTTAAACACCTTATGAAAATTATAAATTCACCAATTTGCAACGAGTGCGGTAAGGTTGACGACATCCATCATCTTTTGAAAGAGTGCAAAAAATATGAAAGTGAGAGGATGCGTTTTATTAAACAGTATAATATTAATATCGGCGCTGTGGGTGTGTATCACAGTATTCTGTCAGAACCGATATCGGATTGTTGCAAAGAGCTGTGTAATATATTTAGGTTTAGTAGTTAGGCTATTTGTGTAATTTAGATTTAAGAGTTTTAGTTGTATATAGATATAAGTTACGATGGGACTGACATGTCAAAAAAATGATAAAAGTCCCTTAAAAAAATAAAGAGAAAAAAAAAAAAAAAAAAAAAAAAAAAAAAAAAAATCTAAACAACAAAATTATTCTGAAGGTGTTTCTTTTTATATCTTTTATCTAATATTAAATAGACTATTCTTATTTAAACGTAATAATTTAGGTAAAATATAGAAATAGATTGTACTAGTATTTCTTTAATTCACTTTACTTTACATTCGTTATAAACACACTAGCAAATAGGCAGACCGAGAAACGTTACGCTTTCTTTTCCAATGTATCAGAAATTATATTTCATAAAATCTATTAATCGCAGTTGTACAACTGGCTGGCAGCTTGTTACATGAATATTATACATAAAATTAGTCTGGTACATTTCAAAGTTCTAGATACCAGACACATACTTACACTTTACATACAATGTATATTATACATATCTATACTTCTACAGACAAGATGTACATCAAAATCCATAAAGGACGGTCGTCGTGCGTTGCTCTATTGCAAGTAGCACAATCAGCGCAATGACAGGATATCTTGCAAATATTCACTATGTATTCTTTCAGTTGATAACAAATGTAAAAGCCTCAACAACGATCTCAATTTTAACCAGGACTACCACAAAAATAATTACATAGACAGATTCGACACTTTGTTTTTGAGCAAGACGAAGCAAACAACATCAAGACAACGAACAGACAAGAGGACAATTCATTAATTGAGATACCTGGCTAATTCACGACTATTGCGCCATCTCTTAACAGTAAACATATAACAAATAAAATGAAACATGAATAAAAAAAATAAACATGAGCGGATAACTAAAGGTAATGCGAAATCATCATTTTCGCGATCAATCAACTATGTATTAGCAGATTATATTTATTTATTAACTTCAAAAAGGATGAAGTCCTCAACTATGTTGTATTTTGTTTAAAATTTTATTACCTCACAACTTTGCCATTAACAAAAAGGTTTGGAAAGATAAGGGATATTTTTAAGGAGGTCCCATTTTAATTTAACTAGTTTTGGACCTAGAATGTCGACGATACACCAAAGAACTTGTGGAAATGTGAGTGTTGTGATATTGGGAGGCTTATGACAATCTAAGACTAGGTGATTACCTAACTATGGTGTCAAAGACGTGCTATACATTAAAGTAGAGTAGCTATTTTGAAATCCATTTTTTTTAAATTATTATAGACATTAGGTACAATTATTCTTTGTCACTAACCCTATGTATTAAGTCGTCAAATTCGTCGGGGACGGCAACCCTAAGCCCCTAGGGTTTTTTGTTGAATTTGATTTAACAAATTTAAAAGATAGATTTCACAACAGTGGTTGCAAAAACATTAATTATATTGTTAACAATATTCTAATCCTAAATCATTACATAGTATAAAACAAAGTCCCCTACCGCGTCTGTCTGTTCGCGATAAACTCAAAAACTACCGAACGGATTTTCATGCGGTTTTCACCGGTGGATAGAGCGATTGATGAGGAATGTTCTAGTATATAGTTTGTCAAGATTTTTTTCATAATCAGGGCGGGACAACGTCTGCCGGGCCCGCTAGTAATACTATAAATGGTAGTAGTCCGGTGAAGCTGTTAAGACCTTGCTAGGTCAATAGCGTAGTCAGTTCGAAAAAAAAAAAAAAAAAAAAAACTATAAATGGTAATATGAGTTTGTTTATTACACTTTCACGTCTCAACTACTCGACATGACATTTTGCATACACATTGTCAGAAGCATATAAAAAGACATAGAGCACTTTTCGTCCAGAAACAAGTAATGTTACTTAAGAATAGGTCAAATGTAAATTAAAGCGCTCGACTCTAATACAATAAACTCAATATAGCTGTCGTTAAAATAATCACATTCATTATAATGATCACCCGACAACATCACCTACAAATGTGAAAATTAGTTTTTATTTACTCTTATATGAGACTATGAACCGTTCGCGATTTATTTCGCATCAAATATAATTTAATATTAGGTCTTTACCTATGAAATTGCCGTTTTGTATGAAAAAATTTAATCATTGATATATAATAATAATAATAATAATCATTGAGTTCGTGGGGCACCCATTTGTCAAGCTTTTTTGCCTTGCCAATTTGACGCAAATGGACCAATATTGTTTTGACGCTAACGTCGAAAGCTGCTGCTAATTCAGCCGTAGATTGTGTATCATCAGCTTCATTCATCAGCAGCTTTTCGACCAAAGTCTTCGGACGACCGCGAGGTTCATTTTTCAGGTCGAAATTCCCAGAACGGAAGCGAGCAAACCAATAACAGGTGGTGCGTTGGTTTGTAGTGTTAGCTCCGTAAACGTCGTTGATGTTGCGTGCCGCTTGTGCCGCGTTGCTGCCACGACGGTATCATATTCCATAATTACTCGAATTTTTAACGTATCCATGATGACAAAAAAGATTGATATGCGATGAAAATGTAACACTAATCAATAAACAAATGACTACTTTTGGAAAAAGAATTCCATGTATTTAAAATAAAATTAATTTGAAATTAGAATTCTTAGCCAAACAAAAAATATTTTGATTTGAAATGACCAGTACTGCAGAACGGCAATTTCATAGGTAAAGACCTATTATAAACTTTAATGACACTATGGCATAGTGTATGCCATTTACAAACAATATAACTCTCTGCCACATTTCCAAAATCTAACAAGTAATTTTGGAAATTATCGCCTTCAAATATATTCACAAAATTTACCTATTCATATTGTTACTACAGCGTCACTTAGCTGTGAATTATAGTAAAACAGCGTAAACACTTACTATCGAAAATAGTTATCAACCTTGCAGTATAAAATGCTGTCGTATACAATTTCTACTACGAATTTTTAAGTTCAATCCTTAATTTAACTCGATATAATTTTATAACAATTACATTTTTTCCGTTTATTTCCTACTGTCAGGTACCTCAGTGGTTTTGTAAAAACGAAAAAATAGGCATGCATTTATAAAAATGTTCGCAAACACTGGTGTAGTGCGGTCGGGCGTAGAGTCGCGTCGTCGGCTGTCGCAAATACATCGGCCAACCGGATAACCAGTATCTCTGAATGACGATACGACGACGTGGGCGTCAACTCGTTCAATATATGATTAATTAAAAAAGCCAACGAATCTGATTTCACTGAGGTTTTCATCGCGAAATCGCAGTACATTTTTTTTTTCATCCAACTCTATTACAATCTCAATTCGTAAGCTTTATTATATGAAATCTGTGCTTTTTTTATGTTCGCTTGTAAATCTATTTTTACTGGACGCGGTTAGAAATCATTTTAGTCATAAACTGAGTCATTTGTATTCAAAAATTTTCCTATGACTATCATTTGGTATTACGGATCGGACACTTTATAAATTACTAGCAGCTGTCCGCGACTTTGTCTGTATTTGTATCATTACAAATTATGACAGTATACATTATCTTCGTATGACATTAATTATTTATACCGCGATATATTTCTCATATACCAGAATGTTTTCCAACTAATTAAACACATATATTAGAAAAATATAACATGTGTGTTACTTTTGTAGTTTCATCGAAATCCGTTGAGTAGTTTTTGCTTGAGAGCGTAAGAAATATCAATCCATAGACACAAACTTACTCGAATTTATTACTTATTCCAATAGGTTATAGTTTATTACAAAGTTTTGTTATAGATATTATAATTTGTCGTTTCATAAAATCCATAGAAACAATTAAAAAATTTAAATTAAATTAAAAAATTGCAATGGGTAATCTTAATGTTATGGGAATATGAATAACTAAGAGGTCAAAATTGATTAGTTGAGCGTCCAGTACAAACAAATGAAGTAATATTATTGTAAGTATTGTATCAGCAGTTAACCAGGCAGGTAACCGTAGTTCAATCACTTATATTCATACTTTTGTGATGTCTAAACTTTTAATCTTTATATAAAACAATCCGATGTGCTCCTGTTCGCCTCCTGGACGGTTTAACAGAGTTTAATGATTTTTTTTTCACATATGGAATCACCTAGATTCTTTTTTTGGTATAGTTTACACTATTGATCGAGGTTTAGTGTCTTTTATTTAAACTTGTCGGACCAAACGTTTATCCCAGCGTATATATAATACATTCTTAGTTTATTGAAATAGGAGATGATATAATAGCATTAAAATATGAATAGAGAAAAACAACAAAGGGACTGTAAAACACTGATTTTTTTTTCTAATGAACAAGTATAATTGTTCTTAATTACAACTAATTCAGCGGTAATAGATATACGATGGTTTTCCTAATATTCAAAATATATGAGAGTTTAACTTATAACTCAGTAGTAGAAAACTTTAAAGGTGTTAATAGTGGCTATCGACCGCTAGACATAAACAAGGATATCTCAAGGAGGGTTGACGTCAGGCAGACGACCGTTCGTAATACACAAGCCGTAGCTAGTTCAAAGAATGAAAGAAAAATAAATGTTGTACCAACCCTAGCCAGATGATACGAGATAGAGCAGAAGTAGGGTTTTTGACGGTTCTCGGAATGTCATGTAGTGAACTTTATATTTTATTCATAATCTTGTGTTATTTCGACTGTGTGTTGGAGTAGCGGGCACAGCTAGTATTAAATAAGACCAGACGTTAAGAATCTATATAGTACGCTATAAAGTTTTAGAAAATAGTTTCATACATACAATGAGCGATTATTGTTTCAAAGTTTATAGCAGGCTCATAAGGCCATCCTTAACACAATAAATAATGGTAGGCACTTAATACCAAATCATATAATTATGTATAACACATATAAACTGAAGACGTTATATCTACGACTAAAATCCCACAGAATTGAACGTAAAATAACAATTTCCCGTGTCGAAGGCCCAGAGAGCCCCGATACACGGCACAATTAAAAAAGGACATATTTTTTCATCAGAATTTGATTGCTTATTAAAATTTTCTTTTTAAATAGTACGGCGAAGACAGCACTGTTTCTGATGGTGAGTACAGTACAGTCCAAAAACAACAAGAACGAACAAGAGATCAGGTATACATCGCCGCTGTTATAAGAAAGAAGGAACAATCTGGCCGAGAGACTGTATGGCAAAGAGGCGAGGTTTGGATGGAGTTATTCGAAAATTGTGACTCTAAGAACAAACAGTACTCTTGTCAACCGTGACGTCACACCTAGTTCATGTCATCGCTCGTATTTTTGGAAAACACTTTTATACAAATCCCTGATTGGATATTTAATAAAAGTAAAACTATAATGTAAAAATGTGGATTCGTATGATTTGACAGTAAGTGATGATTAACATGTTTGGACACCGTATTGATCGTCGTAATACTGAACCCTTGCTAATGAACTCGAGCTCTTGATGAAGGACATCAGAATGAAAGTAGTCTATAGTGACGCCTATATATGTGTTTGGGCAGATACATTTGAGAGCCAGTCTTCCTCAAGGTTTAGCGTGCTACCATATTAGAAAACATCGCCATATTGGCTTTCTACCTAAACTATATACGTAAGTGTATAATTGGGTCGTCTCATGTCTGTAGTTTCAGTTAGTATCTATACATTAATAGTTGTTGAGAGTTAGACAAACATTTTCTCTTAGATGAGGAGTTCCTTCTCACCAACTATTACTCAGTTGTCATTCAGCTTAGTTTGAAGTTAGTTAGTTTAAAGCGAAGCTCACGATGAAGCGACCAGTAATTGTTAATGGCCTCATTTAAATTCAAGAATTTCAAGGTAAAATTATCTAATTGAACCACTATTGTTTACATATAATTAAAATTAAACAAGAGAGTATTTGCTTAGCTTGTTCAAATATGGAATATTAGGCGCGAGTTTGTTACGTTTAGATTACATTTTAATAAATTAATGAAAATCTAATTTTACTTATTTTTGCATTCATCGCCGATGCCTGTACTGCTGGATATACACGAGCTAATTTCAAAATGCGACAAACGAAAATGGAGTCACTATGACTGGTTTATTTCCATGCATGCGGCGGTGGCAACCTGATCGAGTACAGATACCGACTTGGTTATGATTTTGATTTGATTTGCTAATTCTGAAACGCGAGTCGCCTAAGATAAAATAGCTCTTGTACGTTGGGAGTGATTTAATTAGGTAATCATTGTCACATCCTACCACTCGCAAACTGTCACACTGTACGATCCGTCATAGTAAGGATCTGTATTTAATTGTAGGGTGTCAGGGGATGTATATTGCGCCCAAGTCCGCGTAACCACAGAGATCACGCTGCCTTGGTCTGGCGGTCAATTTTGCTTCGGCACACTCGCCACGGCCCCCCTCGGCGGTGCGTCTCAAACTTAGGTTTGATCCTGAGCCAAATTTTTCATACTTGGAAAACATGTATACGTTCGTGAAGCACACATGCTTGTCTCAGTAACAAATACACGTACGGGGGTAGCATAGCTCACATGAATAGTTTAGCTCAATATTGCGAGCAAACAACAGCCCAAGCCCAAGTTCGGGAACTTTGGTACCCTTGCCCTAGTTGCTATTTCGGATAAGTTCCTTAAGCACTCTCCCAAAAAGCGCGGTGAAGCTGTAAAAACTCGTCAGGCCACAAGCACATAATAAGTTCGAAAAACAAAAATGTTGTAATACTATACGATTTGTTACAAGAAAAATGTTAAAAAAACAAAACAGATGAATTTGTGACACAATAAGATAAAAAACAATTTTTGTTTTTACATTATACTAAAAAACCCTTATAGTCATCGATATAGAATAATGTATTAAATTTAAAAAAAATATTGAGAGAGAGTCGTATAAATATACATATATATAATAAAATATCGTATTTTTGTATTGATACATTAAAAAAAAGAGATTTTGTAATAAAGCCAGACAAATAGATGTGAAATAGATAGAGTACATAATTGCAAAAAGTTCGGTCAATCCGTTTACAAGCAAAATAATTACAAACACATGCACACCGGAGCTTACCTTTGCTCGCGGCTTCGCTCGCATTAATGTAGATTTGGCCTATACCTCGGGAATAGTGTTTTTTTAGGTGAATAGTACCCTATGTCCCTTTCTGTAGCTCTAACAACATGTATGGAAAATTTTATGATGATCAATTCAGGAGTTGAGGTGTAAAAGCAAACAAAGAAACAATCTCCTATTCGTATTTATAATATCAGTTAGGATACCAAGGGACGTGCGTGGTGACGTCAATCTAATAGTTAAATCCTTTATTTATTTAGGCTACCAACAGAGTCAACATTAATATATTGTTATTAAAATGTACAGTTCAAAGCTTTTGCTACATACAACCCTATTTACAGGCTACAACGGCATGCATACGACAAATTATTAGTTTATAATATTATTGAAATAATTTAGAAGCTAAAAATAATAATAAATGAGTGCGTAAAGCATTGAGGAATTATATAATATTAAATTATTAACAATTATTCAGAAAAGTAAACGAGTGTATATTGAAATTCATAATCGGTTTCATTTTTTAATCGCTAAAAGCATATGATTTCTTAATAGTCGTAATGGTTTCGAAGAATATATCAATTTTACACAAGTAAACTTACTACAAAGTACTCTTAGATGCAACGTTATATAGTCTCATTAATCTATTTAATGGGGAGAAATGACCCAGATTCGTGCGAGATCGTTTTTCACAAAATAGTTTGTAATTTCGTGACCGCGATATCCGAGGAGGTACCGTAATACTTACTTACTATAGAATAGTGGCACATTTAACTATATATATTTATCTACAGAGATGCCATTTAGTAATTTAAATAAAAACTTCATATCCAAATTTGAAAAGTTATAGTCGACTAACCAGAATTTAATAAAGTAAATACTTCAACATTATATACATAAATACATTTTTGCATACAGTTACGTAATATACGGAGATAATGTAAATGGTCTGATTATCTAAATAATAATAATATATGTGGTGTTTGTTCGTCGGCAGCTTTTTTAAAATAACCAATAGTATTTAAGTATTTTTAGAATAGGCTACGATTACCAATAGTGGTTTAGTACGGATATATAATAGGTGATCGACATCGTTCAATATAAATAGTATGGTTTCAATAACCATTTCAACATATATAGACAATATACTTCATTCATAGGTTCACAAATACCCGCGAACATTGGTATTTACCAATGAATTTATACGGAATTCGCGTACATTTACTAATTTCAATTGGTAACACTGTCGGCTGATGGGGAAGCAAAACATCGCGACGAAACGTGAACCTGAGAAGCCAATACTTCGTGGGCTGGAGTGGTGATTATGACCATAGCTTTCTTCGGGAAGAGGCTTATGGCCTTGCAGTGGGTCTCTGACAGACTGATGATGATGAAATATCGTACTTTTTCAAATCATTATCCTTGCTAATATTATAAATGCGAATATGAGTTTCTTTGTTACACCTTAAATATCATTCCACCGATCATCATGCGCGTTGTCAAGGGTACACAGTAAAGGACATAGAGTACCTTTAATCATGAAAATATGTACTACAGAATTTATCACCGTTGTTTCTAAACTATATTCTATTGAACACTTTGCAGCAAATTTTCCTTGTTTTTAATTGGTAAGTCTTAGCTAAAAATTGTGAAACCCCAAATACATATAAAGATATATACAGCATGTGTATATACATTTATGTTGTTTAAACACACACATGTAGGGTTAGTTAGCTTGAATGGTTATATAGTTGAATGCAGTTAGGGAGATTACGGGCAAGGCCCGAGCCTAGGTCCGGCCACTTTGGCCCTCTTGCACTGGTTACCATTAGGCTGAGTGCATTCCAATACGTTCACACAGTTTGAAAAAAAAATTATAGAAAAACAAACAAGGCATTACGATTTATATATATATATATATATCAACAAAATTTGTTAATTACATATATTACGTTACACTTGTTCAAACAAAAGAGACACTATATAAGTAAATGAACGTACATTTAGCAGGACTAATCAGTTGTTAATCGTTCGAGCAATATGAAACTCTTACCAACAAGCATTATCTAGGGGGCAATATTACTCGTATTTATTGGGGTAAGTCACTACCTACAGCTTTAAATAAATAATTATCTTATATATTAATACTTGAAGCCAAAACTTTGTATCCTTTTTAAACGAATTGCACTCGTTCATCCGACTTGAAATTTGGCATAGTTAAAATTTATATGGAGGAGAAGTGCAGAAAGCTATTTTTTTAATATAAAATGCATTGCAAGCATCTTACATTAATTTAAATATACATTATTCACACTACTACTTGAATTTTACACAACATATACACACATGTAAATGAAATAGACATTTTGACATCCGTCATTTTACTCTTACGTTCCAATCACATTTTTAATATTTTTTACATAACTTACGTTGCGTGCCTTACATGCCCTTTGAAATCTGGTTAAATTGTAGGTTAATTTTATAATAATACTAACGGGCCCGGCAGACGTTGTCCCGCTCTGATTATGCAAAAATCCTTGACAAGTTATATACTAAAACGTTCCTCATGAATCACCCTATCCACTGGTGAAAACCGCATGAAAATCCGTTCGGTAGTTTTTGAGTTTATCGCGAACAGACAGACAGACAGACGCGGTAGGAGACTTTGTTTTATACTATGTAATGAATATACATTATACCGAAATACCATGACAATCGATCAGTGCAATTAAAACCAATTACGAAAATATATATTTGTATTAAAATAGATGATTATATATTTCCAATAGAAGTATCGCTTAGCAAAGGCACAATTTTAGAAGGAACATTAAGAAGAACACTTCGGGAGGATGAAATATTTTAAATAACATTATTTAACGTTAACTTTTTTTAAGGATTACCTGAGGAGAACCGTTTTCGTGAAATAAAACTTAATGGCAGTTCATTGATGGGAGACGACAATCTAATTGGCAAATTGTTGGAAAATGAAGACGGTTTAGTAGAAGGGTTACTTAAAGATGAAGGAGTATTAAATGAAAATTTCCGTTAATCTATTTTCTCACAATTATGAAACTGTATTTTATTGTTTTACTAGCTGTACCCGCAGCTCCGCACGCGTTTTTTTGAATCGTATTAAAGAATTGTAGAATTGTGAGACTATGTACAATTACAGAAACGCTCTTTAAAGACAATTGTAAGTACGACGCGCACGCCATTAAAAGTAACATGTAACGTGTACATTAGATATATAAATACAAATAACGTGCCAAATGACGTTTGTCATCAGCAACACATTTGGAACCTTAACCAACCATATAACTATCTCAGTGCTCACTTACACTGTGTAAGGAACTATTGAAACAGTAACTTAAAATATTATTATAAAGATTTACACTTACACTACATTTAATATACATTGCCATTACATAATTAAGATTTTGTGACTATACAAAAAATAAACGCTTGTCTGTTCCGCAACAAATTGTATTATGGAAATCTTTACGTAATACGTTTATAATCTAAGATCTTATTAGGAAGACCTCTATATCATTAATGTTATTAATAATTATAATGTCGAATTGTAAACAATAAGCTGATAATTATTTCTCTTATTAAAAATAAAAATGAGTTGAAATCTTGCTAAATTTCATGCAGACAAAGTCGCGGGTAACAGCTAGTCTAAAATAGAATAACCACAATTACTTTTTATTAGGTTCGCTATCTACCAGTGAAAGTCCCGTGAAAATCGATGTAACCGTTTTGGTGATAGCACAGCGGGCGAAGCCACGGTAAACAGCTAGTATAAACTAAAATTGCCTAAATTACTTTTTGTAAAGTCAGCTATCTGCCAGTGAAAGTCTCGTGAAAACTGGTCTAACTATTTTGGAGATAGCATTGTGGGCGAAACCACGGTTAACAGCTGGTATAAACTAAAATTGCTCTAATTACTTTTTATAAGATCAGCTATCTGCCAGTGAAAGTTATGTGAAGATCGATCGAATCGTTTTGAAGATAGCACGGCGGGCGAAGCCACGGTTAACAGCTAATATAAACTAAAATTGCTTAAATTACTTTTTATAAGATCAGCTATCTGTCAGTGAAAGTTATGTGAAGATCAATCGAATCGTTTTGGAGATAGCATTGCGGGCGACGTCACGGTTAACAGCTAGTATAAACTAAAATTGCTTTAATCAATTTTTATAATGTCCGCTATCTGCCGGTGAAAGCCCCGTAAAAACGGTCGAACCATGTCGTAGATAGCACTGCAGGCGAAGCCACGGTTAACATCTAGTCTAAATTAAAATTACTTAAATTACTTTTTATAAGGTCAGCTGTCTGTCAGTGAAAGTCCCGTGGAAATAGGTCCAACCGTTTTGAAGATAGCATGGCAGACAAAACCGCGGTTAACAGATAGTCTAATTTAAAGTAGCCTAAGTAATGCGCTGTAATTTTTTCTATCTGCCAGTGAAATTCCCGTCAAAATCGGTCCAGCCGTTTCGAAGATTACCCGGAACAAACAGACAGAGAGACAGACCGACAAAAATTTTAAATATTGCATTTTTGTTCATTGCATTTTTGTTCATTGCATTGCATATTGCAATCAGTAAAAAAGTGTTATTTTGATATTACATACAGACACTTCATTTTTATTATATGTATAGAAGAAGAATAGATATAGATAGAAGATGTATAGAATAGATATAGATAGAAGATAGATTTATGTTACTATTAGTATATTTACAAATTTATTGTCATGTTGGTGATCCTTGGTAAATAAATTAATAAATAAATACTTGACAACTGAGACGAATCTAACGATATCTCATACGCTAAAATCCATCAAAAACATTTCGCCCAGAGTGCACGTACAAACATATCTATATCTAAATATATAAAAATCCAGTGTTATAATGTTTGTACAATCAACTCCGAAACTACTCAACCGATCTTCATAAAAGTTGGCATTTATGTATAATTGGGCCAACTTGAGACACAGGATAATTTATATTTCATTAATGACCTCAATATTTTTTATACGATTGTCAATGTTGGTTATCCTTGGTAATTGTAAGTTCCATAAGTCTCGAACAGATGACGTTTTAAATTAGTTTGTTGGCAGAAAACTGTAGAACCGAGTGTTATAGATATCTCATAGATGGCGCCACGATTTTAATTTTGAATTTCTTTATCAACTCCAGTTTATTTTATGGTGCACGTGTTTTATTTCATTCAACATGTCTTAATTCATAACTGATCGACAGCAACGCGTGGCCCTGTCAGCTAATAAAGATACATATATACACTCAAGCTGAGTTGCACGAAAATGTCGGATATTGTAACGATTAAAGTTAACTATAAGAATGATAATAGCCACTAACAGTTACATTTACCAAAACAAGTTGCACCATCAAACGTTTTGTAATAGTTAAAGTTATTAGCGTTACTGCGTAAATAATACAATTAGTCTCCAAAATCAAAGAGGATAACATTTTTTACTTGGCAAGTCTTTGTTACTTTGTCACCAGATATTCATTGAGCGCAAAAAGCGATGCGTTATAATTACTTTCCTTTGTTATTTACTTTGCATCTGTTTCCGTAAAGTTGTATATTAGATATTTAAGTATTCATATATTTATAGTAATGGTTAATTCGGAGAAAAGTAATACAAGTATATCATATAATTTTTATTATATGTTATATTCTGTGGTACATATTCAAATTTAATAACGTGTAAACAGTACATACTTTATAGTCAGCTGTTTTAACAAATGCTCGAATTGCGTTGATTATAACCTAAAGATGGCCATAAAAGATCAAAATGAAACCACCATAAAGGCGATAACGGCATTATAAAATCCGTTTTAAAATAGTTAATAGTTAAATAAAATCATAAAAAAAACAAATAAAAAACACCCAGTAGTTGTTCACAGATACGATTTCTGACGTATGCAATAAAGAAACGAAAGCAAAAAAAAACGGACCAAGAGTCTGCAGAATAGAAGAGAAAAAAAAATGCTCTAAGTACAAAATCAATGCATTTGCTGATTTTTTAGAAACCTGAAATCTGTTTCTAGAATATTTTTTTTGTCACAGTTTACGAACGGATCAACCCCAGGAATATAAGTTTTCATCCTTCTAAGAGGCAAATAATGTTTAAATGTACTAGTGTTGTCATAGAGAGAACTATTTTCAGTTTCCCACAGGATTTGTCGCAGTAATGACATATATTTTAAAGTGTTTACTAAGTAAACACGACAACCAATTCAAAAATTGACAATAACAATAACGCTAACCGGCCAACACGGAGCGGTAATAGTTAACGTTAAATCGTGACGTCATTTTATTCATTGCCAACTGGTGCAACTCAGCCTCAAAAAACATTTGCAAATTCAACATTTAAAGAAAAGTTATTCTTTCCGACGTATGAAAATGGTGGTAGAGGATATTAATATATTGATGAATGTAATGCTTTTACATTTTCTGTATACAATGTCAGAGTATGCGAAGCGTTGTGGTCAGTCAGTCATGTAATTTCATCAGGGTGGATGAACGCTTAACACCCTTGTATACCGAAGGCTTTATTAATAAACGTTTGATTTCAATAATCTCGTAACATGATACATTTTAATCAGGAATAATAAGTATTACTGAATGGCAACACAATATTCATTCTAATTAACTTTATATATGTATATAATTCTTCTGTCCGTGTGTATGTGACTGAACTCCTCCTCCTAAACGGCTGGGCAGATTTTGCTGAAATTTTGTGTGTTCAGGTGGATTTAAGAATGGTTTAAATTCACAAATGGACCCGGTAGATGGCGCTGCAGTTGAACTTTAGTATTTTTTTTATTATCAAGGCAGGACAACGTCTGCCGGGCCCGATTATAATATTATAAATGCAAATGTGAGTTGGTTGTTTGTTTGTTACGCTCTTACGTCTTAACTACTCAACCAATTATCACGAAATTTTTAACACACGTTGTCAGCGACATAGATACATATCATCGACCTACCAGTCGTACCCTACACCAGTTGTAACAATCGCCATAGCGGCCTGCTTAATCATGTCTCGTTCCGGGATGAGTTGATATATGCCCAGTAATCATGCGAGGTAGGTAGGTAAACTGCATGTGAAAGAACGCAGATCCATGGATTGTAAATTTCACGATGGTCGCCGTTGTTTTTGGGCTACATTGTGCTTATCATAAAGTATGGTGTGTTTCTGTCAAAATTAAAAAAGAAATATACCTATTGTTACGAAATATGTCACGACGTAGCCATGATTCTGCAAGGCAAAGCGAAAGACAGAAGAACACACGGAACAGAATTCACGCATAACACCTAAGATGAACGCACTAAACCAGAGGTTCACAGACATTTTTGTCATAGACCACTTTCAAAATGTAGCTGGTTCCGATGGATCCTCTGCTACTACATTTCTAACATATTCCCAAAACTCGACAAAAAATGTGAAGATTAGATCTAACTATTACTAAATTTTAAAGTCTCTACACGTACTGAATATGGAATATGCAAGTTCTCACAAGTAATAGTCGCTGAGCTTTTTGAAATATTATTTGCCTACATTTACAGGTGAAGTCAAGCAAACATTTTAGTTCTTTACTGTCGAAAGCAGATAAATTTTCGTGGACAAATGTTATCCCACATTTTTTGTCACGCCAACGTAAACCCTCGTCGAGTCTCCCGTGGACTCCTGGGGTCCATCTGGACCACTATGGGAAGTAAGACACTAAACTAAAAATCGATCGAGACACCGCGATGCAAAGATCGAAGCCCTCAAACCACATTTTACCACCTCGTCTAACAAAACAAAATCAATTACAGCTATGCCCGAACAGAAAAATTTCCGAGTTCAGCACAGATACTATACGAAACATGTATATTTCTTCGAAAGATTTACATCCCGCCCGTTTGAACGATTTATGTTACAAATTTACATACAAATTTAAACAACTTCACAGAGTATCAGCTCATTGAAATAAACGAAGCACGAATGCGCAGGAAAAAAGAAGATAAAGATAAGAAAAAATATTATAAAGACAAAATAAACAAACACCAATACACAATTTAAAAAACCGCTTCAAGCTGTTCATTCTTTCCGTAAGCTTTTTGTGTTTCAACTATCGAACGATTCTAGTTTCTTTGCTAAAATATTGTCTTCTAGTTGTGAACATTTTTAAAACGTCTTCAATGTGGTTTTAATTTTACCCAAAGGGTTTAAGTATACTTTCTTCTTCAAATAAAAAGAACATCATTTCTAACCCCATCACAAATTAATGAACAGTTCAATTTAACGACAAGTCTGTAAGATAAGACAGACTTGACGTTTTCAGTACTTACATACTTAGTACCTACTTCAGTAGCGACATTGTATATAAACAAAAAAAATATCAGTGTGTTTCAATTTGAACATTATTCCGATATGTTATCTCACTAAATTCATAATAAACCACAAAATGGACGAAAAAGTCCCACAAATATAACTGAGAACAAAATAAAATATAAAAGTCCTTTGGTATGTCAATAATTAAACTAAAATTTTACTCGTATAAAGTACGACTGAATTTATATACATCCGTGATATCACAGTAACGTGATAGAGGAAGTATCCTAATCATTAACTTTTTTAACGTAGCGATTCCATGATAATATCATAAAGTTAAGAAAACATTCACGACATATGTTCACGCATTAAAACATGATATGTCAGTGAATAAACTTGAACTAAATGCAAATAATGGAGTGCTGCCAAATGAGTCACAGAGCGCAGGGTTCCCTCTCCGCGTGACTCATCAGCCCGCAATCTGGGAAGGATGGCCGACACGAGATACCATCGCAAAACGATGACCAGTCTCAATGTTCTACCGATTTTCATATTGGTACGAGAAAAAAGATTTTATTATTGTAACTTCATTCTTCAGATCCGACAGTGATTCATCACATATTTTTGTAAATCTAGCAGAAAGTGACTTTACGCCCTCGCGATTATACTGATTTTATGATAGTACATGGAACCCTCCATCCACAAATATTGTAACTGATAGTTTGTAATTAAAAAGGAATCAATCGATAATGAAATTCTTCTGCAAACATAAAACTGTAGGAAAATAAACAGAAAGATATATTAGAGTAAGTAATATTGTTCAGAGTTTTTGTCAAAAAAGGATCAACAGTTTTTAAAGCTAAACTGTTTAAAAAGTTTTGTGGTAATACATACCGTAAATAAGGTTGACTGCGTACGCAAGAGCCTCAGTATAACAGTTCATTATAATTCATTTACTAGTACGGTAATTGTGTATTTTTTGGTACAAATAGCTAATATATCATCCCCGAGTGGAAATCATGTCGCAAGAGATTCACTATCCGACAGCTGCGTTAAATAATCGATCTATATTCTTTTTTTAGCGTGCAACTTGAGCTTCTCGTTACAAGTGAGATTGCAGTTAAACAATCGCTTATATCATAACATTAGTTGGAATCGTTTACAGTCGGCGAGCGCATTTCCTATATTAAGTTGCGGCATGGATGATGTCACGACTACATTTACGAAGATGATACAATTCGAAGCGATATACTAACATTCACAGTTGCTCTTATCTATACACATAATAAGAATGTAAATCAGACGTGTCTGTAATTTTTAGATTAAAAAAATAATTCTTACAGGTGTCTTAGAGTAAGTAATAAAATACATTTCAATGAAATAATAGAAATGCCTGTCTGTTTGTATGAACACGCATCACTGCTAAAATACTGCGTTCACGATAAAACCTCTTCAAGAAAATCATAAAGCATATCTTCGAGTAACAGTCGAAAAGTAAAGTCTTTGTTTTATCAAAACCGGTTTGGTCTATCAATAGTTATTGTACTTTTAATGGCGACGTGACTTAAGTACGAGAGATAAGTAAATGGATTTAATACATTCAGATGACTTTATTAATCGCTGTTTTTTACATAAGGTTTCACGCGGACGAAGTCGCGGGCATTGCGAGTTATATATAAGGTATAGCATATTGCTGTAAAAATTGACATATCACCAAAATGCTACTAGAAATACATTTTTATACTCATAATATATGAACAGTAGGTCCTGAGAAGACGCTTATGAAAATCAAAACTAGCAAAATTATACCTCATACAAAAAAATCATACGTCTAATAAACTTGCAAGATAACCACGATAATTCAGTTCTCATTAGATATAAAACTGAACGTTGCGGAGTTAATAGGAGGGAAGCAGAAATATTTCAAAAGGTCAACAGTGTATTAACTATTTTTACAAGCGACACGGATTTCCCAATGCACAAGGCGATGGTGGAATGGACGCGGTGCGTCAGAAATAGTCAATGTTTGTGGATGTTAGAACGCCTCTACCCGGATGCGGAGCGGCCGAATCCAAACTGATGCATCCATTGAGAGGATTGATTTCACAGTAGCGTTCTGTAATAAATTTCTTTAATAACCACCATCGAGTCATTTTTTGAAAAACTAGATAAAATTAAGCTTTGTGATCGTTTAGGCGTTTAGGCAGACCCATAAGGTCTAATAATCACGTCAAAAAAAACATTAATGCGACAAAGTACGGACTTACGTTGGTCAAATTCGTATTCTTTCTAATTGTAGTATTTTAATCCTGATCTTTCTTAATTAAAATTATTTGGACTGTTAATTTTTATTTTCACTAGTTACTCGAATTTATTGCTAGATTTATTGGAAGTTGAATTGGCTTTTAACTACATTTATTTTATTTATACTGTAATATGTTTGTTGCCGTAAAAGAAATATATGAATAAATAAATAATTTACACAGTGATAACTCCTAGCACAATAACACCTACTACACATCGTATTTGATTTGAATATTCATTACATCGGTACCTAACAGAAATACATAAAGCGAATTTATTTGTTCTTCTAAATCACAATCCATATCTAAATATACTTGTATAAACATTCTGGTGATAAGTTCAAACTTTTTATAGTTTCTACGAACGTATTTTAGGTTCGCTACGTATTGTAAAAGCATTACACCGTTTAAATTATTCTTTACTTCGATAGATACATCACGTAAACGTACGAACGGTGTGAATACATTTAGAGTGTTTTAGAAATAGCAAAATTATATGCATTTCTGAAAGCGATATCTGGGATCTCAATGTCTTCGCCCACGTCACTGAAGGAAAATAGACATAAAAACATAGTAAATAGTAGAGTCGGGACGAGTTTTATCCCGATCCAATATTTCCCGGCGTTTCATTACGCGAGCCAACTACACTTCCGGTTTTTTACAGGACATAACGTCACAGTTACGTCATTGTGCTAATGGTGTAACTAGTAGAAGTATCCGATGTAAATATTAAATATTTGTTTACATAGAAACCATGTTGCACCACTAATATTACGAAGCGAAGATGCCTTCGCTTTTGGTGAAAGAAAACATAGTGTTGAAACCATAGAATGACGGTAGGGCTTTTTTCTAAGTCCGTCTGACTAACTACTATTCTCAAATTGAAAATCTGTTATTATGTTCCGGCACACGCACTTAACAGCCAATCACCTCTAGGTTTGGCGTGTTACCATCAGAGAGCACATAGTGATTTAACATCCGATGAGATTATGCTCAAAAGGTAAAGCGTATAAAGTATAAACAAAAATATATAACACAGAAACAATTATGTTACGAGTGGTATAAATGAAACAATTTATATATGTCAGTAAAGTCAAAAGTCATTACGATGTCAGTTGGCGCTACTTTATGTATGTAATTTTCTAAGCTTTTGATTTGATCTGTTTATATCCTTGTCTCTGTGTAAATGGTATCGAGTTCACTGTTTAATTGTCTCTTATTAAATAAAATAAAATTGTCTCTTTTATACAGATTCAATGGTATTTTATTTTTTCAAAACCCATCAAATTATAATTTATTAAGACAGACTCGAAGGCGGTACCGTCCTAAACGTAGAAAAGGATTGGCTATGAAGTACTACTGCACGCTACTGCAACTCAACATTGTGAAGGGCTAGCTAAGCGAGCACTAGGTAATGCAACGACTGTGCGAGAATATCTATATAAATAAAAATCGATTGTCGAATGTATGTAAACACATCACTTCATAACGGTAGTCCCTATTTGGCTAACTCTCGTTTTATTGTATTCGTAATTGTGATTGTAAGAAGTTGAGGAGTAATAAGTTAGCATGGTACGGGCATGTCATGAGGAGAGATGAAAACCAGGAAGTCTTGAATATGATGGTAGACGGATATATGAGTAGAGAAAGACCGATAAAGGTATTAATGGACTATGGTAGTCCTGTGAAGCAGTTAAGACCTTGTTATGTCAATAGCGTAGTCAGTTCCAGAAAAAAAAAGAATGGGCTGTGTGAAAAATGATATGTGTGTAAAAGGTATGAATACTGAGATGACATCTAACAGGGGAAATTGGAAAAGTAAAACATGTTGTACCGACCCTACTAGATGTGATAAGAGTAAGAATATGATGTTGGTAATTGTCAGAACTAGGTTTACATGAAATATGATGTTTGATAAAGTGTACGGGACAGTGAAAAATTTTTCATTAAAACCTCCAGATAAGTAAACGAGTAAGAGAGATAGAAGAGACAGCATGGAGATAATATAATATTTATAGAATTGACAGATCAACGTTCATTTGTTCAGTTGCCATTTTAGTTCGTTACAGGGATAAGAGAAGATTCGGTCTCATTTTGTTCGTTAAACCCGTGCGAAGCCGGGTCGTTCAACTAGTTTATCATTTAAAAAAAACGCAATTTGAATACCTCGTAAATTCTTTACACGGACTATTCACAAATTGAAGATTTATTTATATGTCTAATATATTAAACGATGATGCATTTCAGCCTAAGACTCATTTCGAAAACTTTTCACCAAAATGTAGCCCGGCTGTATATTAATCAGTAGACGTGTGAGAGATACAATTAAAATTTAAATGTATGAAAAATACTTCATTACTGTCTGAAAGAATGGTACTCAGCACTCACTCTGGCACGCATTAAACTCGATGTAAAGAATTTACGAGGTACTTGGATATCTATTTGCGAATTTCCGGAGACGGCGGCTGCACACGACACCCCATATATTATAAGATAATTGTATCTCTATTAACAATAAACCAATTTTAATAAGATTTTAAATAAGATAATCGAGATTATTCTCGAACTACCTGGAGAACGGTACTCAGATAAAAATAACACTTATTTTGGTCTCAGTTGGAAAATGCCACGCACTATAGACTCAAACGGAGGTCTATTCTGCAAGATTTGTGTCTGTGATAAACAACCTCTGGATTATATCCTTAGAAACAAGTATTATAACCGATGACAAGATTTTACAGATGGTCTGGTTAGTTGAGATTACATAGTGATGGTAGTTTTTTGTATAACTTATAGATTTTAGCATTTCACCATAACCTCGTCTGACGTTAAACGACGATATGATTTAAATTGGAAAACAAGTTAAACCTAGGGAAGAACTGGCACTCGAGTGCGTGTGCCGGAACACACCGACAGTTGCTTGGCGACAGATTTTCAACTTGAGGGTCCTTACTAACCAGGCGAACTTAGGAAAAGCCCTATGCTAATTGTTGAAATTGTTGTTGCTAGGTAGTTGAAATATGTAACCAAGTATTGTACTAAGTATTAGCAAGTATCCTGTACCGCCAGTCCCATAAAATATAGGGACTATATCTTTGATAAAATTATTAACAGAGGCGATTTATTTATTTAGCAAGTTTACAAACTGGCAATAGAACTTGATGTTTATAAAATGGTATCAAATATACAGTTATCTGCGTCTGCTACTAAAAATCGTTTGTGTAACAAGACTTACAAAGCTACTTTGACGCAAACATTGCCAAAGCGTCAAAACATGGATCGGATGGTACAAACTCTTTGAGACACAAACGCTAAATTACACGTGCGCGGCGTAAAGTGTCAATATTAAATAGTTTCTAGATAATTTTGCGAAGTACGGGTGTGATCTCATAGATCTGCGTGTAATGACGATGACGAAACTCTGAAAGAAACTCGTGTCCCACATTAGGAATCCGAGTCCCCAACGACGCCACCGCTCTATCATTTTCTTAATAGTTTAATTCTTCATAGTGTTGGCACAACATGTTTTCTTCTTCCATTCTTGCATATCAGATATCATCTCAGTATTCACACCTTTTATACACATACCATTATTTACACAATCTATCCATACCTTTTTCCGTCTTCCTCTACTCCTATATCCACCTTTATACTAAAACTTTTCTAGATACATGACATTCATCTCTCCTAATGACATGCCCTAACCATGCTAACCTATTACTGCTCAACTTTACTGTCACTGATGCTATTTTCAAGATTCTAATATACTCATTCTTAATCGTAGTTAAAGTGAAATAGAACATTCCAATAGTCGTATTATTATAGATATTATTTCACGATCCTGGAATTCGTTTTATTACTCCATCCAGAACAAAAGATGATAAATATTCGCAAAAACAGGTGTCCGTTCTTTATTACAGGTGTAAAAACGTTTCGAGATAACTTTATATTATTTCGCATTTCACACCTCCTCACAATGGTACGTATGTTGTATGTATCCACTTATATGTTTCTTATTGTTAATTAAATTCTATTCATTTTGAGTTTATTACGAGCGATTACGATATGACTAATGCTTTCTTGATCGGCATTTATAAAGGAACTACTTTATCTATTTGAGGTTCAGAGCATTGTATCCTATCCATTCACGTACTGAGTGCACTTTTGTCAATGTAAATCAGAGATTTTGGTACAAAGTAGTACCTTTTAGGTACTTTTTAGTATATCACATTAGAAGACGTCCATTCATGTGCTCAAGATAAGGGAGTAATCGATTAAAAAATTCAAATCAGCTTTAAAAATTAAATTCCAGTGGATATATTACTAGCAGTCGCCTTTGACTTCGTCTGCATTTGTACCTTTACAACGAATATACAATATATTTAATTTAAAAAACTATGAAAGATATCTGTTTGACGTATTTTCATACATTTCATCCTCTCTTTTACTATCTTATGGGTTGAATTAGAAAAAAAAACATCCTTAGTGCCACCTAGAATATAAAAGGAATCTGTATACAAATTTTCACGTTTTTAACCCTAGAACATTGGCGTTATATGTCAGTCACTCAGTACGTTAGTTAGTCTTTTATGTATTCTATTTACATTATACATGCACATAACATTTTATATCTAAAATTAACAAAAAAGATGCCAAGATGTCTTACTTTAAAGTGATATGAAATAAAAAACGTGAACATATTACATAAATCAATTCTTTCAATAAAGTGTAAGTTAAATGCAATTTCAACATCACACAAACGGAAGGGAGGGCGGGGGAGTCCGAAATAAAAAGTGACTCTCACGTAATTAGTGGAGGCATCTAAATAATTTTTCCTTTAAATTCGGATCGTAGTATATGAAAGAACGAGAGATCGGGAACAGAGCGCCGCGTTACGTCATCCATTCAACAATAAAACACCTATAAAAATGTTATGGAAAAGCGAAATTAAATCAACGTCTACATTAATAGAACAACACTCGACGCCGTATAAAATATTTTGGCGAAACATCAAGTTGATGTGGTTCGCGAGGTACTTAAACAGATACGTTATAATAACTCATGATGTAAGTGATGTAAAGGCGGTGGTAGCAATTCCCATTTCCCTAAAAATTTACCAGACCTTAAGGTCTGGTAAGTTGTAACGTTGTAAGTGGTAAGTGTTAACAGTTCATCAAGATGGTTAAACATTTGTTTTTTCAATTTTGTTGTTCACAACTATATCCGAATTAGCAGTATAGTGGGAGAGATAGTTGCAATTTGATACGAGTCACTTCCCTTTCCCTTGACGCGTTGCATGAGCATTAAATAATAATAAGGTCACAAAGATTCATCAGTCATAATTTAGTTACAACTCAGGGAGTCGTGGTAATTTCAAAGTCCGTTAAAAGCCTCGAGATTAGTGATCACATGCTTTACAAAGTGATCAAACGATTTGAAGGCAGCCTCCTTCTCCATCAAACCCAAAAGATCGAAAGGACACATGTAAAGATTGTTAAAAAGAATTATACTCTAGTCTTTTCGTAGTGAATTTGGGGCATTCTTGAAGCAGATGTTCAAAGTTTTGAAACAGATGTATTATCCTAAGGGCAGGTGTTATCTATACTAATATTTTAAAGAGGTAAAGTTTGTGAGTTTGTGACGTTGTGGCGTTGTAAGGGGTAATCTCAGAAACTACTGGTCCGATTTGAATAATTCTTTCAGTGTTATATAGCTCATTCATCGAGAATGGTTATAGCTTATAATATATCATCACGCTAAGGCCAATAGGAGCGGAGCACAGATGAAAAATGTTTCAAAATCGAGATGTTTTTTTTTTTGAGAGCTTCTGTTGTGTGTCAGCGTTAGCACAGAGTAGTAACTATTACTACGCGGACGAAGTCGCGAGCAGGGGCTATAATCTATATACTAATATTATAAAGAGGTAAAGTTTGTGAGTTTGTGACGTTGTAGGTGGTAATCTCGGGAACTACTAAACCGATTTTGAAAATTCTATTCAAATTCTTTTACCAATGGAAAGCCACGTTATTTTTGAGTGTCATAGGCTATATATCATCACGCTAAGGGCAATAGGAGCGGAGTAACAATGAAAAATGTTTTGAAATCGGGGCTTTTTTTCCTTTTGAGAGCTTCCGCTGCGTCTTAGCCCAAAATAACTATTCCACGCGTACGAAGTCGCGGGCAGAAGCTATTAACTAATAATATTATCTATACTAATATTATAAAGAGGTAAAGTTAGTGAGGTTGTAGGGGGTAATATCTGGGGAGTCGGAGAAAAATGGTCGAACGAAAACGTTTGTTACGAACGCTGCCTTAATTATGAGATATATATGATTGAGTTCTAGAGAAAAGTTGTAGCTTGATAATGCCTATTACCGCCCAACGAAGTGGGCACGGGTCGGCTAGTCATCAATAATTTTAAAACGACTAAGGTATTACTTACAATACCCACGTCCAGTTAATATTTGTATTAAATTGGTTAATCACGTGAGCAGAAAAGATTTTGGAATTATGATCATCTATAGTATAACGTCTCAGTATTTATTATATTTTTCACAGGTACAGTAGCTAGACTTGAGTAGAGAGATGGAACGCGTCAACGAATTCTAACGCTTTGAAAAATATAAAATGTTCCATTAAAACTAGAACACAACTACGCCCTTGACCGTGAGACGTTCCGCCTACAAGGGGACTAGCAATTACGGGAACAACACGTTTCGTTTGCGACACAGTGTCTACGAAAATAGGCAAAGGAATGTGGGTCACACAGGGGACGCCACGTTCTCGTACGTTCATTGGAATATAACAAACGTTTTATTTTATACGAACTTTCAATTTCATCAGAAAAATGGGAAGGTATATTGAAACTGTATATAAAGACCTTGTTTTTAGCAACGCACAGTAGTAGGACATTTTCTAGTGCCCATAAAGTAAGCGACCGACAACGAGTCCAAAATGTATCGTCTAAAATGTATCTATCATCCGACATCTACAGATATCTTCTGATAACTATACTTGATAGTAAGTTCTCTTCCTTTCTTCTTATTACCCTTATTCTTATTCACACTCAAGACTTTTCTAGTTACATGGAAGTTCTCTTCATTTATAAAATGGTATATTAATCCCGCAAAAGATTAAACATCTTTTTCTTCATATATCACTCTTAAAAAGAATAATTCGTCATTCGAGAGATGCACTTTATAAAACTGGCAAAAGTCCATAAAAATGTTTTGGCACCATGGAGGTCAAGAAATCTAAGTATTTTATTTATTATTTTTTTAAAACCTTGTCTTGGCTTAACGTTGACTACTTTATCGTGTGTGTGTTTGCGACACAGATTAATTAGTCACATTTTGAGGGGAATTAAAAATAAATCAAGATGAATAAATTATACGCTCGACTATCTTGGTATCCATGACACCGATTCACTTAACTTGTCCTTAATAGTTGTTTACTAAAATACAAATGGTTTAAAACAAGAAAATATACTTGTCATTCCAAGTTACACCATAAAACAATAACAGTAAACAGAAGTACATAACCGCTTAAGAATGACGATTCGCCCGTAAACAATTCTACTGTTATAAACATATCTGTTCCATAGCTGTCGTATAATAACGTCAGTGGGACATCGATTGTATTAAATGTCAAAGAGAAGTGGAGCTGTTTACTTTGCGACCGAGGAACGACGGAAACCTACATCAAATATACATAAGGAGGTAACATCTATTGTGACACGGATAGGTTCTATTAATATATTATATCGCATTTAACATATACATTATATAGACTTGAATATAATTTTTTGGTCATCCATTTAGAAATTTGTTGTAAAAGCTTTTAAATAGAACGTGTTTTTGGCAACTCATCTAGTGGATTATTGCTGCCATTGTCAAGTAGGTAATGGATACATTAGTCCGGTGAAGTTGTTAAGGCCTTGCTAGGCCAATAGCGTAATCAGTTCGAAAAAAAAGTAATTGATATTACAAGTATTTTGCGATCATTTCAATGTTCTAACAAGATGGTAACCTTCTTGTTAGAACTTTCCAGGGATTTTTTGTGGCAAGTCAGAACCCATGATCCGTGGTATTATTTACTATCCACTTTACTTGCGTACAATAACTAAACTATATTACGTAAAACATCACCGATATTACCAAATACAGAGCTAAATAACATAAGATTATGAATAAAATATAAAATCCCCGCCAAAAACTAAAATAGTTGTTATGATTAACGACTTAGGACTAGTCATAAACTTAAAAATCATGGCGAAACAGTTGCTATGGTGATTTATATTCAAATACAAATTTACGATAATGCTTCCAGTACAGTGAGTGATCGCAATGAGGAGAGCACATCACGCCGACAGGATATTATGATAGCGACGTCCAACCGAGATAAATGTTATTTCTCTTACCTACTGAACTACACTCCATGTCGTTAATATAAACGTGAGCAATCTTTTATAATTGTACACATTATAAAAGTCGATTGAGAAGCTCGGAAGAAAAGGACTACATGATACGAGTATTAAGTACTAAAGTCATATCAACGATTAGTAGTAGATGGTAGAGCTAAGCTGAAGCTATTAATGGTTTCAGCATGAATGGGTCGGCTCGCCCGGGGTAGTACCACCATCACACAGAAAACCGACGTGAAGTAACAGTGTTTGCATTGTTGCGTTTCGTTAGGTCAGTGAGATAGCGTCATGCGGTGTCACCAAGACGGTCACCCATCCAAGTTCTGACAGCGCCCGACGTTGCTTAACTTCGGTAATTGCACGACAACCGGTATTTTCAACACTCTACCCGACACAGTGTTTAGCCCCATCACTTTTCGTTACACAATAAGGTTGCGGATCAGAATTTCAAAATCCTCATATAAGAAGTTTACTTAAAAAAAACTGCGATAAATCTAATCAAAATATGTAACTTAACATTCCACAAACATTATAATTTGAGAATTCTAATACGTTTTTCAGTCGTAAAAGCCACAGACTACACTCTGAACGAAATCCTCGACTTGGTTCTGCTTTAAACACCCTAAGATATTTCAGAATTGTTTAGACGATATAACAAACAAGATCACGTGCCCTAAATAGTCATTCTTCAGTTATAAACTTTTTTTTTTTTCGAACTGACTACGCTATTGTCCTAGCAACGTCTTAACAGCTTCACCGGACTACGAGACATGTAAGAAGTACCTATCAGAATTATTATGCTGAGTGAATCTCATTCCGGTAATCTATATGTATGTATATACATACATACAGATTACCGGAATGAGATATGTATGTATCTACATACATACATAATATAAAACAAAGTCTTCTGCCACGTCTGTCTGTCTGTTTATTCAAGATAAACTCAAAAACTACTAAACGGATTTTCTTGCGGTTTTCATCATTGTACGTTAGTACATAATAATAGGTCTTTACCTATGAAATTGTCGTTCTGCAGTACTGGCCATTTCAAATCAAAATAATTTTTGTTTGGCTAAAAATTCTAATTTCAAATTAATTTTATTTTAAAAACATGGAATTCTTTTTCCAAAAGTAGTCATTTGTTTATTGATTAGTGTTACATTTTCATCGCATTTCAATCTTTTTTGTCATCATGGATACGTTAAAAATTCGAGTAATTATGAAATATGAGTACCGTCGTGGCAGCAACGCGGCACAAGCGGCATGCAACATCAACGACGTTTACGGAGCTAACACTACAAACCAACGCACCACCTGTTATTGGTTTGCTCGCTTCCGTTCTTGGAATTTCGACCGGAAAAATGAACCTCGCGGTCGTCCGAAGACTTTGGTCGACAATGACGAATTAAAGGTGATTGTGGAAGCTGATGATACACAATCTACGGCTGAATTAGCAGCAGCTTTCGACGTTAGCGTCAAAACAACATTGGTCCATTTGCGTCAAATTGGCAAGGTAAAAAAGCTTGACAAATGGGTGCCCCACGAACTCAATGATCGCCAGCGCGAAGTACGCGTCGAGACGTGCCTTGCACTGCTCAACAGACACACAAATGAAGGAATTTTTAACCGCATTGTTACCTGCGACGAAAAATGGATTCTGTTTGATAACCGCAAGCGCTCAGCAAGTTGGTTGGATCCTGGTTCAGCACCTAAACAATGCCCTAAACGAAAACTTACCCCTAGAAAAGTGATGGTCACTGTTTGGTGGTCTAGCGCCGGTGTGATTCATCACAGCTTCTTACCAAACGGGGTGAGCATTACTGCAGATGTGTACTGTGAAGAACTGAACACAATGATGGAGAAGCTGGCACATCTCCAACCAGTATTGGTCAATCGCTCGTCTCCGCTGCTCCTGCACGACAACGCGCGACCTCATACTGCACAGCAGACGGTCTCCAAGTTGCAAGAACTGGAGTTGGAAGTTCTCCATCATCCGCCCTACTCACCAGACCTTACGCCTACAGACTACTACTTTTTCCAGAATTTGGATAACTCCTTGGCGGGAAAAAAATTCAATACTCGAGAGGCAGTACAAAATGCCTTTGAAGAATTTGTTGCCTCCCGTCCAGCTGATTACTTTAAGAAGGGCGTCAATAAACTGCCACTGCGTTGGCAAAGATGCATTGATTGCATGGGTGATTACTTCGATTAATACAATTAAAAAATACATGAAAAACATTCGTTTAAATTTTTTCATACAAAACGGCAATTTCATAGGTAAATACCTAATATGTTGAAACGGACCGTTTCCGATGTTTTGACTTTTTTTTATTTTATTGTCCTGACGTCATAAACACTGTAACAGATGTGTTGACTATGTAAACTAACACTAACCTTGCAAATCGTAATAGACACAACTATTTCTCGTCTTTCAAACAATAACATATTATTACAATGAAGTTTCATAGCGCACCTTCACCTTGCGGGGTGGTAGGGTGTCTGTACCCGACTGGATCGCGACCACCGTACACCAGATGGAACACCCGCCATAGTGGCACGTTTGGGCGTGTCGCGTTCCGGGATCAGCCGGTGTATATCCAGCAACCGGGGGGGGACTGTCCCTGACTGGGTCGCTTTCAGGCCGGCATGACAGCGGCAACCGGCGATGGATAGTATGTCTTTCGGTGGTCGCCATTGTTTTTGGATTGTACTGTGCTTACCATCAGGCACAGTACAGTCACTTTGCCGAGCTACAATAAAAAAAAAAAAAAAAAAAAAATCAAATATTTGCCCTCAATGAATATGAATACACTCGAATGTAATCTATACATCATAGAACATTCTAGAGACGATATAAAAATATAATCACTACTAGTGTACACACACCGGGCGTTTAGAAAATGCGGAAATGCTGTTCTACTATTAATAGAACGATCAATAGCTTTCCCATAGATGACGGATAAAAACGTTATGACTATAGCGTCTCTCGGTTTACATCGTCACGAATTAAAATATCTATGGATAAAATGGAAGCGTCTGCTATTTGTTTTGAATTATGTCCGCAACCGTTGAACCAATTTGACGCTCCTTTATTGATGGACAAAAATATTTCGTCCGCGTCATTTATTATCTCGATTGTTTTTTATATCTCAAAAAGATCAGGCAGCGTTTTCGACGAAAGCCCCCAGGCGGCTTGACTTTCTCCGACACTTTCAACATTTATCGTTATATTTCAACCAATTTATAAAAAATCTTAACAAATTATATACTTAAACATTCCTCGTGAATCAAATGAAGACCTAATTGCAAGAACAAAAATAATTGTCGTTCTTATTTGCCTACACTTATAAGTGTTTTATGAATCACCCTGTAACATCTTCGTAGTCCGAAGCTCTACTATTGAGATGACAGGTTACGGGTTCGTTCCCCGCATATGGCAGACTTTCCTATGATCAGCATAATAGCCGATTCTGTGTTTGACGGTTAAATATTTACATATAGGTATTCTAATATAAGATATATGCTAAATTTCAAATTACATTGCCGTGTATGTTATTATATCATTAAAAATATATGCCAACTTGTGCTGATAGCACGAAGCATCTTTTCCGCATAATTGGTGACTACATATCGTCGTGGTGGGTGAGTGTTCGAATCCCGACATGCACCAATGAATTTTTCGCGATTCGCGTACATTTACTAATTTAAATTGGTATCATTATCAGCTGACGGTGAAGGAAAACCTCCTGAGGAAACCTGAACCTGAGAAATGTTCTTGTACTACTACCGTATGTGGGAATATATAGAATTGTGGATTTCTCGGAGATCGACATCGCCAATACGTTGTATACGTTGTTCTTTCGGGAAGAGGGCTATGGTCCTGCAGTGGGTCTCTTAAAGAGTGATGTGATGATGATAATATATCGTTGTGTCGTTAATTAGTAGATCAACTGCTCTATGTCTAACCCATAGATAACACTAAAACAGACTCGGCAATAACTATTAATATAACCAGCCAAGATTTGTCCATATCTCACTTGTACATAAGTGTACACTGCGTCGATGGACGTAGGTTCGAATCCTAGCAACTGAGTCGAAGATTGTCGTGAAGAAAAACGTAATGTCGAGGCAATAGCATAGTCCGCCTGGCTATCTACCACCCGAAACTTGAAAATCTGTCGCCTTTCTACGTTTGACATATTTATATTAACCATATCGCCATTAAACATCAGATGAGATTGTGATCCAACGCTAAAACTTATGACATATATTAAAAAAAATTTGATTACAATTTTATACTATAAGATTCTTAGTAAAATAAAATACAGTCATGCCAGGGTACGATTTTGAAGGGTTCCTTTACCGAAAGCCAAGACTTATTACAGTCAAATGTATTGGACAGATGTTTACTACGAGGAAATGCTTCCTGTAAAACTTATACCTTTTCCATGAAATCTCACTGTCGAACATGTGTTAGGATTTAGGTTCTCGTATCCGTTCTATGAGCATCTTGTGTACTTATTGCTAGGAATTATTTTAGTACTCGATCGCAAGTCTCATAATTATGTTTAACTGTTAAGAATTATAAATAATAGTTAGATTATTGATTACAGAGACTTCATAAACAACATGAACGTGTAATCTTGACAGTTACAAGGTTCTATTGTTTTTAAATAGTCTCGTTTACAGAATAACAAATCTTATAAAGAATAGTTACGTAAAAACTTCAAGGTTAATCATAAATCTATTAAAAAAATGAGTTTAGACCATTACATATACATGTCGGCCGTAACGTGACGCCTAATGTGAGAAAACCCAAAAATTCTCTCAGTCGTATACAGATATTAATTTTAGTGCAAAAAAAAAAATATTGTAGAAAAAAAATTATATTTAAGCATCATAATTTCAATATCATATAAAATATGCATAACTTTTTTAATCGCTTTACTTCGAACAGCAGTTTACCTCAAGTATTCTTAACATCGTATGTAAGATTAGAAAATCGTAAAACAAAAACCATCTTACCCCGAAAACCGAAAAGAAAAAACTAAAACAAACAAAAAAATACAAATATGACCGACTAAATCGTTGGCCGGTTCGCTTTCACATCACTATTACATACATACATACATACACACTGCGTAATCACAAATCAGAAGACCGTATTCAAAAATAGAACACAATTAGTTCCGCAACTCCATTCAAAGTTTCCGACAACAACCCATAAGAGAATGTGTACGAAATTTGAAATTACACACTCGTTTGAGTTTGAAACACAAACCCGTGTCGATTTATCGATATTTCGTTAACTGTCGTTTCGTTATTGTTTTATTATCGTAAAGTATTTCGTGTGTTATCGTTCGTATATTATTCAGAGAGTATATATACGAGGAGTGGAACGGAACGTCCGTGCGGACTGAAAACGCGGACCGAACTTGTGAGAGCTTTCAGTTTTCAGGAGGCGGCGGCGGTGGTCGCGGGGCGTCGCGCTACGACTACGATTTACAGCTCAATTTAGTGTTAATTCCCTAGTAAAATCTATCGTTTACACAACCTAATGAACGGACATAACCTGTTTACATGTCACTCACTCCTTATGTTTATTTATTTGACACGGAAAACAAAACTAACCTTCACTGAGTTGACGATTCGTGTTATTTCTTTACATAATCGAAAGAAAATGTATCATTTCCTTTATTTTAATTTATGTATCTGTGGCTAAAGAATTATATGATAAAATGGTGTGTAATCTGTGATATTTGCTGTAAAAAGACGTTCATAGAAAACAGTTCAAATTTGTTGTTTTAAGTTAAATAAGTGTAAAAAAGGGAGTGATATTTATGGAAATTAAACTTTTAATGTCTTTTCAAATTGTTTTTTAGGTATGATTAGGATCTTAGTTATAAATTTCAGTTGTAGTAAGATAAAATATTTAGTAAATGTCTTTAAATTGTTTTCCAGAAACTCAGTACTGTTTGTTTTTATAATATTATTTCGTACAACAACATTTAAGTCTTATAAAAATTAAACATCAAATATGTGTACGTGCATCGCTTTATAACGGCAGCACCTATTTGGATAATTCTTTTAATATTATGTTTCATTTAATTATCAGAAAAACATTTGTGTAAAAGAAATATTTGAAAATTGTTACTGAAAAGTGAGAAATTCTGTTTACAAAATCTTTACATAGAACAATAGGGATTTTCAAAGATATTTACAGGTTATATTATTGACAGATTATATTATTATATTGACAGATTGACGTTTACTTGCTCAGTTCCCATTTTATTTAATTAAATGGTCGTACAGTGAACTGTACAAGGATGATTTCGTTTTATTTTCTTCGCTAGTAGGCCTATGCTCAGCCGGGGTGAGCGGATAGTTCAAAATAATTTCGTAAATAATTTAAGACACTGTCGCTAATCTGATGGTCTAATGCAGTGGTCGGCAAACCACGGCTTGAGGGCCGCATACGGTTCTTCCACAGAGTGTTTAGTGGACTCACAGAATATTATCTAGTAACTTGTCTTTTAAGAGACTAGGAAACCTTTTTTTAAACGTAAGCCTACGGAAAAGAGGAACATATTTAGAAAACAACAATAGCACCGCTAGACGCTCGCCAAGATGATATATCGAACACATTCAATCTCGAGAAAGTTTAAGTTTATGTTTGGCTCTTTTGAATGATGAGTTTGCCGACCACTGGTCTACAGTATAGGTCCCCCAGCTTTATTCTATCGCTTGACTCGTTTCAAAATAAATTTGGTGAATGGCTTGGTAACAGTACTTTTTTTAGATGAAAGTTACCCTCTATGTTTTTCTGTACCCCTGATCTCGTGTATAAAAAAAATCATAATGATCGGTTAACACGTTTCGTGCCTCGTGTACTACCGGAGTACACGATTTGATAACCTTTGAAAACAAAAGAATTACTTATGTTATGTTATGTATGATGTTGTAACGTAATATTATATGATAATAGGTGATCTAGTCCTGTGAAACTGTTAAAGCCCGTCAGGCCAATAGCGTAGACAGTTCGAAAACAAGAGAATGAGCTATTTTTGGGTCAAAATATCAAAGCCCTGAAGGACATGTCAGGAAAAAATGACTTGGCACGGAACGTGTTAAGTATTTATGTCGTGAAAGCGTAACAAACAAAGAACTCATAATCGCATTTATAATATTAGTCAGGACTGTGTATATCTAAATACAAAACATGTTTATCAAGCAAATGTTTTTCTGAACGACATTACAATATGTTACGGAGTTCGATTACCTTATGGAAATAAACAAACAGCCTGCTACAACGGCGACGTTGTAACACATTTGTTTTATGTTAATTACAAATTAATGTGAGAATACTCAAAACGGAATTTTAATTGACGGAACGAATCCTTTACACAATGTACTGATCGCGCAGAAATATTGAATCGTCTATATCAGTGGTCGGCAAACTTGTCATCTAAAAGGGTCAAATAATACAAAAATGTTGTGTATTCAAAGCGCTTTTAACTTAAGCTTTAATAGAGACATTTTTATGGAAATAATTAGGATTAAAGTACATTCTAGAGCATGCCTTTGCTAAATATGTATTTGTTGCAAGCCTCTAGCCGTGCTATTGTTACTTTATAAAAATATATCTCTTTTCTGTAGCCTCGCGTTTCAAAAACAACTTGTTTCTTAAAAGGCAAGTTAATATATAATGTTCCGTGTCTGCACTGAACATTGTTTGGAAGAGCCACAGTGAAGGAGAGAAAGAGCCACGTTTTCCGACCACTGGTCTAAAAAATAATCTAATCTAATGATATAAAAAAAACTAAAAACCTTATGTATGGCAAAATATGAACTTCGTTCTCGGTGTATAAAAACTGGAAATGTAAAAAAAATTAAACATGTTATATGAACGATAAAAACTGGATTTAGCTCATTTTGAAACAACGACTCTTATAACAAGAGAAATCATACTTAACGTGCCGAAAAATATATTAAACGCAAATAAAATCCTTTTAAATGTTTAGATAACAATGTACATACATCAGCACCACTCTCCTTGTTCCTCGACATATATAGAATTCGATGAAACGATCAGAAAATGTCCAAACAGATAACACTATAAATTACGATATGAGTTATAATTATCATTTGCTAGCCTTTGACTACGGTTTTACTCGCATTTATGTAGATTTAACTCATCCCTCGGAACCATTTATATTTCTAGATGAAAGGTTACCGACTCTACGACCATTTCTAAATACCTGACAAATATTGTTATTGTATAATTATACCAGAACGTCAAAGATATTCTTATCGACGGCTTTGAAACTGTCAACCCCACTATGTAATCCCATAAATATTGACCCACACGTGTTTCCAATCTAGTCCCTTATTGAAGAGCGCGTAAATACATCAAATCATTACGTTCATAAGATCCGTCTATCATCACGGCGTGTTCCTATAAGGGTAAACAAAACTAATACAGAAGACTTCTTATGATTCAATTCAGACTCATGAATTCCTCATACCCTGAATACAGCTCCTATGAAAAATATAACTTTTTTTATATTATTTTCTTCTACCGTTCACGTGTATAGCTTTGTCTCTATCACTTTTAGGCCATTGAATAATATATCGCTATGAAGAAAGAGATATTTTATTCGTAAATGGTAATAATCAACCACTAGTGGTTGACAGCGAGTTGTACATCATTACATAGTATAAAACAAAGTCCCCTACCGCGTCTGTCTGTCTGTCTGTTCGCGATAAACTCAAAAACTCTGAACGGATTTTCAAGCGGTTTTCACCAGTGTATATAGTGATTCATGAGGAAAGTTTTGGTATATAATTTGTGAATGATGTTTTTATAATCAGGGCGGGACAACGTCTGCAGGGCCCGCTAGTATACAAATAAATTGTCTTTACAATAAAATGTAAAAGTGCATGCAATCAATAAATTATATATTATACCTAAGGCGGCAGTTCGATTGTGTAATTCTGAAGTCGTTATCTTTAGGACGTGTACAACTTCCTTGATATACGAGAAAATGAATTGTTTTTATCCGCTAAAAATTGATAGCACTATTTATATGCAAAAAATATTAATAAACTCCGAAACCACTCCACCGACCTTCATGAAACGTTGAGCATTTATGTACAATTTCCAGCCCAACTTGAGACATACGATAATTTATATATCGATTAATGGAATCAATATTTTTGATTTACAAATTAAATAATCGTCAATGTTCATTATTGTTATTAATTGTAAGTTTCATCAGTCTCGAACAGATAGCGTTTTAAATTAGTTTGTTACATATATCTCATAGATGGCGCCACGTTTTAATTTTGTATTTATTTTTCCACTCGAGTTTATTTTATGGTGAACGTGTTTATTCAATTCGACGCGTAATAACTGTGTCAGAGCAACGCGTTACCGAGTCAGCTAATTAAAAAATAAATTTTCAGTAGCATTTTCAAAACCATTTTTATCCCCATACTATAATACATACATATAGATATAGATATCACCTGTTAAATATATTAAAACAAAGACAAAAACCAAAGAATAACAGTATGTACTCACCCAACATAGCAATCGGCGTCAGCGTCGCGTCCCACGGCGGCTCGTCCTCCGTCTTGCGGAAACTCCTCTCCACTACGGACAAACAGACAAACACACCGACCGTCACTCACATGTACACGCTTATAATATTCATCAACATCATCATCAGCCTGTAAAAGACCCACTGCAGAGTTATAAACTAGGGGTGTGCGAATAATTCGAACTTACGAATTATTCGTTCCAAACCGAATAATTCGAAAGTTCCCGAATAATTCGAAAGTCCCCGAATAATTCGAAAAATTTCGAATAATTAGAACATTTTCGAATCATTCGAATTTTTCTCGAATTATTCGAATTTTTTCCGAATTATTCGTAAACGATTAAATTATTAGTGAATTTTGGAGTATTTTAATCCCGGGTTTCTTATGTTCAATATTCAAATATAAATTTAATAGTCTATATACATTTTATTTAAACCATGAAATATAGTAGAAGAAAATGACTCCCTGGTGAAAAATTTTTCGGGATCTCTTAGCAATATTACCATCTAGATTTTTTATGGTACCGACAGTAATGAACATATATTGAAAATGAGCAATTGTATTCTCTGGGTAATTGATTTTTAAACGAACATTATATTATTCGTAAGTAGAATATTTCGATAGACGATTTAAAGGAATTTAAATAGAAACAATTGAAAAACCAGAGATATTTAATTAATTAGCGAATTATTCGAAATTATTCCACTTATTCAATTCGACGAATAATTCGAGAAAATATTGATATTCGATTCGAACGATATTCGTACACCCCTATTATAAACCTTTTCTCGAAGGAAGGTATGGGCATAGTCACCAGGTCAGCCCGCTGGTATTGCCGATTTCAAATTCCGAGAAATCCACGGTTCTATATTCCCCTACGCACAGTAGTACTACAAGAACATATCTCAGGTTCAGGTTTCCTCGCGATATTTTCCTTCACCGTCAGCCGATACTGTTACTCAATTCAATAAACGTATGCGAATTCAGAAAAAATCCTTGGTACACGCAGAGCTCTAACCTTCAAACATCAGGTTGATATTCCATCGGTCAAACCACTACACCACCACGATTTATTATTATGACGACTTATCATACTCGTATTATCCTGACTTCATAAGTAAACTAGCAAGTTTGGTGGACGTTGTCCTGCTTTGATAATAAAAAAAATCATAAATGTCCACCGCAGCGCCACCTACCGGGTCCAATTGCGAATCTAAGCCATTCTTGAATCCACTCGAACATTCACAAACAACTTCATCAAAATCTGTCCAACCGTTTAAGAGTTCAATCACATACCCACGGACAAAAGAATTATATATATAAAAATCAATATAAGAACATGATTACACACGGTAATTTCCTACTAAACTGAGCATAGCTTGCATTATTACATACATGTAGATAATTAATATCAAAACAGAGAACTGATAATTATAATTACTACATAAGGCTTAATCATGTACGGGGATCGAATCTGCGACCTCAAGGGTCATAGTTATTAGTCGTATTCAAACGTAAAGTGCCATAACAAAACATCATTATATTATAATTATAGATAAACAAGTATTCCTCTCGGTTAATTAAGATTCCTCGGTGAAAATTGTGTCGAAGAATATCAAACTGATGTCCACACACTGTTCCAGTACTATCTCCCCTCCTGCCCCCTCTCTCAGTGTTTCATAATATTAAATACAGCTTTAAAATGTGACAGAGCAGCCATCACGTAAAGTAAA
Organism: Antheraea yamamai; assembly: GCA_036509395.1. Lineage (NCBI taxonomy): Eukaryota > Metazoa > Arthropoda > Insecta > Lepidoptera > Saturniidae > Antheraea > Antheraea yamamai. The sequence continues at coordinate 989,900 of AP028447.1, forward strand.
ATATGTACTCCTCTCTATACACTTAACGAGATTTCAGTATAAAGTGTAGAGGGGAAACGCTTTGTTTTCACGAAATACATACATCGGGGGAAGACTCATTTCAACAATTGGAATTATGAATATTAAGATATAGTAGAACCGGTTTAAGTGTTAAGAGTGGACAGATATAGATGTAGACGAATTGAAGAATTGATATGTGTACAGAAGAAGTCATACTAAAATGTCAGTCAATAGAATATAGACTAGAGAGGGGAAAAAATGTTGTCTAAAACAACAAGGGTTAATATACTCAGCAGAACATAACCGCCATAAATTGTTTTATTAAGCTAGATTAGTACTTAATTGCATCTACTGGAATACAACAATGTGACACTTAGTGATGATTCTCAAGTTGAAGGTGCTTGATTTACAAATCAAGTACTAGAAAACGTGTTATGGCTTCAACAGTTAGGTTTTTCAAACAGCTGGTATTTGAATTTACGTTAAAGCTTTTTAGCCATTGTTTACTATCGGGAAACCCCAAAATCCTAACCCTTCCCCCTCTCTCTCTTACTATTACAATTCAGCAATATTTCTGCAGCTACATTTGAGAATCTGCCTCTATCTTAGGCTCACGACATCGACATTTTGCCACCCCCCCTCCACTTTCCCCTTCCCTTCCTCCCCCCTCCCTACACAGGCTGGCAACGCACTTGCGACTCCCCTGGTGTTGCAAGTGTCTATGGACGGTGGTGATTGCTTACATCAGGTGACCCACCTGTTCGTTTGCCTCCTATGGTATAAAAAAAAAAATCGACCCATAATATTATACATAATTATTCGATCCAAAAAAGTATTATTTAAGATAGATTTTAGATAGAAATGAGCGAATATCCGAGAATATATTAGAATAGTTTAAAGTACACTCATCAAAAAAGTCTAAGCAACATGTACTAATTTAAATTTTAGGATGGTTCTTCACATTATAACGTTGTATTTTATTTTTAAAATAATATCTTTAGGGTTCTATGATGTAAAAATAACAGCTGTTGTCTTTATAAGTTCTTTTAATAACAGAAATGAACAATATTAGAATATACTGTAGAAAGTAAGATACATAAGAAACTAAACTTTTTTCTTACAAAATGAAATTTCTAAAGAAAATGTATTTATTGTGAAAGAATAGAACAATTTAATACAAAGTATGGGCTCCTCTGCTATTCAGAACTTGTCGGCAACGATTATTCATTGAATTAATGAGACTGTTTATGTCATCTTGCGGTATTCGCTCCCAATGGAATTGTAGCAAATCCTTCAGCTGTTGGGTTGTTGTCGCTCCGTCCAAGTCCTCAAAACACGTCTCTGGAGCATGTCCCATGCGTGCTCGATGGGGTTGAGATCTGGCGATTGTGCAGGCCAGGGCAATACGCGGATGTTCTCCGTTGCAAAGTATTCACTGGTTCGCCGAGCTGTATGTGAACACGCATTGTCATGCATTAACCTAAAATCGGAGCCAAAGGTTTGTGCAAATGGGTAGACATAAGGTCTGAGAATATCCTCAATGTAATTTTCAGCATTCATGTTTCCATTTACAAAAACGAGCTCAGTTCGCCTGTTCTTCATAATACCCGCCCATAACATAACTGTTGAGCCGCTGTATGGATGAACTTCCTGAACGCACCTGAGCCTTTCAGTATTTCCGGGCCGACGATACACTCGCACCCTTCTTGTATCAGGCTTAAACCTGAATCGCGACTCATCGGAAAACATAATTTTATCCCATTGTTCCTGGGTCCATGTTATGCGTTCTCTACACCATTCATATCGACGAGCGCGATTTCCGTGACGTATCGGTGGGCACCTGATTGGGCGTCGAGCTCGTAGGCCGTACTCATGCAGTCGATTTCGCACAGTTTGAGGACTTACGTCAACACCACTTGAAATTTGTAGCCTCAAACTTATCTCTCGAGCGGTTAACATCGGCTGGCGTCTTGCAGTCACTTGTATGTACCGGTCTTGCCGAGTGGTTGTACTCCTTTTACGGCCTGGATGCTGTTCAGCGGGTTCTCCTGTATTATTGTAGCGCTGCCAAAGACGACAAATAACACTTCTATGAATGGCAAAATGTCGAGATACCTGAGATTGATTACTTCCCGCTTGCAACATCCCTACAGCTCTTTGCATTTCATCTGCCATCAAATGACGTCGCTTCATGACGTAAAGAATATCTAACAATTCAATTTTGTCGCTAACTTTATTTAAATGGTTGGTAAAATTATAAAATCAAGACTAAACGTAGCAATTAAAACGCACTTAAATTCAAACAAATTCGCAGTCATTTGAATTTTATGAAAAAACAAAACACAATCAAATTTTTTTTTACAACCAGCCAGTATGTCATCAATAACAAAAAAGTTTACTTACCTACGCACTTTGTTTGAGTAAATACTTAGAAATTAATTAATATAAATGGTAAAATTTGTAATATCACGCCTGTTGCTTAGACTTTTTTGATGTGTGTATTACAATTGGAATTGTTGAAGTCATTCGAATAATTCTAACGACTATACATAATCAGTTAAACGACTTACTGTTGAGAAAGTGCGCGGTGCCCGACGCCTTCCTCGATTTCCTGTCACTTGAGTCTTGATCTGTGGAAGATGATAACCGTTATCATCACAATAACCTACTTGTGGTATAGGTAAAACTATTAAAAACTATATAATATTTAATTTCAATATCAAAAGTTTCTTAAAGTCATAAGTTAGAAATTATCGAGAATGTTTGATAACCTACTTTTTCTTGTATTAATAATATTTGTATGATTTATACCAATTAGTATAAACAGTATTTTTCCTATAAGTCCCAATTAATTAGTTAAACATTATATACATGGAGGATACAATCAAATGCATATCGTCCTTGTAAACGGGAGAGACACATGATTTAGAATGGATTTTAAATTCAGCAGTCGCTACCTGAATAATATTTTAATATGGGCGTAGAATATAAAGCGATTAGTAGTTTGGGCGGGGCTGGGCGGGAGTTTCATATGCAGTAATTATTGTTGACTCTTTATTTTATAACTATAGGTATATGAGTCGTTACATTTCAAAATGAGCTAAATACAATTTTATCCGTTCCTAATATTTTACCTTATTAAGCTATTGCATAGCTTCTATCGCGGGCCTTGAGCGTGGGGACCGAATCCAGAAATTCCGTAACGAAAAAAACCTAACACACCCCACTCCGACCGGCACAGCGGTGATACTTTTTAGTTTTTCCACCTATCGATAAATACCAAAACTTTTAATGACTTTTTGAAATATCACGCTTGTCTCTTTAGTTCAGCAACCCGCCTTTAGGTGGCATTGGTTGTATTGGAAAACTACCGTAATCAGCTGTTTGTGAGAAAGTATATAGGCGTATAGGTATTTATCATCTATGTACAACAGTGAATATCTGTACTCGTATAATTTGTGTACAAAGTGTTTTAAATATGAATAAACAAAGTGCATTTATTAATGAAGAAAGTCACGAAAAAATAGTGAAAGAAAATGAGTTAGTACTCTATATACATTCATTTTATTATTATTATCACAAATGCAGTATTATTTTTTGAAATAAAAAGAAAAAAAATAATTAATTTTTTTTTTAAATACTGCATCATTAAAATAAATAAATAATTATAATTGTATAAGTTGATAAAAAATGCTATGCAATAGCTTTACCGCGGCAGTCTCCGAGTGCCACACGTCTTTTTTAATTATTTTTTCAAGATCTTCAAATTTTGTATATGTAAAACGGCAAAATTTGAACTTCGTTCTCGGTGTAAAAAACTAGAAATTTAAAAGAATTAAACATGTTATATGAGTGATTAAAATTGGATTTAGCTTATTTTTAAATGTAACGACACATGTATAGAAAAATAACTGACCGACTAACGGATAAAAAAGATATGATAATTTATATTTAGATTAATGGTCTCAATATCATTTAATTATAAATTAAATGATTGTCCATGTTGATTATTGTTATTAATTGTAAGTTTCATCGGTTTCGAACAGATGGCGCTTTAAATGAGTTTGTTGGCAGAAAACTGTAGGACCGACTGTCAATAGATGGCACCACATCTTAATCTTGAATTTCTTTTTCAATTCCCGTTTATATTATGGAGCACGCGTTCTGTTAATCTATTGATTATGTGAAGTCATTTATTCTGTACAAGTTTTTAGGGAAACTAATTACTTCATAATATCAGATACTTTATCATAATTATAATGAAATATATAATAACGGAGCCACAGCAACGTGTGGCCTCGCAAGCTATTAAGGAAAGGTGCGTTCTCCCGCAGTTATTTTGGAAGTTTCCTCGTGTGGTGTACAGAGTACAGAGTGTAGAGAGTGTAGTGTTGTAGTGTGGGCTTACTGTTGGGCTGGTTGTTGCTGTGGATCCTCTCCATGAACTTGGAGATCCTGTTGTTGTGGTGGTCCCCGTCGAGGCAGCAGCTCTCCTCCACGTGCTTGGCGCAGGCGCGGTGCACGCGCAGCTTGCAGTCTATACACATACACTATATACTACTTACACATAAACACGAACTATCGAAACCATCTAACTACATTACTCGTATGCTTTGTAACGTGTTTCGTAACTAGGTAATTCGATGTGGATTTTAAGATAACGTTCGTACAAACTATAACACAATTAAACGCACGGTCATCTGAAACAAGTAACTGGTACACTATACATGAATACGTTTTGGCAGTCGCACGAAGCTGACGTCATCAAAATGTTAATCAAATGCAGGAATCGAACCCGCGAGATTTCAACTCCATATGTAGAAAAATAGACTATATGAAAAACTTCGTTCATTGTTATATTTAGTGAATGTGTTGTTATTTAATAAAGTAAATTGAAAAAGGAGTTAAAGAGTGTCAGAATAGCAGTTTTGAAAGTAGTATTGTATATGATAAGCGTGCGAGTGTTACCTGCGCAGACGTAGGCCTGCGGCGCGAGGCCGGCGATGACGTTGTCGCAGCGGTGGCAGTGCCCCACCGACGTCAGCGCCTGCAGCTGCAGGTGGTGCCCGCGCACCACGAACTGCCCCTACACACAGACATATCTCACCACCCTGCCATAGCTATTCCATGCATGTCATCTCTAACTAACCCTTTCACGCAGAAACGTACCATCGGATTTTATTCAAACTCAATATACTTTGTACATCAATTTCATATCAACTGTCATTTTTTTTGGCATCCAATATTGTAGTACATTATTACTGCTATTGTCCAGTCAACCAGTTACAAATGTCTCACGATAATTTCAATGTTCCAACGAGACGGTGGCCGTCTTATTAGAGTTCCTCTTTCCAGTGAGTGTTTGTGGCGAATCAGAATCCATGCTACGTGGTTTCATTTCCCGTCCACTTCACGTATGCACAATAACCGAACTATATTACATAAAACATCACTACTACTTCAAAATATAGAGCCAACAAAGTTATAAATCAATTATAAAAACCGCTACATGACATTATTCCAAGATTCCGCCAAAAACTTTCAAACATATGTCTTGTTTAAAATAACCAAAATATAAAGAGAAATATCGAGTATATGTTTTCTTGACCCAGTCAGATTCTATAAAAATTCAGTTAATTATTATAAAACTTTTTTAATGTTATATAAAAAAAATTCAAAACAATATTTGTACTATATACTTAGTCGGGCCATATATACTGTTACAATTAATATTAAAATATTACATTTGAATTTGGAATCTGTCATTTTTATATGATTATTCATTGAGTTTTCTCATTTTGGCTCCAATACATTGTACAATATTTTGCGATATTAAAATGAAGTACGGTGATAAAGAGAACCGAATCGCTGTGATTGCATTACACAAAGTAGGTATGGAGCCAAATGCAATGTTTAAAACTCTCCATACGCTTGGTATTAGTAAAATGATTCTGTACCGGACTATTAATAGGTACAATGAGACCTCCTCTGTTTGTGACAGAAAAAGATCTGGCCGTCCACGTAGTGTTCGTGCGAAAAAAGTGGCCAAAGCAGTAAGTGAAAGAATTCGAAGAAATCCTGTCCGAAAGCAAAAGATTTTATCTTGGGAGTTGAAGATAGCACCTAGAACCATGTCGCGTATTTTAAAAGATGACTTAAGACTTGCGGTCTATAAGAAACGTACTGGTCATTTCTTAACTGATAATTATAAAAGAATAGGGTGGTAAAATCGAAGCAACTACTACGCAAATGGAAGTCACAGAAAAATGTTGTTTACGGATGAGAATTTTTTAAAATTGAGCAACATTTTAACAAACAAAATGACCGTATTTATGCTCAGAGCTCTAAGGAAGCTTCCCAATTAGCCGACAGAGTGCAACGTGGGCACTATCCGACTTCAGTGATGGTTTGTTGGGGTATTAGCTATGAAGGAGTGACTGAGTCATACTTTTGTGAGAAAGGTATCAAAACATCAGCACAAGTATCAAGATACCATTCTTAAGAAGGTAGTGAAGTCCCTTAACAACACCATGTTCAATAACTAAGAATGGTCCTTCCAGCAAGACTCGAAGTCGGGTCATAAAGCTCGGTCTACGCAGTATTGGTTGGAAACGAACATTTCGGACTTCATCAGAGCTGAAGACTGGCCGTCGTCTAGTCCCGATCTTAATCCGCTGGATTATGATTTATGGTCAGTTTTAGAGAGTACGGCTTGCTCTAAACGCCATAATAATTTGGAGTCCCTAAAACAATCCGTACGATTGGCAGTGAAGAATTTTCCCATGGAAATAGTGCGTGCTTCTATTGATAACTGGCGTCAACGTTTAAAGGACTGTATTGCAGCCAATGGAAACCACTTCGAATAAGCTTTTTATATTTTAAATTGTTATATATTTATATATTAAGCTAACACACTGTAAAAGTAATAAATGTTATTTGCAATAGAATTTTTTTTTTTCAGTATTTATGGCAAGACTAGGTATAAATACGCTTTTCGATAGGAACTTGAGCTATAATAGTAAAATTTAATACTAGCAAAAAAAAACCCGAATGATCCCAGACAAAGCACATACAGTTCTCACAGAACAAGAGAACTATTATTAAGTAATAGAACTCACCAACGGAAACTAATCTCTAGCTATAAATAAAAACTGATTCATTTTTATAACCATTCGTTATATCTATTCCGGATTTTATGAGCAAAATCATAGGAATGTTGCCACAATCACGTTAGTTTCTTGTCTTTCTTGTTTATAGTTTAAAGTTACGCCCGTGACTTTGTATGCATTTTTATTTATTTATCGCAATTAAACTGTATTCTAAAATCTACTTGAATTGTAAAAGAATGAATATTATGTGAATATTGCTGTGTCCAAAGATCCATACACTTATCTACGAACTTCCATGAAGACAGTTTAAACGATACATACGTTGATATACTACAGCGCCATCTAATAACGAGTAACAGCATAATTGATAACAAAAAATCTTCTGAATCAGTTTTTCATAATACCTAACTGATTAAACTAAAATCAATCTAAATATATCAACATCAATTTTTATACAAAGAGAAATTATAGATCGCATTAAAAATATGTATGACATATATTTATTCACCCTTTTCTAGCTAGTTAAATTTAATCAATTCATTAAGGGGGGGGGGGGGGCGTCCACCTAGTATACCAGCAAAAATGGAAGAGGACCATTAAAAATCTTTTCAAATGTTGTTTAAAAGGGTTATCATCACAAATATTACGTCATTTGTTTAATTTAGTCAATATACATAATTATTATATTACTAATATTTTATATTAAGTATTATATTACACCGGGATTCCCAATACAATGTTACTATTCGTTTAGGTATTTAGTTGTAGCAATCAAAACACAATGAAATAACCAATTGAAATTTAAAGGCCAGATCTTACATGAACCTAATGAATGCCACCGTGTCTTATCTCACCGAGAAGATATGAAATTGTAAAAAGCTTATATAGTTGTCAAATAATTAACCCTTGGTGTGTTATCCGAAAGGTAGAAAAAAAGGAACACGTGTACCGACCGGCTGAGGATGCTGCTTCATGATCTGTTTCACTCTCTGCTTGTAGAGCTTGTCGCGCTGCAGGAACGAGGGTCGGTTCCCGCCCACGGCCGCCGCGACCGACGCCGGCCTGTAACCGACAACACTACTTAATACCTCTACAAATTTACCTATCAATTAAAAACTAGAAATCTCATAAATATTATGTTAAAATGTAAAATCAATAAAACAAACCAACTCATCAATAAAATAAATGCACCAAAATGTCCTTGACCAAATATATCTACATAATCTTGGATTGTCCTAAACCTGCCTAGAGTACCTCAATTCCTATACACTTCCTATTCGAGTTTGAGAACTTCCTGTATGTACCATCGAAATACAAGGTATAATGCTAGCGAAATTAAAATAAAACGCCAAAGAAAATATCCTCATTCTAATAAAAGAAAGACTTTTCCAAGTAGATTCATAAATCACGAAGTTCTGAGATAACAAATTAAAAAAATATAATCGAATTGGGAAATATTTTGAAATCAGTTCAAAAAGAAGAATCTATACATTTTTTTTAGTAAAAGTTATTTTTACGTTAGTTATAAGTTACGCATTCATTAAAAAAGTTGATATATTTTTTATTGCTTATGGATTTTTAACGCTCGACCGCAATCGCACCTGATGTTAACTTACGACGTGGTTTTAAGTAACACACTAAACTTGAAAAAACCAGACACTTAAAAATGATTTCACGATAATGTTTTCCTTCTCGGAAAACTCATACCCAACGTAAGGATTCGAACCTACGTCATGTCATTCGACGTGGTGACCGAACAATTCGTGTTGTCCATATTAACCTCCTTACAAACTTTACAAGAAATTTCTAAATAATCTTAGTTTTATCGAGATCTTACGCTAAGTTAGAGGTTACATATTCTGACAACAACATTTTCATTTGTTTATCAATCAATATGCTTCCTAACGACAAGTACGTAATGTTCGGAAAAACATTCAAGATTTTGTATTCATTACAGTAAGTATACCTATCAATATGTTTTTACTACATTCAACGTACTCGTTCTACATATATTAGGTCTTTACCTATGAAATTGCCGTTTTGTATGAAAAAATTTAAACGAATTTTTTTCATGTATTTTTTGTTTGTATTAATCGAAGTAATCACCCATGCAATCAATGCATCTTTGCCAACGCAGTGGCAGTTTATTGATGCCCTTCTTAAAGAAATCAGCTGGACGGGAGGCAACAAATTCTTCATAGGCATTTTGTACTGCCTCTCGGGTATTGAATTTTTTTCCCGCCAAGGAGTTATCCAAATTCTGGAAAAAGTAGTAGTCTGTAGGCGCAAGGTCTGGTGAGTAGGGCGGATGACGGAGAACTTCCAACCCCAGTTCTTGCAACTTGGAGACCGTCTGCTGTGCAGTATGAGGTCGCGCGTTGTCGTGCAGGAGCAGCGGAGACGAGCGATTGACCAATGCTGGTTGGAGATGTGCCAGCTTCTCCATCATTGTGTTCAGTTCTTCACAGTACACATCTGCAGTAATGCTCACCCCGTTTGGTAAGAAGCTGTGATGAATCACACCGGCGCTAGACCACCAAACAGTGGCCATCACTTTTCTAGGGTAAGTTTTCGTTTAGGGCATTATTTAGGTGTTGAACCAGGATCCAACCAACTTGCTGAGCGCTTGCGGTTATCAAACAGAATCCATTTTTCATCGCAGGTAACAATGCGGTTCAAAATTCCTTCATTTGTGTGTCTGTTGAGCAGTGCAAGGCACGTCTCGACGCGTACTTAGCGCTGGCGATCATTGAGTTCGTGGGGCACCCATTTATCAAGCTTTTTTACCTTGCCAATTTGACGCAAATGGACCAATATTGTTTTGACGCTAACGTCGAAAGCTGCTGCTAATTCAGCCGTAGATTGTGTATCATCAGCTTCCACAATCGCCTTTAATTCGTCATTGTCGACCAAAGTCTTCGGACGACCGCGAGGTTCATTTTTCAGGTCGAAATTCCCAGAACGGAAGCGAGCAAACCAATAACAGGTGGTGCGTTGGTTTGTAGTGTTAGCTCCGTAAACGTCGTTGATGTTGTGTGCCGCTTGTGCCGCGTTGCTGCCACGACGGTACTCATATTTCATAATTACTCGAATTTTTAACGTATCCATGATGACAAAAAAGATTGAAAATGCGATGAAAATGTAACACTAATCAATAAACAAATGACTACTTTTGGAAAAAGAATTCCATGTTTTTAGTTTTAGTTAGTTTAGTTAGTTAGTTTAGTTTTGCAGAACGGCAATTTCATAGGTAAAGACCTATTATATACAGTAAGAGTATTGTAAAATATTAAGGTTATGTTCTGCCCCACCATTAAACAGACAGCGAGTTCAAAATCAAAGTAAAAATACTGTATTTCATTAAGCCCGATAACAAAATAGATCTAGTTTATTTTTTATTTGATATATTTTTATAACAAGTCATTATACAGTGGAATCTCTATAACTCGAACCTCGTTAAGTTGTAATCCTCAATAAATCGAAAAAAATGCCATTCCTTTCCAGTGAAACTAAATACGCGGTATCTCTAGTTATTTAAACTATGTAACTAGAACAAAATGTTATTTCCCTGCGAAGTATCGATAAGACATATTTATACTCTATAACTCGAATTTGAATTTTGAATATATAGACAAATATGTCCCATAAAACTTCAAATTGTTACTTAAATTTGACTCTACAAGTCAAAAATATACTTAGAAACCGCGCCTTTCTAAAACGAAGTTTTTGCAGTTAAATCCTTTATATCTCGAAACTTTTGTTAAGTCGAGAACTCATAAATTCGATTTTTTTTTTGCAATTCCTTTGACATTTGAGTTACAGAGATTCCACTATAGTTACAGTTGCTTAGGAGTATATATAGAAAGGGGTGTCGTTCCCAGATACCACTATGGTTTACATATTGATCCAAGGTTGCTATTCCTGAACCGGTAAGATCAAGTTCAAGTTATTCTGCCACGTATGTAAACACACGAACATAACGAATCAACTCACTTCGATTGCTTCGCTTTTCTTTTCTTAAGGATTTTCGGTGACTCCCACCATCGCCTCCTCACTTCTCTCGCCTCAATCTCACTTATCTCCAACACGTTCACCATTTTCAACATACGACACTTTCCAAATACCTTCAGACTCACTTACGATATTATGTTCTATCTCACTCGCACCTATCAACCGTTGCTATAACGCGAACGAAAGAGTTTTATTAACAGAGATTCCCAACGATTCATATAATTAGACTTTTTAGATAATCCTTTTAATAATTCGAAAGAACTTCACAAATAACTTGAAGCTAAAACGTCGATTTATGTATCACATAAACCGAGCACAAAAACAATATTTTAATTAAAATAGAGTCATTAAAACCCAACAACCGAGATGTACTCGTACTTCAAGTACGTAGAACGCGATTATTCAGAACCGATGATTTATTGTTTCCAATTGGAAAAATAATGACGCGGTTTCATTTATCCTTCCTCGTAATTAAGTTATTTTATTTTAAAAAGTGCTCCTATCACATGTTTATTTGTCAGAATAAAATCTAACATAACTTCCTAAATATGGAAGATGACACAAGATATTAATTTCGATAACACTATTTATCACAACTCACATTAATATTCACAAGAATATTAATAATTTTCATTCCATTATAAATAGACAATATGACGGATTATTAGAACTATTCACTATTTGAAATTAATAACGAAATAATGAGTCACAGACAATGTTTTTAAACATTTAAATTTAGATAAGACCGTCTTATCATCTTAACTGATAACGATTAATGTTTTGATAAAATCACTATGATAGTGTCTATAGCAATAATCTCTGCATACAATAAATATTGGTAATACATAAAAGTAAAACTCATGTCTTTATTTCAGGAAATATACGACTTAGTTAATATTCACGCTGATAGAGTAACTTATAGCGAGCACCGTATTCAGTGTAAACAATTTTTATCTAGTATCATTAAATTCATCTTACAGGAGGCGTTAATTACGAAATACACATACTTTATTACTGCATTGAAAATTATCTCGTTACATACCCGAGTTAGAAGTATCAGGGAACTTATATTTACAAAAAATATAAAATCTCATATATAATGAAGCGAATGTGACGAACCTTACAAACGTTGAACGCGTAAAACAATTTACTTGTTTACTGCGTACATTTGTGATAACAATTTCACACTTCAGAGGAAATAACATAGTATAATGTACTTTACCTCGTTACTTTAATGTTTATTCTAACGAAGCGAACAAATAAAATTCAATATACAAGTCGCTACATTTCAAAATTAGTTAAATCCAATTTTAATAGTTCATATGACATGTTTCATTTTTTTTTGAGATTTCCAGTTTCTACCCCGTTCTATACAAGTCTATGCCTCGTCTGTATCTTCTATACAAGTTTAAACTTTGCCGTCTATAAGGTTTATAGGTTTTTTTTAATGATCTTCATATTGTACTTGTACAAAATTTCAGAATAATGAAAAATAACGTAAAATATTAGGAACAGTTAAAATAGGATTTAGCTCATTTTGCAATTCATACAAGGCATAAAGCAATTCACCTAAACCCTAAAGAGTTATAAACAGCTTTAACAACATAACTTTCAAGTACATATTATGAATGCATAAAACGATATGATTGATGAGCGGTGGTTACCAATTACATCATTTTAGATTTTCTGTCCTTCGTTGTTTTGTGTTATCCACTGAATACTGCGTACACGTAAATGTTGGTTTGTCACAGAATCGTATGGCATTGCAAAGACAATATTCTTGTTAGGCGAATCATTAATACCTATTATATAAATATTATAACAAATTTAAATGGTTGTTGTTGGTTCCGAGCAAGTTTCGAAACGCGGCTGAACTGATTTCGAAGACACTTTTTATAAACAGATAGAGAAGTTTTCGACGTATTGTCTAGCCTACGAATACTAGGCTAAGAAATAATCACCAATTGAGCGAAATTCAAGTTTTAAAATACTTAATCAAAAGTCTAACGCTGACCAATATAGATGTAGTAAAAATTTTTCTATCTGCAATAGGGTGGGCCAAAAAAAACTTTTAATTTTTTTTTTAGCTACCACGAAATTATCGTCCAAGATGACGAAAAAAAAATTCTGGTAAAGTTTGAGCTCTTAATATTAATTTTCAGAGGTGTCACATCGTGATTTTCGATTTCCCATTTAAATTACACGGGATTTTTTTTTTTTCGAATTTTGATGTATCTCAACGAGTTATTCTGTGGTAAAAGTAAATACATAATTTTGTAGGAAATTGAACGGCCTACAAAAAAGGTCTGATATAATTTTTCGCTAAGTCAACTCGGTTAAAAGTTATTCGCAGTTAAAGTTCAACCTAAAACAATATATGATGGATGACTTTCACAATCTTTTATAGTTTTTTTACAAAAAAATGCCTTAAAGACATAAAACAACATATTGTTCGTGATTTTTATCATTTTTAAATAATAGCGTAAATTTGCAACAATTGAAGATTTGAAATTGAAAAACTAAAACAATAAACTTCTCCGTACTCGAAGAAGAAAATTAAAAAGAAAACAAATTACACAAGATTTTGCACGCTAAACAAAGTTGATGATGAACGGCGCTTAAGGCAGTATTTACATGTAAATAATGCAGAAAAGGTGGCGCTTGAATCACCATCTACAGTGATTTTAGCGGTAAAACTCGATTTCTGATAACAAATTAAAAAATAATAGACATAATCACATCAAAAATATTTACAGTACTTCCGACTACATTGAAATCAGTTTTCAACGCTTTCATTCGAATCGTGCTACATAACATAAGTTTTTCTCAATAAATGTGGGAAGTAAAAATGATAAAAATCACGAACAATATGTTGTTTTATGTATTTAAGGCATTTAAAAACTATAAAAGATTGTGAAAGTCATCATATATTGTTTTAGGTTGAACTTTAACTGCGAATAACTTTTAACCAAGTTGACTTAGCGAAAAATTATATCAGACCTTTTTTGTAGGCCGTTCAATTTCCTACAAAATTATGTATTTACTTTTACCACAGAATAACTCGTTGAGATACATCAAAATTCGAAAAAAAAAAAATCCCGTGTAATTTAAATGGGAAATCGAAAATCACGATGTGACACCTCTGAAAATTAATATTAAGAGCTCAAACTTTACCAGAATTTTTTTTTTTCGTCATCTTGGACGATAATTTCGTGGTAGCTAAAAAAAAAATAAAACTTTTTTTTGGCCCACCCTAATCTGCAATAATATTATAATAATGTAGAAAAGGTTTCTCTTCTTTACGTCTCACTTGTGATATGAGTGATTTCAGACTCACAGGAATTAAGTAATAATATTATTACACTCTATAATATGTAAACTAAACTAAACAAGTAGACAAAGATTGAGTCACCGACGGTGAAAACGCAATACAATTAAGTTCAAAAAATAGATTGTTTCCAACTTTATCGAATCATTCGAGTAATGACGGCCGCATCCCAGAGTGTTCCACCCTCCTGTATTGGTACCTATATAAAGCGCGCCGCGATGCGTCTCATCACAGTTTTATTATAGGCACTGGAGCGAATACGACGCCAAAGGAAGATATTTTCAAAAGGACTACGACTACTGCTTTATGTAAATAGATAAAAATCAAGTGTAATTATGTTTGTCGACGATGAACTCCGAGACTACTCAACCGATCTTCATTAAACGTTTGCATTTATGAAGAATTTAGTCCAACTTGAGAACTACAATAATTTATATTTCGATTAATGGCTTCATTATTTTTTTATTACAAATTAAATGACTGTCAATGCTCATTATTGCTATTAATTGTGAGTTTCACCAGTCTCGATCAGATGGAGCTTTAAATTAGTTTGTTGACATAAAACTGTAGTACTGATTGTTCTAGATATCTTATAGATGGCACCACGTTTTAATTTTGAATGTCTTTTTCATAATAACCAAGCCTCAGCAACGCGTGGCCGGGTCAACTAATAACTTATAAGTGTGTCTATAGTTCAATTGTGTTACAGCGAGTAAATTTGATTTTTTCTGTATGAGTACAAACGGTACCTTAGTAAACTATAGGCAGAAAACAATGCCTAAAATACTAACCAGCTTTAGCTTTTATTAACTGAATATCTGACACGTTTCGAGTAAGCACATTATTTAATAACAAGCTATACACCGTGACTGTTTAAAGAGTGACAACCTTCAATCGTGTGATAGTTCATGGTCACATTTAACATATAAAATAATAAAATAAAAACAAATACTAATAAACCACGAAGAGAACCTAAGTTAAAGTTTGTTTTAAGACTCTCAAAAGTATGGATACAAATTTAAATAAACCTAGGTTGAATGACCGGTGACAAAATCTGCGAGCGGCGGCCCGGAGTTTATAACCTTTGATAATAAAACGGACAATAAACCCTTTTGTTTGTTTAAACTTCGAAAAATTATCCTTTGTTAGTCGGTTGGGTTCACTTTTACTACATCGGATAGTCATTGAAACTGTGATTTTAACATAGACAGGTTGAGGATCTACTATAATTTTTGTATTTTCTAAATAATTAGGTCAAATTTTAAGCACCTATTTTTTTAATTGATTTAGAACGAGTATCAAGTACTGAGTATCTTGTACAAATAATGCTAACGAGTATCCAGTCACCCAGTATGTGGTTTGTTTTGAGTAATATCGTAATATAGATAATATTGTTATCTATACATGGAATGACATACTATAGTGTTTTTATATCCAACTAGCTGACTCAGTCACGCGTTGCTGTGGCTCAGTCTTATTATATCTTTAATTGATAATTGAATAAAACACGTGCACCATAAAATAAAATAAACTGGTGTTGAAAAAGAAATTCAAAATTAAAACGTGGTTCCATCTATGAGATATTTATAACAGTCCTTGCTACGGTTTTCTGTCAACACTCTAATTTAAACCGCCATCTGTTTGCGACTGACGAAGCATACGTTTAATAACCATAATCAACGTTGGCAATCAATTTAAATTGTAATTTAAAAATATTAAGGCCATCAATCGAAATGTAAATGATCGTCTTTCTCAAGTTGGATTCAATTATACACAAATGGCAACGTTTCATGAAGATCGGTTGAATAGTTTCGGAGTTCATCGTAAACAAATATCATGACACTGGATCTTTATACATTTAAATGAATAGAGCGTGTATAGAACGATATAATAGTGGGGGTAATAAATAGTACCTGCAGTGGAGGACCAATGCGGCCGCGATCAGCGCCGCGTACAGGGTGCCGCGCGCGTCCTGCTCCCCCCCTCCCCCACCCCCGCCGCCCTCCTCCCCCCCTCCCGCACCGCCGCGCAGCTGCTGCACCATCACCTGCTCCACCACCACCAGCTCCTGGACACATAACAAACACAACCGGCTTAGCATCGCTACACTTAAACTATAATACATAATTATTGATTAACTACAATTACCAGTTCATATTCAGTATCGGTTTCGTACCAACAAATCAGATCACGCCACTTAATCGAGTTACAAACTAAACGCCGCGCAAAAGTTTCAATAATAATTTCAAGAAATAAGGGATAGATAACATAAGAAACTAGTTTACTCATACGACAAACATGTAACAAACGTTTAAAACCTGTACAACGTAGTACTAGGATTGAGCGGATAGATAGCCCATAGACTTCACTTATGCATAATAACTAACCTATATTACGTATAACATCACGAAGATTACAAAATATGGAGTCCAATAACACAAGATTATAAATAAGATATAAAATCCACTACATGACATTCCAAGATAATGCCAAAAACTTCTACCAAAAATTTAAAACACGTACATGTAGTACTAACAACGAGTGGACAGATGGCGTACGTGCGTGAGTGTGTGGGCGGGCGAGTGAGCGAGTGAGTGTGTGGGCGGGCGAGTGAGTGAGTGAGTGTATGGGCGGGCGAGTGAGCGAGTGAGTGTGTGGGCGGGCGAGTGAGCGCGTGGTACCTGCGCCTTGTCGAGGTCGCACTTGTGTATGACAGCGTCGTCGGGCCCGTAGAGCGAGCCGAGCCCCACCTGCCGCTTCACCTGGAACTCCGCGAGCTGGTGCGCGAGCTCCTCCTTCGCCTTCTGCCGCGCCTTCCGGAACACGTTGCGCACCAGCTCCTCCTTCTCGTGCTCTAAGGGGTTACACAAGCGCTTACAGACACATCTTAACCTACACTCGATTCCTTCTCAACTCTACCGAAGACATTTTACAATAGTTCGATAGTCCCAATTAGCCTGAGGTGTCAGAAAAACTCTTTGACCAGTTTTACCAAGCGAGACACTTTGATAAAAAACTGTAGTCACTAGAAATAACTTTATAACAAGTGACTCTTGTCTATCAATAGGCATTTGCAGCTGTCATGTGGATCTACAATTATCCTTGGAACTCGTTATGAATTAGCTGATCGCGACTTGTAGCTATGAACACCATATATGTTTATCATGACCAACGAGTGAATACATAAACTCATTATAACTTACATTACATTATAACACTTACATTAAATACATAATAACTTAATCAAACATATTTATGAAAACCCAACATTTCATCCATAACATAAAAGATGGCTCAAAGCACGTATATAAAGTAATAATTATATTTAAAAAGGAAAGGAGAACGGCACTTGTTTTATGAGTAAATTTGAAATAAGTACAATACATAAAACTCAGCACTCACCATTAACTAAGACATGTTCTATTTCATTCGCCATATTCTCGTCGACTCCGTTCAGTTGTAATACCTGAACAAAAAAGAAATTCTTAGTAACAGAATAATAAAGTAGGAAATTATTTAATTTATTAGTTACCTTATAGATATGACAGTAAATTAAGTTCTACTTTGGTTACTAATGACTTACTATTGATTAGCTACTATAGACCCGTGTCGAATCGCTATTGGCTCGTAGACAGCCAATCCCAATTATGCTCAATTTCCGTTGGTTGTCTATTATTGACTGAATTTTTGAGAGAGGCCGACAACTAGGCACGACATATTTTTACGGGGATCGTCAGACCATTCACATTTTCCCAGATATTATATTTTTGTATATAACGTTCAAATTCTTGTTAGATTTTATTATTAACTAGCTGACCCGTGTAACTTCGTCTGCACCAAATCGGTTCTTACAGATTTTATTGTATTTTTAAACGCAAATAATCTTAAAAAACCTAAAACCCGATTGCAGCGACATCTAGCACTTCCAATTGTGAATTCAAACTATCCATGGACTCACTCAAGCATATACCCAGTTGGTATGTGAGAAATCTTTTAAAATAAGCCTAGAACCTGTTCGCAGCATTACCTAAAGTGTCCAATGAAGATCAAAACTAACTTACAAATATTGCCGATAAATTTCTTCCCAGTACCCCTTGCAACTTCATCACTTAACATACTGTAAAAATTAAACTTTATCTAGATTAAATTTCCATTTTGTTTTGTTTGTTTTATAAGAATTTGTAAAGTATACGTGAAATCTGCAATCAATCTTAATTTTGTCAACTTTATTTTACTTTTGACATATAAACCACCTTTTTCACTGAGATACTGAACTTGGGATAATATACTTTTCTAACAGTGAAAGAATATTTGAAATCCGATCACTAGTATCAAGCATTCCTCGAAAACAAAACTTTACCTCTCTTTATAATATTAGTATAAATACAACATAGTATGGTAACTACAAACTCCTCAACTGATTATATTAGTCATTGATTCACAAGCCTGGACCCAACTACTTCAAGACTCAACAATATTTAGAAAACTAATTTTATCAATTATCGAAACAATACACGTACTGATAGAACTCTAACTGAGATTCATCTTCTACAATACAATGTAACTATTATCTAGGTTTATGTTTTAGGAAAAATCTTGTCACCTTTGTTTAGCAAACATTTTTTATACAATAAAATAAATGTAACAACATATAAATGACAGTTTCGTTTACACCTATTTTTCATATGTGGTTGATAATTATGCATACAAATGGCATGTAGCCGTAACTCAGTTATAACGTACTGGACATAGTATGGTCAGACAGAGTCGACGGTTCGGAACCCAGAGATCATCCTTTTTGGTATTTTTTTTTTAAAGTAGCATAGGGATGTATAGCTTAAATTTTTTTAGCTAATCTGTCTGCTATATATAGCACAAAGAAAATTTACCAAAATCCGTCAAGAATTTTATTAACTACAAAGTTTTGACTTTCTTCCGTTATCCTGGAGAATTCCTTGCGTTTTATGAGACAAAAAGTATCCTTGATGTAATCTTGTAATATTAGTTATTACTGTGCCAAGTTTCGTCAAAATCGGTTCAGTACTTTCAGAGTGATGCGTGTTCACAGGGACAGAAAGAGAGATAAAAATTTTGAAAGGGTTATTTTTGGCTTCTATATCGATAACAAAGTCTACCCCGACTATAATTTTCAAAAAATATTTAATGTAGAAATTTGGCCTTGTTACACTTTTATTATAGTATAGATAGATTTCCCATTACCAATGACGTCATAATTTCTTCGAATATACGTTTAAAAAAAAAGTCTGTATTATGAAGTCGCAAGCCCAACCTTAAAAACTTGGAATCCTTGAGACGTCTTTATTTATTCCATGATTAATCATATTTTTTTATAGATTAAATACAGGTCGGCTCGCCCGGGGTAGTACCACCCTCTCACAGAAAACCGACGTGAAGTAACAGTGCTTGCATTGTTGCGTTTCGTTCGATCAGTGAGAGCGCCGGAGACCCACCTCCTCTCCTCTTCCACTTTCCCCTTCTCTTCCTCCCCCCTCCCTACACAGGCTGGCAACGCACTTGCGACTCCCCTGGTGTTGCAAGTGTCTATGGACGGTGGTGATCACTTACATCAGGTGACCCATCTGTTCGTTTGTCTCTTATGATATAAAAAAAAAACATTATTTTTGAACTAATCAAAAAAAAATACCTACATTGGATATATGTTGTTTACGTTTGATAAGGACACTAACAGATAAGACATGCAAAAATTAAAAATCTGTGGGCCTGGTGTATTTCCCATGTGTAATTCAGTGAATTAATGAATGTATATTTATTATGTTTATTAGTATATCTATAGCACTTTTAGATTACGAGCACTAGTAAACTTGACGTCATTTTTTTTTTAATATATTCAAACAGCTACGTTATTAAATAGAGATATTTTTATAAACGTGTCAATAGATAAATAAGAGTGAAGTAAGAGTACATAACAAGGACGTGGTGTGCGAGTGAGTGAGGGTGCGGGTGGGTGAGTGAGTGAGTGGGTGAGTGAGTGTGCGAGTGAGTGCGTACCGCGCCGGGCATGAGGAAGGTGGAGTGTATCTCGTAGGCCCACCGGCGCAGCGTCTGCAGCGGCACTCCCGCCGCGCCGCGGTATCCGTCCGTCAGGATCAGCACGAGGCTCGCGTGCGCACATCTGCACACACCAACTCACTGCACTACAACCGTACCAACCGACAGGCAAACAACCTCTAACGATACAGTTACAGGAGTCCGTCTCCAGACCAGGATCCCTCCAAGTTAAATACGAAAAGGATAATGCGCCTATCATACCGACAAATGTATTTGAAAGAACATTTTTGTGATTTTACAATATTTTCTTACCGTTTAACACAATCTTAAGATTTACATAAGAGAGACAAACCACATGGGCGTTTCTGGTCAAAAGAGAGCGGCCATTAATTACGTGTAGCGTTTTTGAGGATTATTTGTCCGACGCTCTCCCCTCGTTGAGGCATTATGAGATTTGTTTCGATTCCCTCCCGCCTCGCTTAGGGTGGGCCAAAAAAACTTTTAATTTTTTTTTTATTAATTACCATGAAAATATCGTCTGAGATGACGAAAAAAAAAATGTGTTAAAGTTTCAGTTCTTAATATTAATATTAAGAGGTGGCGCATTAGAGTATTTCTTTTTTTCTTTAGTCCCATACAAAAAAATTCATATCTCACCATTCGTTGTTCGTACAGCAAAATTTTTCAAGAGTTTTTTGTAGGAAATTGAACGTTCTACAAAAAAGGTTTCCTTCATTTTTTTCGCACGCCTCGCCATTTTAAAGATATTCAAGATTGAAATTTAAAGATTTTAAGGTACATTTCTTTTTTGCTTCTGAATTTTGTAAGTCGTTGACAAATGAACGTTATGAAATGCGCAATACATATTTCTGCAGGAAATTAAATGCTCTACAAAAAAGGTCTCTTATGCTTAGTCGATTAGAATAAGCGTTTGAAAGATATTTTTATCAGCACAAAAATACTTTTATCTATTATTTAAATTACTTTTTATATACATGTAAGTTCGGGTGGGCCAAAAAAAATTTCAAATTCGTTGAAAATGTTGAAAAATTAGTAAGAGCGATAAGTATTGAATTTTGATCATAAATATCTTTCAAACGCTTATTCTAATCGACTAAGCATAAGAGACCTTTTTTGTAGAGCATTTAATTTCCTGCAGAAATATGTATTGCGCATTTCATAACGTTCATTTGTCAACGACTTACAAAATTCAGAAGCAAAAAAGAAATGTACCTTAAAATCTTTAAATTTCAATCTTGAATATCTTTAAAATGGCGAGGCGTGCGAAAAAAATGAAGGAAACCTTTTTGTAAAAGGTTCAATTTCCTACAAAAAACTCTTGAAAAATTTTGCTGTACGAACAACAAATGGTGAGATATGAATTTTTTTGTATGGGACTAAAGAAAAAAAGAAAAACTCTAATGCGCCACCTCTTAATATTAATATTAAGAGCTGAAACTTTAACACAATTTTTTTTCGTCATCTCAGACGGTATTTTCATGGTAATTAATTAAAAAAAATTAAAAGTTTCTTTTGGCCCACCCTACGCCTCGCTATATCTCACGTGAGGTATTTTAAAATTTGTATTTTAAGTATATTATAAATGCGTTCGATTTAATAAAAAAAAATACAATTTATAACTTTATGAAGACTAGTGAAGACTAGCATCTGAGATTATTTACATTCTAATCTCAGATCGGAGTGATAACATTAAATAATAGTTAAATGGGAACTACAAAAACATCTAGAATAATTGTGTTAGATTTCGGCATATTTTAGTGTAGTAAATGGTTTTAACTTTAAACTGATTTTCTTACATTTTTTGCACAAAAAAAGTTATGAGATATTTTCCGAAATCCTCTCAAAAATAAAATCTTGTGAAATTCGGTTTGACCGTGATGCAAGCGTAATTAATGTACGCCCCCTAAACGTTTTTTTTTTTACACTGGTTCAGCAAAATGACTGCACTGTACCTGATGGAAAGTACAGTACAGTCCATAAACAACGGCGACTGTCAATGTTAAATAGCAATGGCAGTCATCGCTATCATGCCGACCTAAACTTCTTACGTCTTAACTTGTTACGCTTTCACGCATTAACTACTCAATGAATCATCATAAAATTTAGCATACATGTTGTCAGAGGAACAACAAAGTACATAGGGTACTTTAATGCAGAAAAAAGTGCTGTTTCAGAGAGGTACGAACGAACAAATTTTTCACATAAAGTGTACGTTAAATAAGGAACGGAGCTAAATAAAAAAGGATAAGAGTTACCTCCTCTCCCCCAGGAGCCAGTTGAGTAGGACAGCAGTCCTCGCTTTGGACTCGCGCACAGAGCGCAGGTTCGAGAACAGGCCCGAGTACGTCGCCGCGTCCTGCAAGCGTTAGCACGTCACACGACACGATACCACATCTCCAACCCAACAGAATACACGTGTGGAAGCAACTCTAAGGAAACGCCGAAAACGTATGGATGGATTGCGTGACGAATGGTGTGACTACTCAGATGACATCTCACAGAGGAGAGTAAAAGAGATGAACATGTTGCATGCACCGACACTACTTAGCTGGGATAAAGCTGATAATGAATATAAACACCTCGATACCTATTAACAATGTAAATAACGTATTGACAATTTCAATATACATAAAATACATGAATACTCCTTATATTGTTATCAATGCTTCAACCCTTAGGAGAGAGATCAAATGTACTAAAGTAAGTAGTAAATACGTAATTTTGTCAGTGATAAACAGTTTGAATACTCACAGACGTCGGGGTGTCATCTTCTTCCATAGAAATTATAGCTCTTTGGGGGTCGGCACAAGGCTGAAAAACATTTACAAAAAACTAACAAACCTCACGACGTATAAATTAGTGTTCAGTATGCACTTCTATGTCATTTACTTGATTCTCATAAAATCTTAGTAAATAGTTATGGTTACGTGTAAGAATATATCTAAATTACAACTAAAACTTTGTATATAGTTTGGCGACAAATACCGTGTTTAAGAACGATATCAAAGTACATCCAATTCATAGATACATTATCGCATTAAATTAAAAGAACGGGACAGACTGTTCAAAGTTCGAATTCAGGGCCAACACCATTATATATCTACGGTAAGACAGGGGTCCGTTTTAGATTTTATTCCGGGTGGTGTAGTTGGTAACATATACTATTACATAAGCTTTACTAACCCAAATCTTCATTATAAATGTATGGGTTGAAGGCTATATAGTCTGATCGAATTTTGTCATATATAGGCTGCAGTGGCTACTAAACATCAGAACAGCAAGTCTGTTTAGTAGTTCATAATCAAAAAAAAAGGAAATCAAACAAACGAAGTTCCACGCAACAATTAGTAAAGATAAATATAGAGATCATTAGCAGTGTATGTACATACAATGCATGTCATCCTACTTATTTTGTGGTTATTAGCACAGTTGAATTAAAATTATATTTATTAAATACTGGAATTGTTAGTCGCGTTCAAGCACTCAATAAGGTAGCACAACAGCGCCACTGCAACAGATTAAATAAAATGATTGTGACCTACCAAGCAACTTTATTCCCACAAACGGACACCCCAAGAACGTATGTAAAGGACGGATTTGTTACTCACCGCTGCATTTTGTTTTAATTCCACTGTGCTGATGCGCACATAATAAGTAGGCCGACATGCAATGTATGTAACCGTAAAATGAGAGTATTTAGCGCGAATATATGGGTTTTAGTTAATACTCGATGTAATTTGTTAATGTCGGTGTCGTAATGTTGTGTCGGTGTAGTGTAGTGCAGTAGTGCAGTAGTGCAGTAGTGCAGTACCTGCGTGTTGGTGTGGTAGGGGGGCGGCGGCGTGCCCGGCGGGGGGGTGTCGCGCGCCCCTCCCCCTCCCCCGCCCGCGCCGCACGTACTCGCGCACGCGCCCGCACCGATCCACGCTGCACCAAACACAACAATATCACATGAACCAATTTCCATTTCATTATCTATCGGGTGACTGGTTCAACTCTCGCAATATTCAAGGACATGCTACTTCATGCTCACATTTAACATACAAAATAGTAATATCAAAACAAATAGTGATATACAACAACGAGAACCTTAGTTAAAGTTTCTTGCATTACATATTATTGTGATATAACTTTTCATAAAAACATAAAACAACAAACCTGGCGTAGACAACAATAAAATCAATAAACAATCATTACATAGTAGAAAACAAAGCCCTCTACCGCGTATGTCTGTCGGTCTGTTCGCGATAAACTCAAAAACTACTGAACGGATCTTCATGCGGTTTTCACCAGTGCATAAAGTGATTCATGAGGAACATTTTGGTATATAATTTGTCAAGGATTTGTTTATAATCAGGGCGAGACAACGTCTGCCGGGCACGCTAGTTAATCTATATAAATAAAAATGAATTGCTAAATGTAAGTAAGCATATCACTTTAGTTTTTTTTCTTTCTGAAATAATCGTACGAAAAACGAGAAATTTGGGATAAAAAATCTCTATATAAAAAAGTTTGAGAGTGAATGAAACAAACAATAATATTCAGTTTCCTTCAATTATTTTAACACCTGTTTGAAATTCAGTTATTCAATTGCCATTTCATTGAATTACATGTGGCGTAGCATAATAACAGCAACCCGGAGATTGAGTGCAGCCTCGGTAATTACCTCTGGCCACGCCCCCACGCGCAGGCGCATGCAGAAGACGACGGCCAGTCAGTCGGTGCGATCGCTTGCGTCGCTACACGTATTGTCGTTTTGTTATTACTGTGCCCGACTTGTTCGCAATTTTATTGTAAACAATAGATACCTATTCACTATAGTGTGGTGGTTTTATTACGTCCCCATATACATAATCTTTCATTACATCATCATATTACATTCGATTTCATTAGCTAGTAAATATAGAAAAATATAAGTTTCAATTGAATCATTCTGATTTGCTACACATTCATTTTATGTTACAGTGGATTGAGAATGTATACCAAAACAAAGTGGGAATATACCAATATAAAAAAAAAACTCACATCTTGAAAGATCACAGTCCAACTGTTCCGGTGAGGACCTGCTCCTCACGTGCAGAACCGGCACGCTCGTTCGATTGTCCGTCTGTCGGAAACATTGTATATAACTACTAACTAATATGTAACTAAAGATAGTCAAAGACCTTTCAATATTGAGTTTGGGACTAGAAGAAGAGCTGAATACAATTTCAAAACATCTGGAAAGATAAAGGAGTAATATTGCAATACATTTTTTACCTGAATTGAAATCGTTTTTTTTAACATTCCTTAAAAATAAATTAACATGTTTTTAATTCAATTTTAAATCATTTAATTGACTTAGTAATTAACATTTTAATATACATCTTAGAAAAATGGAAAAGTCTTTGAGAACCATATAATAATTTATAAATGAGACTGAATATAGAGAGCATTTGTTAGTCACAAATTGAGATAGTTAAACAAATAGAGACAATAACATGTCGACACACAGACAACAATACCTAAATATATATTATATTCCCACGGTAATATCTATAAAGACTCGCTAAATCTCGAATTATAATGGCATATAACAAGCGTTGGCAATAAAAACAAAATGACATTATAATAAGCGATAATTAAATATAAAAATTACCCACAACCAAATACTTTAACTCTGTACCTTAAACCATATTAATAAAGGTGGTTAACGGAGTTGTTGGACCACGATCATTGAACGATATTTGGATTAGTTCATTCATTCGTTCACAATTTATAATAATTGTTTTTTTTATGTTAGCATTACATGCGACATGTATTGAGATAATAAAGTTATGAAGTTTATTATATGACGTTTCGTTAATTAGCAGATTTAAAAAAAAACAACTTTTCTGTTTTCTTAGTATTGTATCTGTTTTTATGTAATCGATTTACTCCGAAGATATATTATATAACCGATTCATTTGTTATGTAGTAAATCTATACATTTATACAACAATAATTACTTTTCAAGTAGATCGTCGATATAGTAGACTTTTCTATATTTCTATATTTTCAATAGTTTATCCTTTTAGAGATATACAAATATTCAAATCCACGAATCATTCGACACCAAATCGAATACGATTAGATTTGAAAATCGAATAGAATATTCGCATAAGTCGAGTAATTTTAACAATTAATATTATTCGAATAGTTGAAAATAACTGAAATATATGATCAGAGAATAGTTTAAATTATTGGAACAATTCGATGGAAACAGCATTCGTAGAGGGTAAGATTGTGTATGAGGAATCGTGATCGAACAACTCCGTGGCGTTACCTGCAGCGGCGGCGGCGGCGCGTTCACCAGCGGATAGCTCATCTGCAACGCGATCGAGTTCGGTTGCGGGCCCTCCAGCTCCCCGTCCAGCGAGTGCGACGACCTCCTCAACTGTTTCGTGTTATCCTCCTTGTAAGCCGGCATCGACTGGTGCATCGCGAACTGGTTCCTCTCCGGGTAATACCGACCCTTGTGGTATTGTTTGTGGCTCGCTGAACCCGACGAGTTCGATGGTTTCGCTTTACCGAGCGGGTTCATCGGGTTCCTACTGTTCGGCCTTTCTATAGATCGTGGCGGGAGGGGAGGAGGCGTGACGTTGTCGAGGCAAGTGGTGGGAACCATCGGCACGGTGTTGTTGTGGACATGCCTCCGCTTGGTGTCGCACTCGTCCGAGTTCTGGCGGACCAGAGGCGGCTGGTTCTCCTGCTGGGTCTTGCTGTTCTGCCTCGCCTGCCTCAGGTTCCGGAGGCTCTGTCCGGTGAGGTTGCTGAGGGAGCGCGGCAAGCCGCTGAGGAAGCCCGTGTTCTGTGCGGGCGGGAAAGACTTGTCGTGGTTGGCCTTGGCCCTGGTGCTAAGCCGCGGCGTGGTGGGCGTGGTGGGCGTCGTGGGCGTCGTGGGCCCGGGTTGGGACGCGGACAAATCCGCGGGCTAAATTGAAGCGTTTATTAATTGCGAAGCGTGTGGATCGCGAGTGATTTCAATCCAGTTGAATGATGCTTTCATTTGTTTTGAGATTTGAATATTA
Source organism: Antheraea yamamai (assembly GCA_036509395.1). Lineage (NCBI taxonomy): Eukaryota > Metazoa > Arthropoda > Insecta > Lepidoptera > Saturniidae > Antheraea > Antheraea yamamai. Next base: position 1,017,448 of record AP028447.1, read on the forward strand.
CAATATGTTCATATTATGAACGATGTCAAAAAAAACAATATTTTTTTTTATTTTGTTTCAACGTTTCTCCATAAACTCTGGTCTACATACTTACTTAAATGTAATTAAGTATTAAATATGTAAATACGATTACAACTTGATAGAGAAGATAAGATATTTCGCTGCACAGCATTCACAAAATCTTTAAAAAGTTACTAATTTGCTACAATTTGAATAATTCTTTAAATATGGATATTTCACATGGCAACCCTTGAGCGTTTCAATGACACTTTAATCACGTATAGCTGTCACATTTTCAGTTTCTGGCAATACTAAACGCAACGTCCAAATCTCAAGACAAATAAAATGGGGAAGTACACAAATACAGTGAAAAATAGTGTTTCCTTCTACCATTCCCAACATGTGCGAGGCGAAAGGTACTATGTCATTACCATTTCTCTGCTTCGATGCTTTTATTTCCGAGCATTAAGGGGCGTCCATTAATTACGTTAGAGGTTTAGGAAGGGAGGGAGGTCCAAGCCGAATCTCACCAAATCTCACGTGGGAGAGATAGAGAAGGTTTTGGCAAATATCACGTAATTTTTTTCCAGCAAAACATAGTGTAAATATGTAAGAAAATCTGATTAATTTAAAGTAAAACATGTTTCTAGACTAAAATAAGGCCAAATCTGACACAATTTCTTCTATATATTAAATTCCATGAATAGATGCAGAGATATTTAGTATTGATATTTCTTGAGTAAAAGATAAATAAGTTTTTTATAAGTCTAATGCATTTACACTCAAAATATAAAATTTGAAAAATCTTGCCCGAAATTAGGGGTGAAGGGAGAGGGATTGAGACAAATCTCATGACATCTCAGCAGGGCCGGGGCATACCCACGAGGGTACGGGGGATCATAAAATCATCAAAAACGCCTCGCATAATTAATAAAAGAGCCCCCTCACATACATTAAATACTTGTAATAGACGGCAGCATTTACGAACGAGTGAATTTTCGATACAGTCCACTTTGTGCATAAACGTTACAGAATCACACTTGTAATTTGTCACTGTTATAAGTAGTCCCACTTTACTCTGTAAACGCAAGAAGGTTAGGAGTGCAATGCAATCAATACAAGGTCTCTGATAGCATTCGTCTCGACATGAGACGATGCTGGAAAAATATTGAAGTAAATTCTGGAACTTAACACGTTTATATTTTAATTCAGTCCACATAAACTTTATCATCACTTTCTATTTTTTACATAATTGAAATTCCAGTGGTTTAGTATTTTGACCAATAATATACCTTTTTTTTATACTCAGTTTTTGCTCACAATTATGAACTCGGGTCGTTATAATCTCCGGTTAATCTGTACTTCGTTACCAATGTCTAATAAGGACAACCATTGTGGATTTATAAACAGCAATCAAAATGTATAACCAATTTATTGTATATATAACATTTTAATCTTAGAAGTATAAGGGCGGAAGTAAAAAATACTCATTCTTATCACGCCTTTACGGCTTTAAAGTTAAGCACTATATTCAAGACAATTACGACAAGATAATAGCTTTGTCTATAATATCACGACTCATACTGTACAATTCATAAATAAAAATAAAAAAACAAATGTCGGCACATATATACAGACAACACTCAATGAACCCCCGTATAGTGACGTCACGGATATAGTACAGACAAACATGCAGAGAAGCAGACACGAGTACAAAACATGATAATGTAACTGTTAGGGCCGCGAGTGGTCCCGTATTAGCCATGTTAGTGCTTTAGATATTATAACGCCGTGTTACGTGGAATATATGTGTGTACTTAGTACTGACAGGACACTTTCGCCTCGAAATTACATTTGCGGCGCAAAATATTGTATACTATTTACATAAAACAAGTCTCTTTTAATAACTTTATAAGAATGCACAATAATAACACTCAAATCTATTATGCATATAGTATAGCAAAATGCGACATAACTGAAGATATACATAATATATTGATGGAATATCTCCCAAAGAAATCGAAGGGGTTTAGTCTTATGGGGAGCTTAGTTTTCAATGTTGTGGATTAGGGTACCTCTCATGTTAAATTGTTAAATCCTGACTGCGCTAAAGCCTTTTCAACATATAATATGTTTGCTAGTTATCTATGGCTATATATAAAATTGTAAAGTATTTTATATCTCGAAATTTATCGCTAAACAAATTAAGCTTTTACTGGCGGCTACCAACAATGAATAAACGACATGATTTCAATTGTTTTACGATTCATTCAATCAAGCGATTATATAATTGCAATATTGTTGAGTTTAATACGATATGCAACCTAGATAAAACTATCCACCTATTAAAGAATTAAACTTTTTTATTAAGGTATAGTGAAACTAAAACACCTTTTGTTAATATTTTACACATCGGCAAACAAAAATAAACCTTTCTCTGACCATTTTTGATGTCTACGACGCTTAATGAAAAGATAATAAATTTTTTTTCGAACTTTCACCAGACTACTATATATGATATATGAAGAAGAAAATCCTTAAATAATTATTGAATTTTTACTTCCATAAACAATAGGGAAATCGATTAATTAAATATTAGTTTTACATCAAGTAGATGCATTTTTAACTAAAAACTATCGAGTGTTAAGGTAATAAAAGAGAGTATAATTTAAAACTGCTAATATTTTAGTTATGCGTGTATAGCACCCAAATGTATTGCGCCGCAAGTGTAACACACTAGTGAGATGTAAAATTAAAAGTATTCGTAAAACGTGTAAATGAATTTAAAACATAAATCAATACAAATTGGCAGCAAAATAGATCAAATTTCTATAGTAAAAATCATAGTGATTAAGGCTATAATTTTCCTAGACGAAACTAAATGTTACAGTGATATCAATGTACGCTTAAATCAGAAGATATGAGAATTCGTACAAAATTACAATATAATGGTTATTTTGCAGACAACTTTAACATATAGAAAGATAAAAAAAAATCGGAACTGTACAAAGTCATATACTAACTAGGAATAAATTAATTTCAAACTTAAAGCGTATATTAATTCGGTTTAGATTGGCATAAACTGACGAACTCTCATATCACTAAGACTATAAATAAATGATTATAATATAATTGTTACACGTGAATAAGTGATGCAATGAGTTTACCTGTCCGACCATAATGTTGTCTATCTGATGTTGCAAGACAGAGCATCTCTGTTCAGCTGCCTCCAGCTGCGTCTGTTTCCTCACGTCCGGTACTTTTGTCAGCTCATCTGAGGAGTTGTTTTTTTAGGGATGCATTATAGAAAATGCGTTTACAGACACACTGACAACATATATTTGATGGTAATTCTCAACTTGGATTTATTAAATTATACTTTACCAAATGAATAAATTTATCATGATAATAAAATTAAGGGCTATACACATATATATAAATATATTAAACAATAGAAAATATACTTACTTCTTAAATCTCTTATGTACTTCTGCTCCTGATCCAGCATCAGTCTCATAGTGTGCACTTTCGACGCATCGAACTGACGTTGTTTCTCAGGCTGTAATAGGTTAATATAATTCAATATAAATAATCATTTCAAATAACGAACTTCTGACTATATAAATAAACATTTCAGATAAAGAACTTGTAATGAACATTCATCCTTGCACGTCATTGGTCAATAATATAAAGTATCGCTTGTGCATGATTGGTGGCATGCTAGTACATACTCACACCAAATAAAGTCACTGGAATATTCACAATCAACATACAAATAAGATGCAAATGTCTATCTGTATTTGTCAGGAATAATCTCTAAACCTATTGAACCGATTTTCAGGAGACATTTAGTAACAGACAGAAGAATTTTCATAATAATATCTTGGCTACGATTATTACGGTTCGCGACAATGGTTCAGAAATAATCTATATAATAAGAATGAAAATCTAATGTGTCTGTACGTTTTAGATTTTTGTGAAATACATAAAATACATTTCAATAATATTATATTGAATGATATTATGTCTATCTGTTTGTTTGAACACGCATCACTGCGAAAGTACTGTGTTCATGATAAAATCTTTCCATCATCCTTTTCTATCATAAAGCATATCCTCGAGTACCATTTAGTCTTGATTTCATTAGAATATGTTTACTCTATCAAAAGTTATTGTAATTTTAATGACGACGAGACTTAAGTACGAGAGAAAAGTAGATAAGTAAATGGACGTAATATATTCAGATGATTTCATTAGTATACTGTTTTTTTTTACATTGGGTTCCACGCGGACGGAGTCGCGGGCACAGCTAGTTATAAATATCACAGAAGTAACTTAAAATAGATAACAAAAAAATTAGTAACACGACAAATTGATTGCACTCTACCTAAATCTGATCTAAAAACTACTGCGACCACCATGAGATTTATAACTCTTAAACAGTCATTGCCGTCAGACCAGCCTGTAAGCCTATAAGCATTTGGATATACAGTAGCAGATCCTGAAATGCGAAATGTTACTCCGTGTCTACCATCATACCATGTGCGTAGTTTAATATAAACTTCATTCACTTCCAAAAAAAAAGTGTAACTAAATAAGCTGTTCAATCAATTAACCTACGAAAGCTATCAAAATCAAATGCTATCAAAATAATATTATTATTATTGTTACATATTATAAAACAAAGTCCTCTGCCATGTTTGTCTGTCTGTTCGCGATAAGCTCAAAAACTACTGACCGGATTTTCATGCGGTCTTCACCACTAGATTAAGTGATTAATGAGGAAGATATATGTATAGTTTGTCATGGTTTGTTTATTATCAGGGTGGGACAGAGTCCGCCGGGCCCGCTAGTAAATAGTATTTAGAATACATTACACGTCGTTCGTAGTGGATGCACAGAGAGGAGTCAATTCCAGACATCACCATCGTTCACATATGGATCCACTCTATAAATAGCATTTTGACACCAAAACCCGCTTGACATGGCTCCTAAACTCATTATCCGACAAACCGGTAATATGCTATAGGACTTTGTTGTAAAACCTAACACTGTTACCTAAAAACCTGTTACTGGTTGTACTGAGTCTAATACACGGGACGACCAGTTCGTCATAAATTCTAGTATTTAGAACTATCTTTTATTGCTTCGATGATGAAGCACAAGTATTTATATATATTCAGATTAACTATGCAGTAAGTATTTAGAAAAAGCAAACAGTATGCGCCGTGCGTGCATAGGAACCGAGCGTCACTAGTGCCCGGGGTCGTGACATCTGAGTAAACATTACAGAGTTAACAATAAAATTCTTGCGTCCTTTTGCTTTGTAGTTTTGTGGGGTTTATGTGAGTGTATAGGTGATATAAAAGTTTGTACACGATTATAAGGGAACAGTCGCTCGCCAGGTGGTTTACTGAACTGTCGAAAATACTATATGCAACCGTACAATCAACGTTTCATACACTTCGACCAAAACAACACTACTTCAGCTACCTATATCTGCGTATTGGTCTATGAGTACAACGACATACGTTTGTCTGGTTTTTGAAGTGAAAACTTCTTTAGGCGCGTTGAGCGGTATTTTTGGCAGGAGATAAAATTATAATTTTGCTTTATTACATGCCAGTAAAGTGTGACCGAGCATATTGCTCTTGCGCGACTTGCGTCAGACTAGCGACGCGTAGTACAGCGACCTGTGTACATTTAATATTAACTAGTGAGCGCCCAGTGGTCGACATTCGACCATAGTTCATTGAATTTTTGAAGTCTGAACTTTATTAGGGTTCTTTTATCAAAGGGTATTATAACCTCTATAATCAAAGGCTTTCATCATGTCTACTCAGTTATTTGCCACTTTTTATTTAAATTATATAAACATAAAAAAATCGATGTCTAAATGAAAATTGAAATTAATTATAAAATTGAAACAAAAAACAGGCGGCTACATAAGGTGGTAAGGCTCTCAAATTTTAAGTAAACATAACTTTACGAAAATAAAGAAATTTATCGCAACTCATGACACAATTTTCAATTAATTTTACACGATACCATGGGTGGGTGGTATTTCTGGATGATATTGAATTAAATGTAGTCTGTACATTATGAGGAATAGTGATATGCTCAGTATCATCGTTTGGAAAAGTAATGGATACACAATAGAATCAAACGATGAATCCAAAACAAAGATGTTTTTAATACTACCATTAACTTTTGAATATGAATTCATTTTTGTTCATCAATATCAATATAATTGCTACATCAAGTTGAACTGCATCATTGTAACCGCGGAGATCTAAGTCATGGATTACTTTCTTGACCAAACAAATTTTCTTACTTTGATTTTACAGAGTATTTTTTCGCTCATTTTTTTATTGAATCATCATTTGAAGTGAGTTCACCATAAAGAAATACTAAATATTAAAATATTGACATTGACTTTGGAAATATTGCTTTACTCTTATGACAACATGAAACAAAGTGACATGAAGTGAAAGCAGTCCTGTCACCTAAAAATTTTTCAATAAAACCAAAGAGAGTAATAATTATTACAGTGGTGCCATAAATTTACTAAAGATAAATTATTTATCAGTTAATTATTAATGTATATTATGAATTTACATATTATATTATAAAATTAACCTACTATTTGACCAGTTGATTTCAAAGGGCATGTATGGACAATCATGTTAAAAATATTGAAAAGGTAATTGGAATGTAAGAAGGATAAAGGATGTCAGAAACGTATTTTTCATTTACATGTGTGTATATGTTGTGTAAAATTCAAGCAGTAGTGTGACTAATGTATATTTTAATTAATTTAATATGCTTGTAATGCATTTTATATAAAAAAAATAGCTTTGTGCACTTCTCTGCCATATAAACTTTAACTATGTTAAATTTAAGTTCATCCGTTCGCGCAATTCGCTTAAAAAGGGGTATAAAGGTTTGTTTTTACGTATTAATATACAATATATGTTTTGTATCGAAATTTTGTGGCCTGCCATATGTTTGATGAATTAATAAACTGTATGAAAAGGTATATAACACAGGTCAACAAAAAAAATATTTTTTTTTGGGTTTCTGTTCTCTTGCTTAAATTCTGATTCTAGACATTGAAAAACACTTAAATATTCATATTTAGTTCATAAAGTTTGCTTTGGTCTGATTTACGACGATAAGTATGATTTAATTTATTTCATAAACAAAAGATTACTACTACATCTGAACGAATTTAAAGACAACATGGGGGCCTACTCCGAGGAACAAGGAGAACGTTTTCACCAAGATGTGATGGACTTTCAACGGCGATATCAAGGGCAGTACAACGAGAATATGATGGGAGATTACATTTGGGGTTTAATACGAGAGAGCTCATACGAGCATAAAAAAAATACGAAAAATATTCACTTTTAGACATTAGTTTCTTGTTATTTTACATCTATAGGTTATTGTTTATCACAAATCTTGAATAAAAAAGTCTCTTGTATCTAAAAAAATGTTTACAATGGAAGTGTAGAAAAAATATAATAATTAATAATTTTTGCCGAAAAATTGTTCTAGTTTCTATAAAAGCAAACTTTAATCTGAAAAAAAAAATTTCCTTATTTTTATCGTAGGAGAAACCAAAATTTAACATGTAGAAGTTAGACCCAAAAATCGTGTTGACCGGTGTAATTATTGTTCGGAGTGCCAATAGATGTGAAAACCAGACTGATATTAATAATTTCAATATTTCACATTATGAAATTAAATAATTTATACTATAATTAATTTTAAAATTCAAAAGAGAACACAGTTATTTAATTGTTTTGAGTTTTCACTATTTCCTGCGGTCCTTATGGTTGGCTCGACTTTTTCAAACGCTAACGATTTCGTAGCTAAACGGTTCATGGCCTAGTTCCAATGAGTACAGCGTGAACGTTCGTGCATACATTACATGTAAAAGTACACAATGCAGATCGGTCTGTAAGACTGACGCACGGGTATAGGAAAGTTAGAATGTTAACCATTTTTTTCCGTCAATCGGCGTCGTAAACTCAAGTTATACCACACAAACATACTCCATATTTTATTATCAGATAAAATATAAGAGAACGATGGTCCAGCACCCACCCCCTGACTATACACCAAGCATAAACTAACATATTATATCTGTTCTCTGTAGACTTTTGGAGAAGGTTGCGCAGTTATTGTAAAGCTAAAGTTTGCTTACGACTAAAAATCTAAATATACCATTTCGAAGTTTTATATCTGTTATCGCTTTACATCTGCGAAATAGCTAATTGGGAGGCAGATTTAACAAGTTGACCTAAGAATAAAGGTAACCAGTATAAACCAACCCAGAACAATGCATCATCCTTCAACGCTAAATGACCGCATTATTGACACCACCCCACTTTAACAATGTAAAAATGAAATTAGGATTTTAATCCATTGCAATACTAAGTTTTTTTTAAATAACATACTTAATTGTAACATACATATCATAGAAGTAATCATTATATGTATTCTATAAGACATGTATTTAAAAAGTGGTCAAGGGTACCTACGAGACAATTGTTATGTGAAAACTGCAATCAAGAACAGACTGCTAATTTCCTTTAATCTATACTAATATTATAAAGAGGTAAAGTTTGTGACGTTGTGAGTTTGTGGGTTTGTGACGTTGTGACGTTGTGGCGTTGTATGGGGTAATCTCAGGAACTACTGGTCCGATTTGAATAATTCTTTCAGTGTTATATAGCTTATTCATCGAGAATATATCATCACGCTAAGGCCAGTAGGAGCGGAGCACAGATGAAAAATGTTTCAAAATCGAGATGTTTTTTTTTTTGAGAGCTTCTGCAGTGTCAGCATTAGCCCAGAGAACTATTACTACGCGGACGAAGTCGCGGGTAGGGGCTATAATCTATATACTAATATTATAAAGAGGTAAAGTTTGTGAGTTTGTGACGTTGTAGGGGGTAATCTCAGGAACTACTAAACCAATTTCTTTTACCAATATAAATCCACGTTATTTGTAAGTGTCATAGGCTATATATCATTACGCTAAGGGCAATATGAGCGGAGCTACAATGAAAAATGTTTTAAAATCGGGGTTTTTTTTCCTTTTGAGAGCTTCCGCTGCGTCTTAGCCCAAAATAATTATTCCACGCGTGCGAAGTCGCGGACAGAAGCTATTAACTAATTATATTATCTATAATCTATACTAATATTATAAAGAGGTAAAGTTTGTGAGATTGTAGGGGATAATATCTGGGGAGTCGGAGAAAAATGGTCGAACGAAAACGTTTCTTACGAACGCTGCCTTTATTATGAGATACTAGCGGGCCCGGCAGACGTTGTCCCGCCCTGATTATGAAAAAATCCTTGACAAATTATATACTAAAACGTTCCTCGTCAATCACTCTATCCACCGGTGAAAACCGCATGAAAATCCGTTCGGTAGTTTTTGAGTTTATCGCGAACAGACAGACAGACAGACGCGGTAGGGGACTTTGTTTTATACTATGTAATGATATATTATTGATTTCTAGAGAAAAGTTGTAGCCTGATAATGCCTATTACCGCCCAACGAAGTGGGCACGGGTCGGCTAGTATAATCTATGTTAACAATACATTCTTCATACTATTATTATCAAGTTTATTTGTTTAAAGGAATGAATTAAAGATTCATTGAGCTACATTATTCACATTATTTTTCATTTATATTAAACTAGCAGGCCCGGCAGACGTTGTCCCGCCCTGATTATAAAAAAAATCCTTGACAAATTATATACCAAAACGTTCCTCATGAATCACTTTATCCACTGGTGAAAACCGTTTGAAAATCCGTTCAGTAGTTTTTCAGTTTATCGCGAACAGACAGAGAGACGCGGTAGGGGACTTTGTTTTATACTATGTAATGATTTTATATTTTAACTAAAAGTAAAACGAAGTCGCGGTCTTATCACTAGTTAATCTATATTATAAAACTTACATGGACGGGCACTGGTGCGGTGATCGGTGTTTTATGCCTCGACGTATTCTGTTGTACTGTGAGGACTGTCGTTGGATTGGCTGTAATATGCAAAACATAACCTTTAACCTATTTCTTTAACTGACTTCGCGATACTATATGCCAGTGTCAGATATTTTAAATAATGTATTATTCCGCGATTACACATCAAATCAATCGACTTATGTTACTTTACATCTAAATATATTGAACTCTGTGAAATCATTACAAAATAAGGAAATTCGATTTATATCGATATTTTGTTTCCGATTATGATTTGATAGATCAAATGTTATAAAACACTATTTTTCAATATTCATGTGTTATGATTTGTTTGTGTAGTTTCATTCGATATGTCGAGTAAGTCGATCATTTTTATACATTTACATAGCGGTAAGTATTTATTATATTAGAAGTATTCTAGTATTTAACACCAAATATGGTAAAAACTGGTCTCGTAGCCACATATAATTAAAAAATACAAGCCTACCGTATTTTTTTATCTAAAATAAAGGTCGTCGGCTTGGAAACCAAATTTAATTATCTGATTTAAGCGTAGCGTGATAGGGTATGGATATGGAAGGATATATCTGATTGGGTGGCCACTCTTAATGTTACATCAGGTGCGACACTCGCAATAATGGCATGTTTATACTTCACACGTGCTGAGATAGGCGATGTATGTCTAGCTTCCGAAAAACGCCATGCACCCAGGCGACGACGACCGATCGATCGATTGATTGTAGTTAAAAATACATACATGCAATATTGAAAAAATAACGATGCCTATGAATCAATGTATCCAAAAAAACCCAATAGAGTCAATGACACTCTGTGTAAAATTATGTGTAGTTCACACGGGGTAGAAGTTTCACTTCAAAAAGAAACCGAGAATAGTGTATGTCTCACTGTCCGCCAATACCCAAAGGCAAGCGAGACACTGCTTCCACTCTACACGACACAGTATTTACTGCCACCACTGCATCGTTACACTAAAACGATGCCCATCGGCATTTCAAAGCCCTCATATAAAAAGTTTAAATCCAATAACATCGATGTATTTTCATAGTGTACTATATCACTAAAACATCACTCGGAGAGTTTAGAGTCACTTGCATAGGAACCAATGAAGTGTTTCTTACCACGTATCATGTGGACGACTTGTTGGTGCGTGTGATGATGTACTGGAACCGAGTCGACGCGCAGTATCCTGTCTCCAGCGCGGAGGCCGGCGCGCCACGCGGCACCATGCTCCTTCACTGACTGCACGTACACCGGGTTGTCACCTGCGAAAATACGACATTAAACGAGGTTTTGGCGGGAAATTACTTTCTCATGCAGTTATTGGTGATGTTTTACGTATCATAGTTCAGTTATTGTGCACAAGTGAAGTGGATCGGAAATAGTACCACGGAGCATGACGAAGAGAATTCTGGCTTGCCACAAAAACTCCCTGGATAATACCAACGAGACGGCCACCATCTTGTTAGTTCATGGAAATGATCGCTTTTTTTTCTCGAACTGATTACGCTACTGACCTAGCAAGGTTTTAACAGCTTCACCGGACTACTGGAAATTATCGTAAGAAACATATAATGGTTGACAATGGCAGTAATAATCTACTAGAAGATTGATAGCCAAACAAAAAGTCATTTAAAAAGTTTTTGGCGGGATCCGAGTCTGTGGATTTTATATTTTACTCATATTCTTGTGTTATTCGACTCTATACTTTGTAACGTTGGTGGTGTTTTACGTAATGTAGTTCAGGTATTGTGCACAAGTGAAGTGGATGGTAAATAATACCACGGAATATAGATTCTGACTTGCCACAAAAACTCCCTGGAAAGGAAACATTGAAATGATCGCAAGAAACTTGCAATACAATTATCTACTCGACCATGGCAGTAATAATCTACAAGACGATCGGTTACAAAAATAAACTTTTTTAAAAAAAAACGTCATTGTCACACTCACTCACTACATTCCCAGCTTTTAATTATACAGATTGATTGTTGAAAGGTTCTCAATTAATATAGTGATGATAATCCGAGGTATAAGAATCAATTAAAGAACTAATACACTGATTAGGACTGAGAAACCGGGTGTTCTTTTAAGAACACTTGGTATCATAACTAAAATATAGGGTTGTCATCTTTATATATAAATATCTTCTGTGCGTGTGTATGTCACTGAGCTCCTCCTAAACGGCTGGAGTGATTTTGATGAAATTTTGTGTGCGTGTTCCAGTGGATCCGAGAATGGTTTAGATTCACAATTGAACCCGGTAGGTGGTGCTGCGGTTTGAAGTTTAGATTTTTTTTATTATCAAGGCAGGACAACGTCCGCCCCGCCCGCTAGTTATAGTATAAAAATTAACTAATTCATATCTGTTATGAATTTGTAATTAATCATATAAAATCCATCTAGACTTTCTAAAGGTGTGTATCTATATAGTTTCACGGAAAATACCAACAGCAGTGCATCTACCGGAAATTCAGAGACAATAAAAAAACACGAAATGGTTTATAATATTTGTAATGTATAAGTAGTAATAATAATATTTAAATATACACAAATCAATAATTCTATTTACCACGTTTTCTTTGTAATCCTTTTTTTTTTAATTAACAATCCTGTAACCTATTAAATAAACATATTGTAATATATATTTATTCAATTTATAATAATATGAGTATCAATATATCTCTTTAATCGATAATAGATCTTATTTAATGATGGATTTCCGAAAAGTAACGCCTTCTTCAATCTAATAAAGCCATATAACCACGGCTTTTTTGGTGGGCCAAGCGAGGACACGGAGTGCCGTTAAAGGCAAATACGAAAACACCGAAAAATTGCTATAAGTTGGTTTTCGTTCTGAAATGTTTAGAACAGTATCTTAACATTATATGCCGCAAGTACCCAAAATACCAAGGTCTACATTTTTCACTTTTTGAGATACTAAAAATTATGGACTTAAAAGTTCGCAACGTCTTATCTTAGCCGTACCGTGAAGCTGTGGAACAATCTCCTGGCCAGCGTGTTCCCTCCTTCCTATGACATGGGGTCTTTCGAGCGTAACGTGAAGAGACATTTACGCAGGCATAATTGCTGTGCTACAATAATAATGAAAATGCGATACGTACCCGAGACTTTCATGCCATAGCCGTGCTCATCACGCACAACCGTGACGGTGAGGAGATCGTCGCCGCCCGGCGACCCCGCCCCTCCCAGCATCACCTGAAATCCCATACAATAATCACTACATATTATAAAACAAAGTCTGTCTGTCTGTTCGCGTTAAACTCAAAAATCAATTGTTCATACAGTTTTCACCAGAATTGATTTCCACCTAGCACTTTATCAGACGCTTAATCTGAGACACGACGGTATTCCACCTAATCCTTAACGAATGATATAAAGATACAGTTTTACTACTCAAATAAAAATTAATACTTTATAGGTGTTTTTTTTTTTTATTGTAGCTCGGCAAAGTGACTGTACTGTGCCTGATGGTAAGCACAGTACAATCCAAAAACAATGGCGACCACCGAAAGACATACTATCCATCGCCGGTCGCCGCTGTCATGCCGGCCTGAAAGCGACCCAGTCAGGAACAGCCCTGTCTATCTGTCTGTTTGTTTGGACACGCGTCACTGCTAAAGTACTGCGATAAAACCTCAGAAAGCATGTCCTCGAGTAACATTTAAACTTTGTTTCGTCAAAATCGGTTTGGTCTATCAAAAAATATTGTAATTTTAATAACAACGCAACTTAAGTACGAGAGAATAGTAGATAGTAATTAAACTTAATACATGCAAATGAAATGAATTTATGAGCAGTCACTGTTTTGTAGATCAGGCTCCACGTGGACGAAGTCGAAGATAACACAATAATATTTATACATCAGAAAAAAATATTATTGAAATTCTCGTAATGTACAAGTAATTGAAACTGTATAAATAATCTATACGCGGTGTAATCGAGCGTAACTTGCACAAGAAACTAATTAATCAGGAATTCCAAATAAACATGAAGCGGCAATAAAAGATATCAAAGGCACGACCGTTATACACAAGACGCTGGATACGAGATAATTGTATGAATTAAATTCTCGTTCAATTTATGATACGTGTACAGAACGAAATCGCTCTGTAAACAGGAAACGTACGTGTAACCAAGTCTCGTGCGGATGTATTCAAAGATATGTCGCTGACAATATGCATAATAGGTTCAAAATTAAAACGACTAATAAAAGTAATTCATCCGCTAATAATGTAGATAAGTAATATTATCATAGCCTAACAATATAATTAATGACAAACTTCAATTTATTTTATATATATACTATTAGCGGGCCCGGCGGACGTTGTCCCACCCTGATAGTAAAAAACGTTGACAAATTATATGAATAAACCTTCCTCATAAATCATTTTGTCTACTGTTGAAAACCGCATGAAATTCCGTTCAATAGTTTTTGAGTTCATCGCGAACAGACAGACAGACGTGGCAGAGGATTTTGTTATATAATATGTAGTGATTCTCATCTCCAATAAAAAAGTTCTACAATTACACGTTAATGTTTTTTCGAGATTAAACTCTAAAATAACTTTATCATCGTTAAACTGTTTTATTATTAAAAAAAACTAACGACCGTCCGTTTTATATAACAATACAATATAGCCTAGCACAATTCACTTGAACAAAATACTTCACCATGCACCACGCAAAAGCTTTGAAAAGCTGGATTTCGTAAAAGACTGGCATGATTTAAATACTAGAAACTGTGATAAACTGGTCGACCCATGTTTCAGACTCAGAAAGTCCAGTAACCGTTTTTTAGGTTATAATGTTCGGTTGTACAAAAAAAGTTCCAATGCATATTACAGATTTGCCAGACTGTAACTTTAAGTGCCATGTGAAGCGGGTTTTGGTGTCAAAAGGCTATTATAGAGAGGATTAATATGTGAACAATGGTGATGTCTGGCATTGACTCTTCTCTTTGTGCATCGAGTAAAAACGATTGTAACGTGGATGTATTTTGAACAGACGTATGTGAAAAAGATAAACCCGATCGAGCTGGATAACTGGGCTGTTTGTCCGAACCGTTGGTAGTTTTGACATTGATAAGCGCATTCTTATGGTCTAAAATGAATATTGTTAATTTTGATTTCATTAAGAAATACTTGTTTGGCAACTTCCGCGGTAATCGGTCAATCGATGTTTGAGTTAATCAATGGCAGATATACCAACATGCATTTAAAAAATATATAAAAACATTTGAAAGCAATAATAAAACGGAACATACATATAATGAAACAACTTGATGTGACTGCAAGTACCAAGTCAATAAGCAAGTCTAACTAGAATAATATGCTACATGACACAAAACGCAACTCGTCGAAGCGTGGTGGCCGCTACCAAATCGAGCACGAATATATGTAGAACATTCCCGAAAAGACAGACTATACCAGCCCTAATTAAAATCGATAGAACACGGTCGCAGCATTTTAATCAATCGGTTTAGACTACGGAAGCGGGTCCATCCGGTTATTCGACAATAAAACGTAATGTTAACATCAACCGTTACATAATAACTAAATATAACTCGGGAGGAACGGTGCCTATCACAGTAACGATACCGTAAAACTGAATGCAGATTTTGTTTGGGTACACTATATGTTATTAGGCAAACAAAACTTTTATACTTGTTTGAAATTATTTTCGACATAATTATTACTTGTTAATTAATTCTTCCAATCTACTATGAATTCTATACTATTAAACATTGTCTATGCTGTGTAATAACTGAAATTTATTGTCAAAAATATAAATAGAGTTGAGACATACTCGCCAAATAAACTAGAGCGAGAAAAATAATATTCAATCAATAAATGTGATATTAGGTATTAGGTATTAAGTAAAAGTGATTCTTGGTAATAGTTCTAATTAATTGATACTTTTATAAAATAAATTTAAAATGATCGAAACTAATATCTATTTTACTTTACAATCATTTATAGAATGGAAGTCCTTTCCTCTCTCTTTATAACATGAGTAGCTTTGTTGTTTGTACTTATTTGTTTATTATTATTTGATTAAACTACTATTTATTACAATGGACGATATTTATAGTAAAATGAATATTGTGTAAATATTCTCTATACCAACTTTCGTCACTATCAGTTGAATGGAACAGAATTTGATGTACAACAGCGCCATCTGAAAGCAAATTATGGTACAAAAAGATAGCCAGAAAATATTCACTGTATATTGAACTTTCGGTCTGTCCAACCATACTACAGTTTATCAATTTTAGATATATGTAGTGATGGCTTTTATGAAGCTCGATCTACAGTAGTAATGATAAACAAAATACATTCTGCATATATGTATAGTAACAGAGTAGTACGACAAGCCCTGACATTACTACTAAATATTTTTTATTAAATAGAAAATTTGTTGACTATGTATGTTGAAAAGATAAATAGTGTTATTCAATATTATCAAAATCAAAATCGAAAATATTTTATTCAATTTAGGCCCACAGATGACGCTTATAAATAAATATCAAAACTACATACCCGAATCGTTGACAAGAACCGGCAAAAACTCGACCCGCTTTATCTTTTTATCGTATATATTATTATCGATACATGGCTTTGGAAAACATATCTCTAAAACCATAGAATATTAAATTATAGATTGAGAAAAAACATTGGCAAGGCACAACGTTGATGATTGATCCAGAATAATTAATATTCATGACGGTTGTAAAATATTTTATATTGTACCAATTTCCAGGAACGTCTGGCACCAACTTGGATACGCGTCACCACATCGCTCGTTGACAGAATTGACATAGACTCTATGATGCCAGAAACTATTATTATATCGTTTTTACCTAGAATTTTTCTATTTTATTACATTATCGTTATATTTTAAACTGCATCGACGTCATTATAATCGGATTACTTAAATGAGACGTAATAGAGTGTTTCCTTGATGTCATAACTATTTTTGTGATATAGCTGCTGTGTGTTGAAGATCGTTGCTTTTTTACAAGAATTATGAATATGTATTACTAACTGTGCCCGCGACTTCATCCGCGTGGAACCTGATGTACAAAACATTGACTAATAAGGTCATCTGAAAATATTAAGGGGGTCAACCCATGTGATGGGCTCAAAAAATCGTTTTTTTTTTTCATAAATTGCGCTTTAACATGTCTAGAATACTATAGTAAAGTGATTTAAAAAAATTCGAAGTCGTTTTAAAGATACAGCAGTTAGAACAAGGAGATGTTCGGAGCGCTGAGTTGGCAGTCGGAGTCCAGGCCTATTGTGTACAGTTGGCTTGATACCTGGCACCCTTATATATATACGTTTATACAAGTTTAGACAAGTTTCTACAGGCTTAAAAAGGAATTTCTATAATTATTAAATACTAGCGGGCTCGGCAGACGTTGTCTCGTCCTGATTATGAGAAAATCCTTGACAAATTATATACTAAAATGTTCCTCATCAATCACTCTATCCACCGGTGAAAAGAGCATGACAATCCGTTCGGTAGTTTTTGAGTTTATCGCGAACAGACAGACAGACAGACGCGGTAGGGGACTTTGTTTTATACTATGTAATGATGATTTTACCGAAGTTATTTTAGTCTTGGTTCAACTTCGAAGAGCGCAACAACTACAAGTTATTTATTTTCATAATGAGTGGACGGAAAGGAAAAAAAAGTAAAAAGTAGTAAAAGTATTCTTAGTTTTAAAAGTATTGTCGGTTATGGGATGTCCCATTGGCCGCGAAGCCCATACTTATGTTGAGAAACGTGATGAAAAGCGAATCCACGTTCTGAGCGGCGCGTAAGTGATGTCGTTAAACAAGCCAGGATTGACTCAAGAGCTGAACAATCTGCTTTGAAAGAGTTTCAAGAGGAAGAGGAGGGAATACTCTATGGACCAGGCATCGCTGATTGAGGGTAAGTTGAGATTTTCATAGTTTTAAGCGGACTTGAAACTTTAAACGCTTTTTTCTCAAAACTGTGTTTTCAAACTTTCCTCCATCGTATCTCAAAAACGGCTTGATATAATGAATTGCAATTTGTAGTGTACATTCAGCACAGGTAAACGCATGGACTGAAATATTTATCAATCAAAAATTCCCAAGATTTTGATTTTGTTATAGCAAAAAAAAAAAACGTAAAATTCGGATTTTTTTGTCAAATGTCTACCAAAAGTTCAATTTTTGATATATTCATTTGATAATAGTCCATTCCGTGCATTTAGGCTTACAGATTAAAACGCCGCTATTTTTTTTTGTTTCAGATAAGCCAATCAGCCGAAATCGTGGAGGAAGTGCGAGCCGATTTTTTCGAAGCGGGGTTGTTTAGAACGCTGTAGCTCATGTTCTACACAATATTTTTATCTTAAAATTTATATTTATACTGTCGAAATATATGTTAATAAATGATAATAAACTTAAAGGTCCATCTATTTACTGGTCGTAGAAAAAGAATTCCTAAAAATCCCTAAAAAACAGGCCGTCACATGGGATGACCCCCATAAGTCTAATTACTATCTACTTTTCTCTCGTACTTAAGTCCCGTCGTCATTAAAATGACAATAACTTTTGATAGAATGAACCGATTTTAATGAAACCAAGGTTAAATGTTATTCGAGGATATGCTTTATGGTGTGTTTATCGTGAACGCAGTACTTTAGCAGTGAGACGTGTTCAAACCAATAGACAAACATTTCTAAAAATGATTAAATCTATTTTATTACTTAGACACCTCCAACAATTTCTCTCACAAAAATCTAAAAACTACAGACACGTTAGATGTACTGTCTCCGTATATGTTTAGATGATCGTGACGTAAGCTAATTAGTCAAATTAACTTATCAAAATAACAGTATTCTGAGCGTCTGATGTTAAACATTCCTTGATTTTTTTCTTTAATTTCGTTGAAGTAATCGAATGAATGAAGCGATGATGACTTAGTTGATAGCGTGTCGGACACCGCGTCTATAGACGTAGGTTCGAAACCTTGCAACTGAGTCGGAGGTTTCGGTGACAGAAAACATCGTGATGCAACCATAGCATGGTGGTAGGGCTTTTCCTACCCTACTTACCCTCAAGTTGAGAAATTTGTCGCCAAGCACTTATATGTGTATTCCGGCAGCTGCACTTAACAGCTAATCTTAAGATATTTAACGGACTTTGAAATTACCACGACTCTCTGACTTGTATCTAAATCATTTTGAAATTACGATTCTCTGACTTGTATCTAAATCATTTTGAAATTACCACGACTCTCTGACTTGTATCTAAATCATTTTGAAATTATCACGACTCTCTGACTTGTATCTAAATCATTTTGAAATGACCACGACTCTCTGACTTGTATCTAAATCATTTTGAAATTATCACGACTCTCTGACTTGTATCTAAATCATTTTGAAATTATCACGACTCTCTGACTTGTATCTAAATCATTTTGAAATTACGATTCTCTGACTTGTATCTAAATCATTTTGAAATTACCACGACTCTCTGACTTGTATCTAAATCATTTTGAAATTATCACGACTCTCTGACTTGTATCTAAATCATTTTGAAATTATCACGACTCTCTGACTTGTATCTAAATCATTTTGAAATTACGATTCTCTGACTTGTATCTAAATCATTTTGAAATTACCACGACTCTCTGACTTGTATCTAAATCATTTTGAAATTATCACGACTCTCTGACTTGTATCTAAATCATTTTGAAATTACCACGACTCTCTGACTTGTATCTAAATCATTTTGAAATTATCACGACTCTCTGACTTGTATCTAAATCATTTTGAAATTACGATTCTCTGACTTGTATCTAAATCATTTTGAAATTACCACGACTCTCTGACTTGTATCTAAATCATTTTGAAATTATCACGACTCTCTGACTTGTATCTAAATCATTTTGAAATTATCACGACTCTCTGACTTGTATCTAAATCATTTTGAAATTATCACGACTCTCTGACTTGTATCTAAATCATTTTGAAATTATCACGACTCTCTGACTTGTATCTAAATCATTTTGAAATTATCACGACTCTCTGACTTGTATCTAAATCATTTTGAAATTATCACGACTCTCTGACTTGTATCTAAATCATTTTGAAATTACCACGACTCTCTGACTTGTATCTAAATCATTTTGAAATTATCACGACTCTCTGACTTGTATCTAAATCATTTTGAAATTACCACGACTCTCTGACTTGTATCTAAATCATTTTGAAATTACCACGACTCTCTGACTTGTATCTAAATCATTTTGAAATTATCACGACTCTCTGACTTGTATCTAAATCATTTTGAAATTATCACGACTCTCTGACTTGTATCTAAATCATTTTGAAATTACCACGACTCTCTGACTTGTATCTAAATCATTTTGAAATTACCACGACTCTCTGACTTGTATCTAAATCATTTTGAAATTACCACGACTCTCTGACTTGTATCTAAATCATTTTGAAATTACCACGACTCTCTGACTTGTATCTAAATCATTTTGAAATTATCACGACTCTCTGACTTGTATCTAAATCATTTTGAAATTACCACGACTCTCTGACTTGTATCTAAATCATTTTGAAATGACCACGACTCTCTGACTTGTATCTAAATCATTTTGAAATTATCACGACTCTCTGACTTGTATCTAAATCATTTTGAAATGACCACGACTCTCTGACTTGTATCTAAATCATTTTGAAATTATCACGACTCTCTGACTTGTATCTAAATCATTTTGAAATTATCACGACTCTCTGACTTGTATCTAAATCATTTTGAAATTATCACGACTCTCTGACTTGTATCTAAATCATTTTGAAATTATCACGACTCTCTGACTTGTATCTAAATCATTTTGAAATTATCACGACTCTCTGACTTGTATCTAAATCATTTTGAAATTACGATTCTCTGACTTGTATCTAAATCATTTTGAAATTACCACGACTCTCTGACTTGTATCTAAATCATTTTGAAATTATCACGACTCTCTGACTTGTATCTAAATCATTTTGAAATTACCACGACTCTCTGACTTGTATCTAAATCATTTTGAAATGACCACGACTCTCTGACTTGTATCTAAATCATTTTGAAATTATCACGACTCTCTGACTTGTATCTAAATCATTTTGAAATGACCACGACTCTCTGACTTGTATCTAAATCATTTTGAAATTATCACGACTCTCTGACTTGTATCTAAATCATTTTGAAATTATCACGACTCTCTGACTTGTATCTAAATCATTTTGAAATTATCACGACTCTCTGACTTGTATCTAAATCATTTTGAAATTATCACGACTCTCTGACTTGTATCTAAATCATTTTGAAATTATCACGACTCTCTGACTTGTATCTAAATCATTTTGAAATTACGATTCTCTGACTTGTATCTAAATCATTTTGAAATTACCACGACTCTCTGACTTGTATCTAAATCATTTTGAAATTATCACGACTCTCTGACTTGTATCTAAATCATTTTGAAATTACCACGACTCTCTGACTTGTATCTAAATCATTTTGAAATTACCACGACTCTCTGACTTGTATCTAAATCATTTTGAAATTATCACGACTCTCTGACTTGTATCTAAATCATTTTGAAATTATCACGACTCTCTGACTTGTATCTAAATCATTTTGAAATTACGATTCTCTGACTTGTATCTAAATCATTTTGAAATTACCACGACTCTCTGACTTGTATCTAAATCATTTTGAAATTATCACGACTCTCTGACTTGTATCTAAATCATTTTGAAATTATCACGACTCTCTGACTTGTATCTAAATCATTTTGAAATTATCACGACTCTCTGACTTGTATCTAAATCATTTTGAAATTATCACGACTCTCTGACTTGTATCTAAATCATTTTGAAATTATCACGACTCTCTGACTTGTATCTAAATCATTTTGAAATTATCACGACTCTCTGACTTGTATCTAAATCATTTTGAAATTATCACGACTCTCTGACTTGTATCTAAATCATTTTGAAATTATCACGACTCTCTGACTTGTATCTAAATCATTTTGAAATTATCACGACTCTCTGACTTGTATCTAAATCATTTTGAAATTACCACGACTCTCTGACTTGTATCTAAATCATTTTGAAATTACCACGACTCTCTGACTTGTATCTAAATCATTTTGAAATTACCACGACTCTCTGACTTGTATCTAAATCATTTTGAAATTACCACGACTCTCTGACTTGTATCTAAATCATTTTGAAATTATCACGACTCTCTGACTTGTATCTAAATCATTTTGAAATTACCACGACTCTCTGACTTGTATCTAAATCATTTTGAAATGACCACGACTCTCTGACTTGTATCTAAATCATTTTGAAATTATCACGACTCTCTGACTTGTATCTAAATCATTTTGAAATGACCACGACTCTCTGACTTGTATCTAAATCATTTTGAAATTATCACGACTCTCTGACTTGTATCTAAATCATTTTGAAATTATCACGACTCTCTGACTTGTATCTAAATCATTTTGAAATTATCACGACTCTCTGACTTGTATCTAAATCATTTTGAAATTATCACGACTCTCTGACTTGTATCTAAATCATTTTGAAATTATCACGACTCTCTGACTTGTATCTAAATCATTTTGAAATTACGATTCTCTGACTTGTATCTAAATCATTTTGAAATTACCACGACTCTCTGACTTGTATCTAAATCATTTTGAAATTATCACGACTCTCTGACTTGTATCTAAATCATTTTGAAATTACCACGACTCTCTGACTTGTATCTAAATCATTTTGAAATGACCACGACTCTCTGACTTGTATCTAAATCATTTTGAAATTATCACGACTCTCTGACTTGTATCTAAATCATTTTGAAATGACCACGACTCTCTGACTTGTATCTAAATCATTTTGAAATTATCACGACTCTCTGACTTGTATCTAAATCATTTTGAAATTATCACGACTCTCTGACTTGTATCTAAATCATTTTGAAATTATCACGACTCTCTGACTTGTATCTAAATCATTTTGAAATTATCACGACTCTCTGACTTGTATCTAAATCATTTTGAAATTATCACGACTCTCTGACTTGTATCTAAATCATTTTGAAATTACGATTCTCTGACTTGTATCTAAATCATTTTGAAATTACCACGACTCTCTGACTTGTATCTAAATCATTTTGAAATTATCACGACTCTCTGACTTGTATCTAAATCATTTTGAAATTACCACGACTCTCTGACTTGTATCTAAATCATTTTGAAATTACCACGACTCTCTGACTTGTATCTAAATCATTTTGAAATTATCACGACTCTCTGACTTGTATCTAAATCATTTTGAAATTATCACGACTCTCTGACTTGTATCTAAATCATTTTGAAATTACGATTCTCTGACTTGTATCTAAATCATTTTGAAATTACCACGACTCTCTGACTTGTATCTAAATCATTTTGAAATTATCACGACTCTCTGACTTGTATCTAAATCATTTTGAAATTATCACGACTCTCTGACTTGTATCTAAATCATTTTGAAATTATCACGACTCTCTGACTTGTATCTAAATCATTTTGAAATTATCACGACTCTCTGACTTGTATCTAAATCATTTTGAAATTATCACGACTCTCTGACTTGTATCTAAATCATTTTGAAATTATCACGACTCTCTGACTTGTATCTAAATCATTTTGAAATTATCACGACTCTCTGACTTGTATCTAAATCATTTTGAAATGACCACGACTCTCTGACTTGTATCTAAATCATTTTGAAATTATCACGACTCTCTGACTTGTATCTAAATCATTTTGAAATTATCACGACTCTCTGACTTGTATCTAAATCATTTTGAAATTACCACGACTCTCTGACTTGTATCTAAATCATTTTGAAATTATCACGACTCTCTGACTTGTATCTAAATCATTTTGAAATTATCACGACTCTCTGACTTGTATCTAAATCATTTTGAAATTATCACGACTCTCTGACTTGTATCTAAATCATTTTGAAATTATCACGACTCTCTGACTTGTATCTAAATCATTTTGAAATTATCACGACTCTCTGACTTGTATCTAAATCATTTTGAAATTATCACGACTCTCTGACTTGTATCTAAATCATTTTGAAATGACCACGACTCTCTGACTTGTATCTAAATCATTTTGAAATTATCACGACTCTCTGACTTGTATCTAAATCATTTTGAAATTATCACGACTCTCTGACTTGTATCTAAATCATTTTGAAATTATCACGACTCTCTGACTTGTATCTAAATCATTTTGAAATTATCACGACTCTCTGACTTGTATCTAAATCATTTTGAAATTATCACGACTCTCTGACTTGTATCTAAATCATTTTGAAATTATCACGACTCTCTGACTTGTATCTAAATCATTTTGAAATTATCACGACTCTCTGACTTGTATCTAAATCATTTTGAAATTATCACGACTCTCTGACTTGTATCTAAATCATTTTGAAATTATCACGACTCTCTGACTTGTATCTAAATCATTTTGAAATTATCACGACTCTCTGACTTGTATCTAAATCATTTTGAAATGACCACGACTCTCTGACTTGTATCTAAATCATTTTGAAATTATCACGACTCTCTGACTTGTATCTAAATCATTTTGAAATTATCACGACTCTCTGACTTGTATCTAAATCATTTTGAAATTATCACGACTCTCTGACTTGTATCTAAATCATTTTGAAATTACGATTCTCTGACTTGTATCTAAATCATTTTGAAATTACCACGACTCTCTGACTTGTATCTAAATCATTTTGAAATTATCACGACTCTCTGACTTGTATCTAAATCACTTTGAAATTACCACGACTCTCTGACTTGTATCTAAATCATTTTGAAATTACCACGACTCTCTGACTTGTATCTAAATCATTTTGAAATTATCACGACTCTCTGACTTGTATCTAAATCATTTTGAAATTATCACGACTCTCTGACTTGTATCTAAATCATTTTGAAATTACCACGACTCTCTGACTTGTATCTAAATCATTTTGAAATTACCACGACTCTCTGACTTGTATCTAAATCATTTTGAAATTACCACGACTCTCTGACTTGTATCTAAATCATTTTGAAATTATCACGACTCTCTGACTTGTATCTAAATCATTTTGAAATTATCACGACTCTCTGACTTGTATCTAAATCATTTTGAAATTATCACGACTCTCTGACTTGTATCTAAATCATTTTGAAATTACCACGACTCTCTGACTTGTATCTAAATCATTTTGAAATTACCACGACTCTCTGACTTGTATCTATATCAGAACTAACAAATTTTGGTCACTTAATATTATGCTCATGCAACACGTCAAAGGAGTGAGTACGTATCAAATTGCGATCACCCCTCTCTCCCTTTATATTGCCAATTCCAAAGGATCTCATTGGGAAAACAAGTTTGGAAAAAAAATGCTTAATGATACACACCTGTAAATCAAAAAGGCGTTGCACCATCAGTCATTTTACTCTTACGTTCCAATTACCTTTTTCATCCTACATTGAATATTTTTAACATGACTTACGTTCCATACCTTACATGCACTTTGAAATTAACTGATCAAATTGCAGGTTCATTTTATAATAATATAATATGTAAATTCATACTTTAATAATTAATTGATCAATAAATTATCTTTGATAAATTTATGAAACCACATAAATTACTATTATTCTCTTTGGTTTTATTGAATGTCAAAATGAATTATGGTCGAATCTCGACTACTAGTTAATATAAACAGATAAAACGAAGTACCAGTACTAGGAATTAGTATATAATAAGACTTATTTCTTGTTCACATTCGTAATATAATCATCGCTAATTGGCCAGTGCCTATATAACAACTACGTAGTTGCTCTCGTCGACAGTCGCTGTTAATCAATAATCTATACATATAATAAAAGGCTAACGGGACGAAATCTGTACATGAAATATTTTAAAGAAAAAATACTCTGGGAGGGTTTACAATCAAAGACAGAACACATTTCTATAGTTTTTAAAATTTTTGTCTGTCTGTCGGTCTGTCTGTCTGTCTGTCTGTCGTTTGTACAGGATTCACGCAAAAACTACTGGACGGATTTTGACGAAATTTGGTATGGTAGTAGCTTCTACACCGGTATAACATTTAGGCCATGCTTTACATATATATCACATTTGTATGTCTGTTTATTTTACTTTTAAGAAAACATAAAAGAGAAGAAATTTACGCAAAAACTACTAAACAGATTTTCACGAAATTTTGTAAGGTAGTAGTTTATACATCGACATAATATACTAGCTTCTGCTCTCGACTTCTTCCGCGTGTAATAGTTACATTTAGCCCCCGAACCCGAGAAAAATCTCTGTTTTGGAACATTCTTCATTGATGCTTAACCCCTATTGGTCTTAGCTTGATGCTATATAGTATATAGCCTACCTCGATAAATGAGCTATCTAAAACTCTTCAAATCTGAGCAGTAATTTCTGAAATAAGAGCGTTTAAGCAAACAAACTCTTCAGCTTACTGTAACAAGACCAAATCTGTACATTAAATATTTTTTGAAAATTATAATCGGGGTAGACTTACAATTTTTTGTCTATCTGTCGATCTGTCCCTTTGAGCACGCATCACTCTGAAAGTACTGGACCAATTTGGACGAAACTTGACATATGGTTTAACTAATATTACAAGGTAACATTTAGGATACTTTTTATCCCATAAAACGCAAGGGGTTCTGCAGGATAACGAAAGACAAAAAATTGTAGTTAATATAACTAGGCTTTTTTGCGACACCTTAGTACAAGAGCCAGCAACGTTGGAAGAACGAGAATTTTAGAAAAGCTGGTTCTTTAATATGTAGATATATTATATTATGCCCTTCCAAACAGGATTCAGGATACCTGGCAATCGGTTAACGTTGTGTTTTTTAATGCGCATCACACCTTTACAGGTCAAAATTTGGATTTATAAATAATTTTAGGAAAAAAATGTTTGGTTACTTTTTAACCCGATTAAAACATGAGTCTATCACTGCCAGACAATTTTGTTATTGACAATAATGTGCCTGACGATATTTTTTATAATTAAATAATTCATTTCAAACGATTTTATTTTTTCCATTGCAAAGAACATATTTCATTTTATATACCATTACGATATTGAGATTTCACAGTAAACACTGAAAAACAACGATAAACGTAGACATATGACTTGAGACTGAAGCCATCTTGAATACATGCATCTATAACAGGCGTTTCCACAATTATCGCTATCTTTATCATACATAAAATGGGGTAAACATATCAATACAGTTGGAGAATCTAGCTCTAACTTTCTAAACGTTTTCAAAGCATTAGCCGGTTTTAATTAAGGTGTTCAACCATAACATTTAGTTCGTTTATACTTCAATATTACACGCAGTCGAATTGACTATGCGAGCTTTCTTTGTGATAGTAGTGCTCAGGTTAACCTCTATAAACTTGAAAAAGTCCAAAACCAGGCCATGAGAATTATCGGGGGTTTCATTACAAGTACTCCAATCTATGTTATGGAAAGCGAATTAAGCATATGGCCGTTACATCGTAGGAGACAATATTTAGCTGGCAAATTTCTATTTAAATTTAAGTCATTCGAAAAAAACGAACTGTCCACCCCTTTCCAATCACTCTATTGGCGTAAAAGAAAAATACCATTATTAGTTTCTATTTTTTCTCAATATAAAAATACTCCAATTCAAATAAGTATAAAACATGAAATGTTCACTTTACACACCTGGGTCGATAACATTGATTTGCACAATAAAATTAAAATAAATGTAGATGGTATTTGGAAGCCAAAGCGTCAATATGATATTCTTAAAATAAAAGATATTTGTCTTCAATATATAAATACATATTATCAAAATTTTGTTAAAATATACACTGACGGATCTAAAGCTGGTAATTATTTAGGAGCCGCATTTTTTTAGTCAAATTCCAAAACTTTTATGAAATTTCAAATTGATGAAAATATTTCAATTATGCACACTGAATTGATAGCAACTGCAAAGGCTTTATCATTTGCACAATCAACTGAGTCCATTAAGATTGTTATTTTATCCAATTCAAAAAGTGCTCTTCAACACGTAGCTCAATATACCTCGACTTTTCGAGGAATACTGATAGCCTACACTATTTTGAAGCAATTACTAGATTTCAAAGCAAAGAACAAAGTAATTGTTTTACAATGGATCCCTTCTCATATAGGTATAACTGGGAATGAAAGCGCTGATCTTTTAGACAGAGAAGGATCCTCCGAAGGTGCTCCTATTAATATTTTACCAACTTACTTGGATGTATGCTCAGTATTTAAAAATAGCTGTTACTCGCATTGGAAGGAATACTTTGATAAGCGTTCTAAAATAAAACGAATATGGTACAGAACGATTCAGCCACGCCCCTTAAGGTCACCATGGATTGATGACAGTACGATTTGCCGTCGGGAAGCAATCACAGGAATAAGATTACGCTCAGAAAACATCCCGTGTAAACAGTTCGCCTACCTGATGCGTAAAGTACGATCACCCCTCTGCCAGAGTTGTGAGTTCATTGATGATGTGCACCACATCCTGGCAGAATGTGTTCAAAACGAAGATATTAGATCTCGGCTTAATGCCCCTGGTTCGTTCCACACTGGTTTGTACAATTCGTTATTGTCTGACCCCACTTCGAAAGATGCTAAAGAATTGTACAAAATTAATGTAAGCTATTGTTAAGTTTATTGTCATTCTTATTGTTATATACTTGTATGTCACTTAGGCGATATAGTTGCGCAGGCGACTAAGCCTTCATTAAAAAAAATAATAATAATAATATTAAAATTGCAGCTATCTTAACATGGTTTGAACATACTTTATTTTATTTACCAAAAAATAGCATCGGGCACATTATTGTTAATAACAAAAATGTCTGGCACTAATAATTTCATGTTTTAGTGGCGATTTAAAGTTAGTAGAAAACAAAACATTCAAAAATTATATAAAAATCAATATTTTTGCATGTAAAGGTGCGATATGCACTAATAAATGCAACGTTTACCGGCAGCCAGGTAGCTCGCACACTGTTCGGAAGAATATAATGATATATAAAAAAACTGGCTTATTGAAATTCTTTGTCAAAACCGTTCCTAGCTCTTAGACAAATAGTTACAGGCAAGTGACATTTGACGCGTCGTGCTCATATCTTTTTAATAGTTATTTTTTTCTGCAATACATTGGAATGTGAAAATGTTTTAATACAAGTTGAAAATAGTTATGATATCATTTATGGTTCATTTATCATTATTTATTTTATGAATATATTTTATCGTTTAATTTACAATTTAACTCCATCAACTTGATATTTTATAATGTAAACTCTACTGACTGTATAGTAAACGTCTACAAAAAAGGGAAAGGAACTTCGTTAGGACCTGGGGATCCATAGACCTCTAAAGCTTTTTTACACATTACCGCCTATATATGTAGGTTAGTTTTTATTTTAATGGAACCCGGTAGATGATGCTACGAACGGGTTGTAGGCTTATTTTAAAACCATACCACATACCATCTGGGTATATGTTTGAGTGAGTCCCTTGATAGTTTGGATTCACAATTGGAAACCGTAGGTGTGGCTGCAATAAGGTTTAAGATTTATTAAAATTTTTCGCGTTTAAAAATACAATTGTCACCAGTGATAACCGATTTGGTGCAGACAAAGTTGCACGGGTCAGCTAGTAGTAATATATACACAATCAAATTTTACAATGTAAATGACAGGCAAATTGAAACAATAACTATGATACAATTTGGCTGTGATGAAATTTGTAATGATAGATTCTGATGATTTTTTTGTGAGTTGATTCGAGAATGGTTTAGATTCACAATTATATTTAATAGTTGGCGCTGCGGTTGAATTTTAGGGTTTTTTTATTATCAAGGCAGAACAACGTCCGCCGGGCTCGCTAGTAATCATATATTACTACGTTTTGCTCATGGTATCGCTCCCATCAATTTCTTCATCTTATTTCTATGTCTATCTATATTATCTATAACCTGTCTATGTGTATAAAATAATTGTTGGTGTATCTAAAATCGAGAAATCAATGATCATAAAAGTTGATAAACTGGCACACCCAACTGTTCTTACGTGGGGAAGTTTTCCATTCTATTCAATTTACTACTAGTTGGGTACTGTAGCAAACCATCTTCTGTAGTGCCTCATCTTTTTATCGAACTCACTAACGCTATTGGTTTGACGGGCCGGACCGGATTTAAATCCGTATAACGGAAAAAATCCGTAGTAGATATTTGAAAACATGATATTTTCGCGTTATCTACACTGACGGCACTGCAAACATTACAATAAATAATAACAGTACGAAACGTTGAGTACTGTTAATAATGTTGATATCATTACATATTATTAAACAAAATCCTCCGCCACGTCTGCCTGTCTATTCGCGATAAGCTCAAAAACTACTGCGTGGATTTTCACGCGGTTTTCATTAATACATAGAGTGATTCACGATGAAGCCTTGGGTATATACTTTGTCAAGATTTTTTATAAATTGGTTTAAATATAACGATAATTGTTGAATAGTCTAGCCGCGTGGGAACTTTTGTCGAAAACACTGCCAAATCCCTTTGAAATATTAGGTCTTTACCTATGAAATTGCCGTTTTGTATGAAAAAATTTAAACAAATTTTTTTCATGTATTTTTTATTTGTATTAATCGAAGTAATCATCCATGCAATCAATGCATCTTTGCCAACGCAGTGGCAGTTTATTGATGCCCTTCTTAAAGAAATCAGCTGGACGGGAGGCAACAAATTCTTCAAAAGCATTTTGTACTGCCTCTCGGGTATTGATTTTTTTTCCCGCCAAGGAGTTATCCAAATTCTGGAAAAAGTAGTAGTCTGTAGGCGCAAGGTCTGATGAGTAGGGCGGATGACGGAGAACTTCCAACCCCAGTTCTTGCAACTTGGAGACCGTCTGCTGTGCAGTATGAGGTCGCGCGTTGTCGTGCAGGAGCAGCGGAGACGAGCGATTGACCAATGCTGGTTGGAGATATGCCAGCTTCTCCATCATTGTGTTCAGTTCTTCACAGTACACATCTGCAGTAATGCTCACCCCGTTTGGTAAGAAGCTGTGATGAATCACACCGGCGCTAGACCACCAAACAGTGACCATCACTTTTCTAGGGGTAAGTTTTCGTTTAGGGCATTGTTTAGGTGCTGAACCAGGATCCAACCAACTTGCTGAGCGCTTGCGGTTATCAAACAGAATCAATTTTTCATCGCAGGTAACAATGCGGTTCAAAATTCCTTCATTTGTGTGTCTGTTGAGCAGTGCAAGTTACGTCTCGACGCGTACTTCGCGCTGGCGATCATTGAGTTCGTGGGGCACCCATTTGTCAAGCTTTTTTACCTTGCCAATTTGACACAAATGGACCAATATTGTTTTGACGCTAACGTCGAAAGCTGCTGCTAATTCAGCCGTAGATTGTGTATCATCAGCTTCCACAATCGCCTTTAATTTGTCATTATCGACCAAAGTCTTCGGACGACCGCGAGGTTCATTTTTCAGGTCGAAATTCCCAGAACGTAAGCGAGCAAACCAATAACAGGTGGTGCGTTGGTTTGTAGTGTTAGCTCCGTAAACGTTGTTGATGTTGCGTGCCGCTTGTGCCGCGTTGCTGCCACGACGGTACTCATATTCCATAATTACTCGAATTTTTAACGTACCCATGATGACAAAAAAGAATGAAATGCGATGAAAATGTAACACTAATCAATAAACAAATGCCTACTTTTGGAAAAAGAATTCCATGTTTTTTAAATAAAATTAATTTGAAATTAGAATTCTTAGCCAAACAAAAATTATTTTGATTTGAAATGGCCAGTACTGCAGAACGGCAATTTCATAGGTAAAGACCTATTATAACAGAACAATTGGGATAATAAACGGCGTAGGCGAAGTCGCGGGAATCAGTAAGTATATAAACAAAATGTATCCCATTTAAGAGTGAAAATAGAGTGAAATTTCATGTTCCGAGTTAATTTATATTCAAACACGGACGTCGTGAAGATCCGGTTAACATGAACCGCGACAGACAGTCGGACGCCCCGGCCGCTTCACTAACATATTATATAGCTTAACACGTCTGCATTGAATATATAATAATATTAAACGCATTACCAGCAGACAGTCACTAATATCATATCTCGATACTGCATCGAAGAATTTGGATCGATATGAATTTCATCCAACTATAATAGGCCTGTTCTTCCAGTGTAGGAATCTAATATGACGAAAAATCACCAAACTGGCTGACCAAGTGACGAAACAGGTGCCTAATTCAAATCACTGTCTTTGATTTAGCGAGTTAGATATAGCCGCCTTATCACGTATATGTGATTAAAAAAAAGAGAAAAAGAGAAAGAGAAAAAAAAAGAGATATGTGATTAAAAAGATTAAAAAGTGTGAAAATAAATAATTTGTTTTATCCGTGTATATGGTTATCGCTTGACCATAATAAGTAACGCTGTTAGCTAAGGGGGTGTCCATTAAATACGTTTAAGGAGTTGAAGGGAAAGGGGGTTAAGCCGAAACTCACTAAATCGGATGTGAAAGAGAGGGGGGCTTTCGGCAAATATTAGGTTTTTGTTTTTGCAGCGAAAAATAGTTCAAAATGTGAGAAAATCATGTATGATAAACATGTTTCTAGACTAAAATATGCCGAAATCTGACACAATTCTTGTATATATTAAAATCTATGAATAGGTGTAAAGTTTTTTTTTTTTTTTCGAACTGACTACGCTATTGACCAAGCAAGGTCTTAACAGCTTCACCAGACTACTAAGGCGAGCGCTTAAGGCACTCAGCCGATTTTATTTTGACAACTAGCTCAAGGATGCGCGGCACACCTCGGCTTTGGCTGTTGCCTGATACATGCAATTCGCGACCTATCTGAGCTAACCTAAGCTAAGCTAACTATTCATACATATATGAGTTGTTGAAACATATATGTGTACCAAGCATACATACCTCAACAACTCTTATATATATTTCGTATCGGATAATATTCTAAGCTATTTCAGTTTGATAAGGGAAAAAAATAAAACCCTTCCACTTGCATGTGTAAGTATGTATGCGTGCACGTGCGTGGAGGTAATGTTGTCGCAGTGATGTAAGATTTTGTATCACTGTATCGCGCGAGCAACGTACTCAAGGGCTCCACGCCGAGGGAACGGACCTAGGCTTGAGCCGCTGCCGAGGGGGGCCTAGTCTGGTGTGCGGGAGCGAAATTTACCCCCAGACCACGGCGGCGTGATCTGTGGTTACGCGGGCGTGGGCGTGAGCACGCTCTGTTTGGAGAGACAGGCTGGTACTGATCGTTCACTGCCGTTATTTCATCGGGAGGGTCGGTAAAAATATGTCGCGGACGTCTTTTACAACGCACAGCGTTTGGTACGGGTTCGTATTTTGTGGCGGATACCACTAACGGACTGGGACGATTCGCGGCTTTTTCAAAATAACTAATCGTAAGTGATTTTACGTATGCCCAGATAGAAGGCATCTCTAGGTCCCTATGTAGATCACGTAGCACCGGTTACTTTACGTAAAACGCGGTTTTGAAGAACCTGCAACTTATGAAAATTATCTTTCGACATATACGCAAAAACGGGACTGCTATATGTCATCACGGGACGGATACACGTCTTATACAAAGTGAGCTTGTGTCTGAGGGGCATCTTACTCCTATGACAAAGCAACGGATGGAGGCGACCCAAGACCATAGCGGCTTTGTTTCGCACTCTATCTATATGTGACTCGAAATTTAAATGTTTATCTAATGTAACACCGAGATATTTGACCTCGTCGGCCCAAGGTATATCGGTTCCGTATAGCCTGATGGGCTCGACGTCGGCGTCGACGTCGTAAAGGATCGAAGAGTATCGCGGCGCTCTTATCAGGATTAACTTCAATACGCCATCGACGAAACAATTCACAGAGTGTGCAAACGGCCTTTTCGATGCGCTTCCTAAGAATGTCCGACCGCAAGCTGGAAGTGTAAATAACGGTATCGTCAGCATAGCAACCTACCTCGACCCGTTTAGACCGAGGTAGGTCACTGATGAACAGATTGAAGAGCGAGGGCGCGAGTATGGAGCCCTGTGGCACACCTGAGCGTATCGGGTGGGGCAGGGATAGTTCCCCATCCACTCTAAAGCGGAAAGTCCTATCAGTGAGATAATCGTGGATAATATGAATTAACTTATCGGGTACGTGATATTTACATAATTTATGGACGAGCCCTCCATGCCAGACCTTATCGAAGGCTTTGGCGACATCGAAAAAGACTGCAATTGTGCGTTTCGGTTTACGTTTCGGGTCGGCATTAAAATTAGAGAAAATGTACTCCGTGAGGCGGTGTACTTGATTCGTGCAAGAGTGTTCGGCACGAAATCCGAACTGCTCAGGTGGTATTAATTTTAAATCTGTAATCGAGACCTGGAGACGGTTCAGAAGGAGCCGCTCGTATAGTTTACCTAATGTATCTAATAGGCTAATCGGGCGATAGGTGTAAAGTGATTTAGTACTGGTATATCGAAATGTAATGTAATAATAATTGTAAATAAATAAATCAAATTATGTTTTTACGAATAATTCAAGGGCATTTATATTTTTGAAACATTTGAGAATAAGGGAGGGAGAGGGCTCTCGGGACAAATCTCGCGGAATCTCACCAGGGAGAGAGGGGTGGTCAAACAATTCTCAAAAACGTTTCACGTAATTACTGGACGACCCCTAACCAAATCAGATTGGCATTAACAAACCCCTTTCACATTATGTCATAATAATTTTAAGAATATCTCGCTTATTCGTTAGTACAGTGGCATTTCAACGGTGACTGTTACCGGATATTTATCTCTCATTCTGCATATAGTTGTTCTAATGAAAACAACATCGACTAAAACATAGTCATGTTTAAAAGTAAGTTCTAAGAAAAATGTATTTCAAATGGAGTTATTTATATAATTACTTAGTATTCATAAAATTAGCTACTGCATTATAATGTTTGAAAACATTTATATTACAGCTAGGGTAGTCACTTGTGGAACTCGATTGTATAGGAACTCTATTGCAGACTTTGAATTGACAGTATAACGGCACCGATCAAATTTAAGCTAAAAAGAGATAAAATTTACAGCATCAATGGAAGATTTTTAATTAAAGATAAATGTATACTTTAATACTGAACAGAATTAATCTAATGCACTTTCCAAGTGTTTTTAAATATGAGACATCCAGACTCCCAGTCGACGCGTCGACGCGACGCGCCGCGCCGGCGAGTTGGATCGATCGACAACCCTAGTCACGGCTGGCATCATAAAATAAGAAAATGTAGACTGTTTATTTCGTATAAAATAACATAAAGTAGAGTTACGCAGGCTATTTGCCAAAACTGTATGCCAGGAATATAGTATTAATATATGATTTATTAAAATTACACTATTACGAGCGATGGCGGCATGGCAGGCGGGCTGGCAGAACGCACGACGCCGTCAAAAGACGAATGCTTCCTGTTTCAAAATAAAACATTTAAAAAACCTATAGCCAGGGTAACTACAACCTACGACAGAATTCCACGACTTTGTGATGTGCATGTATCTATAATAAACTTTATATAATTATTACTGATTCTATAAAATAGAGGCAGTCATCCTTATCACTATTATTCATCCAAGAACTTCTTGTTCGGTAAGAATAAACTTGCAATGACAGGACATCTATACTCAACTAAAGGGTACCCATAACCTTATCTTGCCTCAGTCACATATTTTAGCAGAAATATCAACAGTTTAAAATAATAAAAAAAATTAAACATTAAGGACTACAATTACATACGACACTGCAAATAAACTATTTAAATATATAAAAATCCAGTGTCATGATGTTTGTCCACGATGAACTTTGAAACTTCTCAACCGACCTTCATGAAACGTTGGCAATATATAATTTAGTCAAACTTGAGGAGAATAATTTATATTTCGATTAATGGCGTCAATATTTTTTAATTACAAATTAAATGATTGTCAATTTTGATTTTCGTCAGTCTCGAACAGACGGCGTTTTAAATTAGTTTGTTGACAGAAAACTCTAGGACCGGCTGTTATAGTTATCTCATAGATGGCGCCAGGTTTCAATTTTGAATTTCTTTTTCAACTCTAGTTTATGTTATGGTGCACGTATTCTGTTAATATATTTACCACGTAACCTCGCTTTTTCTGTAGCAAGTATGTAGGCAAACTAATTACCTCATACCTAAATACCGGACACTTCATCATAATTATAATTTAACATGTAATCACTGAGACACAGCAACGCGTGGCCGCATCAGCTAGTACGTATATAAAAATGATTTCTGTACTGTCTCGGGCGTTATAAATAAATACACGCGTTAAACTATATGGGTATATCGCGTCACTTTCCGTGAATTTCTTAGAAATTCGTTGTGAATAAAGCCAAGTTTGATGTCGTCACGTTATGCAGACTGAATCACAAGTTATGTCGTAGTCGTACGTACAGAACGCCACCACACGTCTCGGTGGTCATACGCGAAGTGATCAGTAAGCAAAGTCACTTTTAATTTACTTTATCTCTACCTAATTGATGTATAATAGGTTTTTTTAATCAAATTATAAGCGGATTATATCCCTGAATAAAATCTTATATTATACAATTCTCAACAATTACTCAACAAAAAATAATCACTTTGTTGTATTAGAGACATTCTGTTTTGGCTGTAATTATTACATATTATAAGTTATTTTATAAAAACCCATGTAAGCTGTTGAATTTCCAAATAAATAAATAAAATACACGGAAATTGACTTATACAGCTGCCCAGTAAATTTTGAGTCATCTGTTTTTTTCTTCTGTTACAAGAGATCAAGAAAATTAAGATCATTCCAAAATTCAAACAAACTGCCAATTTTATGGCCCTCTAATATATATGCGAAAACAAACACACCTAAATCACGGTCTCTAAAACCAATCACAATAAAAGGTTGCTTACTCCTGTAGAATAAATTCGTACACAAGTGTGCTTTCAAGACCAATCAATTCAAAAATATAAATTAACAATTGTAATGGATTATTTATAACATATTTTACAAAACAAACTCATTAATATTATTACTGTGCCAGATTATCAATAAATTTTCAGGTCGCAATTGAATCAACAATCTGGAGTTTGTAAAAAAACATTAATTAAATAAACCGCAGATGCCATACCGTGTACGTCGTTTACAAACATTTCGGAGGCTAGTGAGTCATGCGAAATGCACTTCTAAAACTGGAACATTATAACAAGACGAACATCACGTTCCCACGGATTTGTACGCAGGGCCTGCCCACTAGAATTCTGACTAGGTAGTTGGTAAACAACAAATTCCTCACTAAGCGCTAAGAACACATGTTGTGGCAACTAAATCGTTTCATAAACCGTTGTTAAGGATCAGGCTAGTTTGTATATTAGTCATCTAAAGGTATTTTATACATAATATTTATGTACTAGCTGTACCCGCAGATCCGCACGCGTTTTTTTTTTAATTGTATTGAAGAAATATAAAATTGTGAGACCATGTACAATTATAGAGATACTCTTTAAAACAATTGTAAGTACGACACGCACGCCACCTACAGTGGCATGTAACGTATACATTAGATATATAAATACTAACAGTGTGTCAAATGAGGTTTATCATCTGCAACATATTTGGAACCTTAACCCACCATGTAACTACCTCAGTGCTCACTTACATTGTATAAGGAACTAATGAAACAATGACTATGATTATATAATATGCCCATATTGTCAATAAGTAATACGTTTATGGTCTTTTAATCCTATTTTTTTAGAAAGACCCCTTCTATCTTCAAAATTACTATTAATAATTATAATGTTGAATTGTATACAATGAATGAGCTGACGTCTTGAAATCCTGCATAAATATAAATCGAGATATAAAACTTTATATGTGTCTAAGCAGTTTTTAATATTCGACAATTTAATAGTGCTCATTGACTTGGATACAATATTCTTATATGTTACTATGGTTACTGAGTTATATAGACGAAAGCGCGGTAAATAAAGCAAAATGACTGAAAAGACAATATAATTCAAATTACATACATAGATATATATGAATTTCAATGATATTTATTCTTGTAGTTCAGTACAACGCACATCTTATGCACATGTTTACAGTGAACAACATATTTTTGCTAAATTTCATGCGGACGAAGTCGCGGGTAATACCTAGTCTAAAATAGAATAACTTAAATTACTTCCTATAAGGTCAGCTATCTGTTAGTGAAAGTCCCGTGAAAATTAGTCAAACCGTTTTGAACATAGCACTGCGGGCGAAGCCACGGTTAACAGCTAGTCTAAATTAAAATAGACTAAATGACTTTTTATAATGTCCGTTATGTGCCCATGAAACTCCCGTAAAAAATGGTCGGACCATTTTGGAGATAGTACTGCAGGCGAAGCCACGGTTAACAGCTAGTATAAATTAAAATTGCCTAAATTATTTTTTATAAGATCAGCTATTTGCCAGTGAAAGTTTGGTGAAGATCAGTCCAAGCGTTTTGGAGATAACGTTGCGGGTGAAGCCATGGTTAACAGCTAGCATAAATTAAAATTGACTAAATTATTTTTTATAACGTCAGCTATCTGCTAGTGAATGTCCCGTGGAAATCTGTTCAACCGTTTTGGAGATAGTACTGCAGACGAAGCCACGGTTCACAGCTAGTCTAAATTAGAGTAGCCTAAGTAACCCGCTGCAATTTTAGCTACCTCCCAGTGAAATTCCCGTCAAAATCGTTCCAGCCGTTTCGGAGATTACCCGGAACAAACAGACAGACAGACAGACCGACAAAAATTTAAAAAATTGCATTTTTGTTATCCGTAGCGTGTATACTTTCATACCCAATCAATAAAAAAAAAATATTTTGATATTACATACAGAGACTTCATTTTTATTATATGTATAGAATATGTATAGATAAATAGGTGAAGATAAAACAGCTCAGTACCTTTTTCTCGTCTGTTTGTTAACTGATTTTCTTTATCCTTCTTTTATTTACTAACGGTTGATGAGATTTAGTATCATGTCTGTCTGTCTGTCTGTTCGTGATAAACTCAAAAACTACTGAATGAATTTTCATGCGGTTTTCACCATTTTTTATCACGGCGGAACAACGTCCTCTGGGCCCGCTAGTCATCAATAAAAACGTATTCAAGAGGATTGTCTTTTTTCCTATCTTGGACGAATCCAAGCTATTATTTATAAGTCTCGTCCGTCATACTTCACGCTCCTGATGCCTACAATCAACAATATTTGTACACTTGAAGCGATGATGGCTTACTTGATAGCATGTTCGGACACTGCATCAATTAAGGTACTTCGAATCCGTACGACTGAGCCGGAGGTCTCGGTGAAGGAAAACATACATGGCAAAATGACAAAAACATGGCATGCTGGTAGGGCTTTTTCTAAGTCTGCTGCGCATAAGCTACCACTCTCAAATTGAAAATTTATCTGTTGTTGTATATGAAGAGATTGAATAGAAAGAGATTGAGAAGAAAAAGAGAATCATATAACCATAACTACTAATAATAATAAAGCCGTTATATGTATGTCTCATTACACAAAACTATTGGATAAAATTAACAATTATTATATAAACACCAAATCCCATCACGAAAACTGTTACGTATACATGATAACGACGTACGGAAATCGTACTTCAGCCTTAAACAGTTATTTACGTTACTTTTATACAACTTGTTTTTTTTATATTTGTTGACGCTACTCCTAGTTGAGTCACCTACATAATTATTAGGACTTCCTATTTTTAAACAGAAATGGCGTAATATTTTATTGGCACGTACGAACTGTTTTTTAACGTATATCGGCCGCTTTTTTTTTTCTCGAACTGACTACGCTATTGACCTAGCAAGGTCTTAACAGCTTCACCGGACTACTCAGGCGAGCGCTGAAGGCACTCAGACGGTTTTATTTTGACAACTAGCTCGAGGGTGCGCAGCACACCTCGGCTTGGGCTGTTGCCTGATACATGCAATTCGCGACCTATCTGAGCTAACCTAAGCTAAGCTAACTATTCATACATATATGAGTTGTTGAAACATATATGTGTACCAAGCATACATACCTCAACAACTCTTATATATTTCGTATCGGATAATGTATACCGGCCGCCTTACTGGACAACTTAAGTACAATTACTCAATGACAATGTATTCTCCTTTATCATAGATCGTCTTCAATCCAGTATAAATTTGTAGTGCTCATGTGATACACTGTGATTAGAGGAATTCACGAGGTTTAATATGAGTTCCAGTAACTTTGAAACACGACTAGGCATTCCATTAATCCCCTGACAATTTTATTTCTTCCGTGACAACCATCGTCAGAGGCACTGCCAATATATGTATATTATTAGAAAACTAGCTGTGCCCGCGACTTCGTCCGTGTGGATCCTTATGTAGAAAAACAACGATTAATAAAGTCATCTGAATGTATTAAGTCCATTTACTTATATACTTTTCTCTCGTACTTAAGTCGCGTCGTCATTAAATGTACAATAACTTTTGATAGACCGAACCGATTTTAATGAAAGTGAGACTAAATGTTACTCGAAGATATGCTTTATGATTTCCTTGAAGAGGTTTTATCATGAACGCAGTATTTTAGCAGTGATGCGTGTTCAAACAAACAGACAGATAGATAGACCACACAAACAGACATTTCTAAAAGCGATTGAAATATATTTTATTCCATATTCCTAGACACCTGCAATATTTTTTTTCACAATAATCTAAAAAGTACAGACGCGTTAGTTTTACATTCTTATTATATGTAAAGGATTGTACTAAACAATCCAGTTGCAGAGTGCTCAAACTACAGAATAATCAGTGATGTTGAAACAATGAATAAAAGTTTTGCAGACCGGCAAAACTTCTCGTAATTCTCGTAGAATATTTTAACCTTGATTCCGCAACCGGTTAGATTAGATCAGGGACTCACCGTTTGAACGCTTTCAGCGTTAAATGAGAAAAAATATACGAAGCTATAGTTTTGTAAGGGTGCGGGAATCATGATCTTTACCGTCCTGGATTATTGCACCCAATATTGTGATTTTAAAAAAGGAAAAAAAAACATGAATGATTTGTGAATGAACTACACCTATAAATATAACTTTTATTTATCTTTATATATAAATTCTTTTGTACGTGTGTATGTCACTGAACTCCTCCTAAACGGCTGGACGAAGACAGACAGACAGATTAAATGGGCGAAGAAATCAACATGATCTAGTATTTCTTCATAAATTACTGCACAATTATATTTCATCTCCCTCCTTGCTGGAGTCTCTAAATTTTAACACCAATTTTGATTATCGTTTTTCTAAAACATTCATCCTTAAAACTTACAAGAATCTTACTACAACATAATTGTACGTATGACTCGTTTATAGAATAAGCTCGCATCCAAGCACATCTCATTAGACATATTAGACCATCGAGCATTCAAATTCAAAAAGACAATGAAACACATATCCATGACTATTTCAACAACAGTTAATATATCATATTTCAATATTCTTCATTACATTCGCCATCTTGTTTTCTCTTCCCCATACCTTTATTTCAGTTTTCATAAATGAATTCATCTTCACTTTTTCGTTTATTCCCATTGTATTTTTGAAGTAAAACTTCTTTAGGCGCGACTAGGAGGTAACTGGACGACAATGCAACGGAAGTTCGTTACGGCAATATCGCGTCACGTTTCTGTACCATCCGGTTAGATAATAATTAATTAAACATAACGTAAACTTCTATTAAATCATAATTCATTTAATTTGTTACTTATCATAGTAATCTGTTTGTACTTTTCTATATTTTATTTACTTTATAACAAAGAGTTGCTAAAAATAATTCCCGTGTTATTTAAGTTCCGAATTAGCTGATAATGGCCTACAGATAACGAAGCTTTGATTTAAATTGTTACTTACCTACATTGAAACCAGATGGCAGTATGGTCGCGCGCCCGTATATACATAATTAATTCTATTGTATGATTTTTTTATTATTATTCAATTTAATATTTCTTATTAATTTTTTTTTTCAAAAATTTTTGATAGATTTGGTTATAAATTATTTATTGATAAAATAAAATAAAAATAAAAAGTTTTACTACAATCGCGTGTGACGGGACGGTTACACGCACTCATTTTTCTTTTTATTATTGTTGTTGACTGTTGCTTTATCCATATGTAAATAAATAAATATGTTATGCTTCATAAAGATAATCTTAAATTGTACGCTGTTATCAGTAAATCCAACTTGGAGATTCAATTACAAACAGTCGGCGATTTACAAAGCTGTGAGAAATAAAAACAAACCATTATCGCGATAACCCCGTAAACTCGACGAAGTGGAACGAAACAACGGCATCGCGAAACGTCCGCGCGCCATGACTCATCGCTTCGGAATGGCCGAATGGCATCGTTGATCGAAAGCGCGAAATGAACAAAAAAAGATATTTGTAGGTAGTTTTTTTTTATTATAGTCGCGACTGTGTTTAGACTGTTATGCCGTACTGCCACGTCTGACGTAAGACGTAGTCAAAAATATGGAGATATGTAATCATTGCGATATTGCGTAGGTGAGATTACGTTTATGCAATTGGATATTAACAAACACCTAACATTCATCAATGAGCATTATCTCGGTAAAAACCGAAAAACAGCCGTCATTTTACACCAAAACATTGTATCGTACTTGCAAATATGTACCATAATACAAAGTAGGATTTACAAAGTACGTGAAACCAAATTTTAATCTGAGAAAAATTGCGTTATACGTATAGTAACGATGAAACAGATAATAACCATAACGCTTTTAACATTTCAGCTATCTCTTAATGAAAATACCATCGAAATCTATCTATTTGTCCATAAACACCCAATTTATTTATGAACGCTTATATAAGCCATATTAAATATATTATCCTTGCCTTATTCCTTACATAATACAAAAGGTACCGTTTCTATCTGTCTAGTCGTTAGTTTGCTTATAAATCAAGAACTACTGAACCGATTTGGATAATAGTTATCCTTAAATCACACATGGTTTTGTGACCTGGTTTTAGTGTATGCTTTGTTACATTACAAAAGATATAGAATAAACTATGAATATAATAATAAAGCACGTTCTTTGCCAACAAGTTATCTAAACTGTAAAATATTAACTTGTATACTTAAACAACATAAATATTTTTTACTAGATAAAGACATCCAATTTGTTTTTATTATTTATGAGGTAAATATAGTGTCAAAGATACCGTAACATAAACATTTTGACATTAAGTCAAGCATTATATAGTTCTATTAAAATCTTAGCGATACCTTTGTATTTCACAAAAGCAAACCCATGCACATAACTAAAGAGTACGTAGAAAAAAAAACGAGTGTTGATTTGCAAGATCAATAATTATATAATTATTAACGCAGTAGGAAATAATAGAAATCTCTAAAACATATAAATTTGCGGACAGTAGAAAATAAAACCTTCCGATACAATTAGGTTAGGATATATTTTGTAACGTAACATTAAAGTTAGTCCTTAGTCCGGTGAAGCTGTGAAGGCCCGTCAGGCTAATAGCGTATTGAATTCGAAATAAAAAGTAATATTAAAATGTTCTTTAATAAAATTTAAAAATAGTATACATATTATGATCCCTTGCATCAGTAACTCCATAAACTGTTTTGTAAAGTAATAAAGAAGTCGTAAATACTGAGACGTAAATATTTCAAAGAAAACGATATTAACCGCGTAATTACTAGGTTCCAGGGAGGATTGCTTCAGATATTACATAGTTATTAAAACGGTGTTTGTTATTTCATAATGTATCTTATTTCCAACTCAGTAGAGTCGTATCGAGCAATTTTATTAAATATTGATAAGATGGACCTACGTTTCTCATAGGTCACCGGTATAATTGCGCAATTACATGTCTCGCAAATAGTTTTATATTATCCTGTAAGAATAAAACGAAGAAACTACTTCGATATTACCGTTAGAAAAAAAGATAGCTACCTGTTACCTATCGCGGCGTCTTCT
This sequence comes from Antheraea yamamai, assembly GCA_036509395.1. Lineage (NCBI taxonomy): Eukaryota > Metazoa > Arthropoda > Insecta > Lepidoptera > Saturniidae > Antheraea > Antheraea yamamai. The sequence continues at coordinate 1,061,823 of AP028447.1, forward strand.
GATACCGTACCTCAGATATAGGAATCAACACAGAGGCCGTTTCATAATATATTATTTATCATTGTTTTTCGTTACTTTATTTAAAAGTTTATTTTAATATCACTCATTTGCATATATTTTTTTATAAATAGCGGGAGTATCTAATTTAAAAACATTTAATTTCTACAAGTTCGAATGATCTATGAGTGGAAATTAGCGCGAACCCAATTTCCCCGTCCGAAAATAAACATCAAAGTGAATCGTGAATTCCACGAGTTATTTTTGATACGAAACGAAAACAAATAAAAAAGGTCTCTTCTTAGTGATTTTTAATTCATCTGAGAATGTGAAATGAATTGGTAATTATCTAATATGTAGAAACAACAATAAGCGTTTAATATTTGCTACTGGCTTTAACTAAGGAAATGTGGCATCAGTGTGGAATCTGATTTTTTTTTAAAGTCTGGTCACTATCTAAATCTAAGTACGATATCAAAAAGATCTTTCATAGTGTTATAAACAGCGTTGCCAACCGTCAAGGAAATACCAGGACGTCCTGCTAGGATCCTTTGTAAAAAGCGCTTACGGGACAATTTTCCGTTAAACTTATTAGCCATGTTTAACACAAAAATGATATGTTGTCTGTAGATATCGCGAATAAATATTGTTATACCTTGACTGTATCACGACCACGATAAAATAAATGAAAAAAAAATTAATTGGCGACCTTGCCCCCGAAACAAAAGAAACTTTCGGGTATAAAAAAACTTTAAAAACGGCTTTATAAAAACGCTGTATTTTATAATTCTTCAACTATAAATGCAAACATCTTAATGCGGCGCACGATGTTTTCTCTCCCTACTGGAGGTTGAACGTAGGACGCTAAAAATATTAAAGTCGTTATTTTAAAAGACTTTAAACGCTATTCGATTCTTCTAATAAAAAGCAATAGAAATGCATCAATGCACGTTTTAGATTGGACTTATAATTTAAGAGTAAATTGAATAAAACTGTTTTCAATGTATGGGTAGCAAACTAAAATTAAGAATACCTCGTTATTTTCGTTAGTTTTCGTTCTGAAAATTTCACACTAACATCTTACCATTATATGTCACAAGTATCCAAAATAACAGATTGCACATTTTCGCACAAAGAAAAAAAAATGTAATATAATAAAAAACCGTTGTCATAATTTCATAAGTTTTTATGCTATTCGAATACTTTATTAAAAAGCAATAAATTTGAATCAGGCCTCTTTTAAGATAGCACTTGTAGTTTAAGAGTCCTGTCCCGCATTCTGAACATGTTTTTCCACGTAAAATTGTAGTGTAAACCTGGCAACCCCGATTAGAAGGGAGCTCGTGCGGTACGCGTGTCAATTAAGCTGACCTTACTAGCTTATGTAAGCGCCATAATTCCAACCGCACTAACATCTATCTATTCACTTTTTTATGAATACGACCTTTTTATTGTAGTTTTTCATTGTTGTATCGTTGATCTTAATTCAATCTATATGTATATAAAAATTGATGTTGGTGTTTTTGTGATCGATAACTTTTTGAAGCGAAAATTTCTTTAGGCGTGTTGAGCGGTATTTTTGGAAGGAGATAAATTTATGATTTCGCGTCATGACATGCTAGTAAATCGTGACTGAACGTATTGCGCTAACGGGACTTGCGTCAGACTAGCGGCCTATGTACGTCTAATATAGATGTTTTGTGTCGAGATTGTGTAGCCCATCATATGTTCGATTAAGTAATAAACTATATAAAAATGTATATAATTGTTGTTAGGAATGCCAATAGATGTGAAAGCCAGACTAATGTTAATAATTTCAATATATAAATTATAAAATTTAAATAATTCATACTACAATTCATTTAAAAATTCAAAAGAGAACACAGTTATTTCATCGTTATGAGTTTTGAATTCTGTCGGTAGTGCTTATGACTGCCTCGACTTTATTTTTATGGAGACCGTTTTTATGCTATCTATTTTAGTATATTCATCACGGGGTTGTGCTAGGCTGTAATTAATAGTTAAATTTTAAATTGTAATTCAACGTGGGCGCAGTCACAGACTAGTACAGTACAAACATTCTTATTTGTTTCAGTACTTCCAAATAGGAATATACGACCAAATTGAATGTTTCTCATAACATTTTCTTGTGTAAACAAACACAAGAGTAGATTTTGAAACTCTGTCAAAATAGGAACCGAAATATGCAACACTTGAAAATCTAAAAATGTATTGATCAATGTAGAAAACACAGCATCTACATATATCCATCATTGGAAAGAGCCGTCGACGAACTGAATCGGGCTATCAACATTCTCAATGTTTTTCTTTAATTAATTGTTTAGTCATTGCAAAGCAACTGCTCGCGGCTTCGTGAGCATAGATTATACATAATTTATGATAACTCGGGAATAACGTAACTTCATATTATTTTTTTTTATCGCATCAATAATTTAACAAACAGTTTATATACAATTTATATTGCTACTACCGGGCCCGAGGGACGTTATCCCGCTCTGATCATTAAAAAAACCTTGACAAATGATATACCTAACCTTCCTCATGAATCACTTTATCTACTAGTGGAAATAACATGAAAATCCGTTCAGTAGTTTCTGAGTTTATAGCGAATAGACAGATAGACAGACAGACGTGGCAGTGAGCTTTTTTTATAATATGTAGTGATAATGCTTTATACAACGCATGTATCGACGTGGAAGTTACTTTCACATGTCACGATCGTTAACATAATCCTAACTAATATTATAAATAAGAACGTGAGTCTATTTGTACGTTACGCTTTCATGCTACACGAAAAAGATGCCAAAGGTACAAAAAAGAACATAAGGTAACTTACATCCAGAAAAACTACTGCTCCCTAAAAATAGGTACGCGAAGGCGCGGACAAAAGCTAGTTTATAATACACTGTTGTCATGGCCTTGTAATTGAATAAATTTTAGATAAAATAAAGTTTATTATAATTACAAATATCGCAAGCTCTAAATACAAAAATAAACGGAAACGTTAGGTATACATATTCGCTACATATTGTAAAAATAAATCCTTCATCGTGTGTCTGTCTGTCTGTTCGCGATAAACTCAAAAACTAGAGCGGATTTAATTAACAGATAGAGAGATTCACGAGGAAGGTTTAGCTATGTAATTTGTCATTTTTTTTTTGTAAATTGGTTGAAAGTGTCGGCGGATTTTTTTTTTTGTAAATTGGTTGCCGGAAGTGTCGGAATAAGTCAAGCCGGTTGGGAACTATCGTCGATAACGGCGCCTAATCCCTTTGAGATATAACAAAACAATTGAAATAATAAACGACGCCGACGAAATCGCGGGAATGAGCTAGTTTACAATATATCCTTGTGTAATTTCGGTATGGAGCATAACCTAAGGCAAAGTGAAGTAACATGAGAAGTCTGACGTCAGGTATGTTCTCGCTTGCTTAGCTCGTCGTTCGACCGGTTTAGCGTGACATTTGTTTACTTGCCACCTGTCATGCCACTGCGAACGACCATCGTTTGTTAAAATTACACATTTTTATACATTTTTTGTTCAATTCACGTGGCAGACAATATGCCAGAGTCAGTATTACGTTCCATATCTATACATATAATAAGAATGTAAATATAACGAGTCTGCACTTTTTAAATGTTTGTAAAAACAATTGTTGCACGTGTCTAGGAATAAATAATAAAATACATTTCAATCAATTTTAGACATGTCTGTCTGTGTGTTTGTATGAACACACTTTACTGCAAAATTACTGCGTTTATGATAAAACGTCTTCCAAAAAACATTAAAGAATATTTTCGAGTAACATGTACTCTTTAATTCATTAAGATCAGTTTGGTCTATCAAAAGTTATTGTACTTTTAATGACGACACGACTTAAATACGAGAGAAAAGTAAATAAGGAAATCGACTTAAAACATTCAGATGACTTTATAAATCGCGGTTTTTTTTACATAAGGTTGCACACGGAGGAAGTGGCTGACACTGTTATTATAATAACAATGCCACATTATCTCAAAATCGCTCTTATTTCAGTATTTTTATATGTTCTTATTCAGTAAATTAAGCTATAATATAGCAACCTCACTAGAATATCTCACTCACTAGAATATCACTAGAATAATTGGGACTTTGAGATATCTAGAGAAACACGTTCCGTGTTATATTTTCAAAACATATCGACTATAACTAGTTATATAATGAGTAGCAAAACAAATTATCGAATCTATATAAATAATCTGGCAAATCTGGCATTGTTCGCACATCACTCCAAAAGCTACTGGATAGATTATGACCAGATTTATTAGTTTGACCTCATAGATACTTGGCGTCTTATGTAATCAAAAAAAATCAGGGTTTAACCATTTAATACAAAGTTATTAAAGTTTTAAGGTACTACGATTTTTATAAGATGTGGTTCTTGTTTTTCCTCTGCTATAAAATATATTATTTAAAAAGATCAACAACGCAAACGAAATCGCGGTGATCAGCTCCTTTGATTGTATTACATGATCCAGTTCTCTCCAGAAAAAAAATGGTTTTCAGTTAAGTTCTCAATTACATAATAGTATTCATTGTCAGGGCAGCGTGCTCAAGTACCGCGTCCGAACCTATTCTCGGGTTTACAAGGAACCTGACCTTTTCATACAACTTCAGAGATAGTGGTAGGATATTGTTTTACTGATCACCGTTAGTTGGTAAGCCGTCACAAACCACATATACATGCTCGAAAGCTTCAAATCTTAGCTCAGCATCTTTGTTAGGACAGCACTACGTCGTGGTGGTTTAGTGGCGTCACCATTGAAATATCAACTCAATGTTCGCTGTTTCGAACCCCGGGCATGTATCAACGAATTTTTCGAAATTCGCCTACATTTACTAATTGAAATTGGTAACACTATCGGCTGACGGTGAAGGAAAACATCGTGAGGAAAACTGAAACTGAGAAATGTTCTTGTAGTACTGTATGTGGGAAGACAGAACTGTGGATTTCTCACTTTAAAATCGCTAATACGTCGTGGGCTGGCGTGGTGATTATACCCATACTTTCCTTCGGGAAGAGGCCTATGATTCTGCAGTGGGTCTCTTACAAGCTGATGATGACATCGTTATTTAAGAACAGTTGAAAATAAGGACAAACGCTAATGTACTTACTACTCGATAAAAAACTCTTATGAGCATATAATAATAGTGAACTTGCCGCATACTGTATTTTAAAATTACCTTTGAATATCCAAAATTACATAGAAGCCCCTAATATGTACTCCTTTCGTTTGTTTTGGTTGACAAAACGATTGAACCAAATGATGATATTGTGATACGTGATTCACACGTACGGGGCTACGAATAGTTTTAGTAACCTTCTAGTTAAGTTCTAGTTGTTTATGTGTATAATTTTACTTTTGAAGTGGAGCGTAACTATAAATTAGGAATATGGGTGTTAACGTGAATTGGGCGTAGATTAACTGTGTATCTATTATATATTGAAATATTAAACTCTTAATTAATGTATTTGCGATTCTGCACATGGTGACGACAGACAGTAAGCCCGGCCTGAAACCCAGGTTACTGTTGAAATGGGGTCTCTTTCAGTATTGAATGCCATAATCGTTTCGGCAATGTTCTAATTTTATAAAATGCTATGTCACACTTTACTCTGATTGTAGTTTTGTGTATTTTTCTCGTATTGATAGCTCTGTCTTACAATAGTGGTACCATTACTCAGCCAGTATCTTTCATCCTAGCGAAATGAATCTTTTAAACAAAATGTGATAGAAATTTTAGGCAGGTCATCCAACAGCGACATCAAACTATATATTTATTTATTCACTCGGATACAATCATAAAATACGTCGAACAAAACTCGAAGTGTTATTAGTGGTTGTCAATATACCAGCGTTACCAGTGCATCTCTTACATGCGGCAGACCTCTCAGTAATAAACAATATAACTTTCACATAATAAAGGAATAAAATTACTTCAACCAAATCATTGTTTCTCCACTTTTTTGTTGTAGCCAACTAAAAATCCAAAAAATTAAAATTATGACTACGATATGTATTATTTGACCTTTCAGAAAGTTTCACATTGTCAGGCTTACATTAAATAAAAGATTTTCATATTAATTTCATATATTTTTAATATACATTAAATTAACGAAGATTAATTTTTAAAGTAGAAATACTCCAATAAAATGACGGTGTATATATAGGGGTCTTACTTTTTAATACCTACATTGCAATCCCATTCTCTTGAAAGTAACTGATTTATGATACCGTTCCTACAGGTTGAGAACCGATGAACTCAATATTATGAACAGATACAGAAAAAAAATCGACCTTCAGATCAGAGCAATAGATCGAAACGTGATCGCCGCCAGTACAAACATTAGCAATAGTTGCATCACCGCGGGCACAGGCGCGGCCCCTCTCCGAATGTTTACTACGCGTCGCGCCGCGCCGTCAAGGCTTACGGTCACACCGTCAAACAAACGTGTGTCACGTTCCAATTTCATTTTATTACAGACTAGCGGGTCCGGCGGACATTGTCCTGCCCTGATAATAAAAAAAATTGACAAATTACATATATACTTAATCTTCCTCATGAATCACTTTATCTACTGGCGAAAACAGCTTGAAAATCCGTGCAGTAGTTTTTTAGTTTATCGCGAACAGACAGACATACAGACGTGGCAGAGGACTTTGTTTTATAATATGTAGAGACCAGCTGAGCCGGCTACGCTTTGTTGTGGCTCAGTTATTATATTTTGACCTAAATAAAAAACGTGCACCATAAAATAAACTATAGTTGAAGAAGAAATTCAAAATTAAAACATTGCACCATCTATGAGATATCTATAACAATCGGTCCTACAGTTCACTGTCACCAAACAAATTTAATGCGCCATCTGTGCGCGACTGGTGAAACTTACTATTAATAACAATAATCAACGCTGACAGTGATTTAATTTGTAATTAAAAAATATAAATTATCCTATCTCTCACATTGGACTAAATTATACATAAATGCCAACGTTTCATGTAGATCGGTTGAGTAGTTTCGGAATTCATCATGGATAAACATCATGATACCTGTTTTTTTATATATTTAGACTATAACAGCCATGAACCAAACATTCAGAAATATTATCTGGGACATTATTTTTTATTTATTGACCGGTATATCTGGACACACGCCAAGCAAAATCTAACCAATGGATTTTGATTGAGTATTAAATAGGACTCCATAGATCAGTGATTATCAAACTGATTTCTTTTACCACTCCCTTTGAAAATCAATTATTTTTCAGCACCCCCATTTTTTTACACCCCTAAAACTTAAAAACCACAATTTCATTACTTTAATTAATTTAGTTATATTAGTCGGTTCTGATGTTTAAACTTACATTCTAAACTAGAATTTTTTATCAGTGAGAGCAAATAAAACCCAACTTTATAATATTAATAATGTATTTTAATCAAATTAAAAGAAACAATATAAATATGTGTAATCAGTTTACGTTTTAATGCTAATCTAATGAGATGGATGAATTTGATGATATTTAATAAGTTTGTTGATATCAGGTTTGATTTGACTCAAAAACAGTCGTAAGTCGCCGCGTTTGGTAACTTGCAAATGATTTTTCTTTTTAGTAAGCAGCATTGTCACAGCGCTAAATCCAGTTCACACAAATATAACGATGGGAATACTATCAAAAATCGTTCAACGATAGACCACAATCCAGGGTACAACTGCGGAATTGACTTTTGTAGCCAAAATTGTTGGTAGCAATTTTTGTATTTGATTTTTATTTCCTCGTTCGTTGTCAGTTCTATAAGTTCTTCTTCCAACTGGGGTGCTATTGCTATGTTGACATTTGGAAAAGGATCTAACACCCAGTCTGGTATTTCAAAATGTCCTGGAAATCTTTCAATGAAATCACTGTGAAGATTTTCCAAATGTTGGCAGTAGACGAGCAAGTCGTAGTTGTTGCTGGATACTGATAAATTGGGAAAATTATGGAACTCACGTCTGCCGATATTTTTTTTGTGTAAGAGCAGCTTGGCTACGAAAGCAGCGACGACATTTTTTGTTTTTATTAAGTTCAAGTCATCACCTTGAAGTTGGAGATTCATATCATTAAGCAATGTATAAAGGTCTGTCAGGTATGCGATATCATTCTTTGTTTTCCAAGAGCTCTATGACAGAGTCAAACAGATTGTAAAAACGAGTCAGACAATTTCCTTTTGATAGCCAACGCACTTCTGTGTGAAAGATCAATCTGTTGAAATCTTCATCATTATTAATACAAAGCTGATTAATAATCTGTCATTTAAAGAGTTGTTTCGGATTTTATTGACTGCTCCGATGACATGTTACAATGATTGAAATAGTCGTTCACTTAAATTTCTAGCAACTAAATGCTGTCGATGTATAACGCAATGTACAGCAAGTACATCAGGAATTTTGTTTTTTACTTACGATATGAAGCCTTTTTGACACCCCGTCATAGCTGGAGCACCATCTGTAGCAGCTGATATAATATTCTTCAACGGAATTCCTTTTTCATCACAAAACTTTTCCAGTGTTTTAAATACGGTTTCTCTTTTCATGTCTGTCTCTAAATTTTTAGCAAATAAAAGTTCTTGACATATTTTTTCATCTTTAATAAATCTCACGTAAGACAACGACAATGCTTCATTAGTTGGTAAAGTGGACTCGTCCAACAGAATTGAAAATTTACTAGTCTTCAGATGATTGCACAATGGCTCTTCAATGTTTTCAGCCATTTCATCAATTCGTCTTTGGACAGAACTATTGCTCAAAGAAATTTTTCGAATTATATCTGCCGCCGGTTTATGGAGCACAGTAGTTATAACTTCTTTTATCGCCGGCAAAATTAACGTTTCTCCGAGGTGTGTGGTTTACCTGTTTGAGCAATTAACAGAGAGATATTGTATGAAGCTCGAAGTCCGTCATCATTTTGCTTAGCAACCATCGAAAAAAGTTTCGATACACTTGGCCGAGCATTATGCTTCTTTTCCAGATCTTGAAAATAGGCTACATTTTTGTCCTTCTTATCCGGATGCATTTTATTCAAATGATCTTGAAGGCTTCATCGCTTCGTTTGAGAATGTTTATAAATCCATATTTAATATATTCTACACTGTATTGCCGTTTCTTCTTTTTTGCTTCGGACATGGCTTTGTTTTCAAAAATATGTAAATAAAGTGTTGAATTTAAATACTTGTTTAAAGATAGCGCGCGAAACCACAAATGAAAATATAAGAACAATTACGAGCTTTGATATAGGGTTTAAATACAGCAAGTAACGACAGGAATAAGACAAACACGCACAAACTCGTTTATCTCTTTCGACGCTCAATCGTACTGAGCAAGTATCGATGAACCAGCCGATTTGTACCGGATCCGCAGAAACTTGTTACAACTTGATTGCGTACGGTGTGCGGGCTATCCTACGAAATCTATGTTAAGTATTTTAAGTTTTTATAACATCATACAGGGTAGAAATATAAACTAATTATTCGTTATTGTGTAGTAGGTGGGTATTAATTTTAGTGAAATTTAAAATACTATATAAAGTAAATGAAATTACAAATTATACATCGCCCCCCTAACCCACATCATCGCCCCCCATTTTTTCTGGGCCCCTTACACCCCCCTCTAGGTTTCAAACGCCCCCAAGGGGGCGTTATCGCCAACTTTGAGAAAGACTGCCATAGATTCTTCAGGCAGTTAGCCCAGGAGCTCCGAACAATGTCTAAGACTTATGACCCAAGTATACATATATTTAAAAAAAACCAGTGATGCGCATCAACACACATTTTCATTACCGTACTAAACTTGGTAACATCCTACTATAACCAGCTTAGTAAGCCACCACTCGAATAGCGACATTATGATGACTCTTTGTTGGGAACCACTACGTCCGACGCGGTGTTGCCAATATATTGTTAAATAAAATACACACATCAAAAAAGTCTAAGCAACATGCGTGATATTACAAATTTTACCATTTATATTAATTTATTTCTAAGTATTTACTCAAACAAAGTGCGTAGGTAAGTAAACTTTTTTGTTATTGATGACATACTGGCTGGTTGTAAAAAAAAAATTTGATTATGTTTTGTTTTTTCATAAAATTCAAATGACTGCGAATTTGTTTGAATTTAAGTGCGTTTTAATTGCTACGTTTAGTCGTGATTTTATAATTTTACCAACCATTTAAATAAAGTTAGCGACAAAATTGAATTGTTAGATATTCTTTACGTCATGAAGCGACGTCATTTGATGGCAGATGAAATGCAAAGTGCTGTAGGGATGTTGCAAGCGGGAAGTAATCAATCTCAGGTATCTCGACATTTTGGCATTCATAGAAGTGTTATTTGTCGTCTTTGGCAGCGCTACAATAATACAGGAGAACCCGCTGAACAGCATCCAGGTCGTAAAAGGAGTACAACCACTCGGCAAGACCGGTACATACAACTGACTGCAAGACGCCAGCCGATGTTAACCGCTCGAGAGATAAGTTTGAGGCTATAAATTTCAAGTGGTGTTGATGTAAGTCGTCAAACTGTGCGAAATCGACTGCATGAGTACGGCCTACGAGCTCGACGCCCAATCAGGTGCCCACCGATACGTCACGGGAATCGCGCTCGTCGATATGAATGGTGTAGAGAACGCATAACATGAACCTAGGAACAATGGGATAAAATTATGTTTTCCGATGAGTCGCGATTCGGGTTTAAGCCTGATACAAGAAGGGTGCGAGTGTATCGTTGGCCCGGAAATACTGAAAGGCTCAGGTGCGTTCAGGAAGTTCATCCATACAGCGGCTCAACAGTTATGTTATGGGCGGGTATTATGAAGAACAGGCGAACTGAGCTCGTTTTTGTAAATGGAAACATGAATGCTGAAAATTACATTGAGGATATTCTCAGACCTTATGTCTACCCATTTGCACAAACCTTTGGCTCCGATTTTAAGTTAATGCATGACAATGCGCGTTCACATACAGCTCGGCGAACCAGTGAATAATTTGCAACGGAGAACATCCGGGTATTGCCCTGGCCTGCACAATCGCCAGATCTCAACCCCATCGAGCAGGCATGGGACATGCTCCAGAGACGTGTTTTGAAGGACTTGGACGGAGCGACAACAACCCAACAGCTGAAGGATTTGCTACAATTCCATTGGGAGCGAATACCGCAAGATGACATAAACAGTCTCATTAATTCAATGAATAATCGTTGCCGACAAGTTCTGAATAGCAGAGGAGACCATACTTTGTATTAAATTGTTCTATTCTTTCACAATAAATACATTTTCTTTAGAAATTTCATTTTGTAAGAAAAAAGTTTAGTTTCTTATGTATCTTAGTTTCTACAGTATATTCTAATATTGTTCATTTCTGTTATTAAAAGAACTTATAAAGACAACAGCTGTTATTTTTACATCATAGAACCCTAAAGATATTATTTTAAAAATAAAATACAACGTTATAATGTGAAGAACCATCCTAAAATTTAAATTAGTACATGTTGCTTAGACTTTTTTGATGAGTGTACTTTGTGTCGGATCCCAACACTCTTAAAAGACCAATATCCCTTAGTAACTTCCAGAGGGATTAGCAAGGGTTTACAAATTAACCACATAAAACTAAAATTTTATGTTTTTTTGTTTAAAATGCGAAGTAGGTACAACATACTTTATACTTATCAAGATAATTTTTTAGCACTCTCATTGTATGCGAGTCTAAATAGTTTTTTTTTATTCTTTTATTTCTTATAAGGGTTTGGTCACAAAGCGACCACGCCACCCTTATTGGAAGGCAGTCTAAATAGTATTTTCGCATTCAGTAGAAGGGTCATATCAAGTAATAGGATACAAAAATATTAGAATGACATACAAACGGATGATGTAATATTTGTATAATAATCTATATTTAGTGTCAAGAAATCATTATCAGTACATATCAGTATGTAGTATATTTATTAGGTATATTATATGTATATTAGATAGGTATATTTAGATAAGATTGACTGTGTGATTCACAGAACATTAATAAAAATATGAGCAGCAAATACCTGCACCTAGCAGGTATACTGAAATGAAAATACTTAATGACAATAAGTTATATACGCAGTAGTTTGTTTCGTTTATTGGTGCTAACCTCTGGAATTGCTGAACAGATTCGAAAAATACTTTCATTGACATAAAATCACATTGTCAAGAGATATCATATCTACATATTATAAAACAAAGTCCTTTGACAAGTTTGTTTGTCTGTCTGTTCGCGATAAACTCAAAAACTAATGAACGGATTTTCATGCGGTTCTCACCAGTAGATAAAGTGACTCATGAGGAAGGTTTAGGTATATAATTTGTCAAGGTTTTGTTTATTATCAGTACGGGACAACGTCCGCCGGACCCGCTAGTATGTCATATAAAGTGCGATATAACATTGAATATTCAACATTATTTTACCTTTAATATAAACTGCGACAGTCGAATGTCAGATAAAATACATTGCGACAACAACCAACTAAATGGATGCTATCAAAACAATACCTGTATATTTTCAACTTTTTAATTATAAGTATTTCAAAATTGAAACCCATAACCGCGAATTAAAATTAAGCTCGATTTTAACTCACTAACTAAACGTGCTTTACTTTCATTATCTGTTGTGTGACCCTTGTGATTTCGGATCCTAATATTTTATTACCATATTGAATAACTCAAAGCATTTTCAGATAAATGCATAATGTTTTTCATCGTCAAACACAAACTCCGTCTTTAAATCTAAATTATAATAAAAATAATCTGGAAGCCTAACAATCTTGACTATAGCATAATATGCAATTCAGCGGGTAACCAAGGCTTCTTACTTAGTAAAAAATACACTGAAATTCCAATGTCGCAACAAAGCCAAATTAACATATACGAAAATATATTTAATGTACGTAACATAGTTAATAATGTTGTCCCTAGCCGTATAGTTTTATTTATAAACCAACCGCAATGCCAAACATCACAAACGAGATGACATATTAAAACAACAATCGGGGCTACATATTATTATAGCTTTTTTGTTGCAAAATGGAGACTTCACTTTGTAACTAAAGTAGTATATACTTACAAGTCAATCAATAGCCGGTTCCTATATTTTCTAAGATAACTAACTTAAAGTAAACTTGGTGATTGATTTATTATGACATGCAATGTTATAAACTGACCATAATCCATTATTTAGTATAGTAACGTGCATTATATAGACAAAAATAAGGACGTATAAATTTTGAGTTAAACTGGTGTGTTATTTTACAATAACTGTCTTCAAATAAACTGTTGTCAGTTACTCTGCTACTTAATAATTTATTGTTTCGTGCGGTATTGCAATCTGTAATTATTATACGATAATGGAATGAATATTCGTTGTTAGTATCGTGACTTTGAGTGTGAATAACTTGAATTGCTCTGTCTTTCACACATATTGTTTAATGCAAGTGTTAGCTTATTCGCACATAAAGGCGACGGAATATCAGTATTTTTTCAATAATAATAACAATCAACAGATAAGCAACAGCAGAATAATAATGTCAGCACTTCTAATAACTCTTAACATAACGTTAAGTATTTTTTTAGGAAATCGAGAAATCAAAAAAATTGCATTTGTTTAAACAGAATAACACATCCATATATAGAATAGTTATCTATACTAATATATAAAGCTGAAGGGTTTGTTTGTTTGTTTGGTTGAACGCTATGATCTCAGGAATTACCAGTCCGATTTGAGAAATCCCTTCGGTTTTATATAGCTCATTTATCGAGGAAGGCTTTAGGCTATATATCATCACGCAAAGATCAATAGGAGCGGAGCACCAATGAAGAATGTTTCAAAATCGGGCACTTTTTTACTTCTGAAAGATATCGTTGGCGTTAATATCATATACGTTGCCATGGTAACGTGGTAAGTTTCTATCGCAAACATTGTAAAAGTTTATTTTGTTTTCCTATTCAAAATTTGTTATCTATTACGTATTATAAAAATAAAGTTTGTGTATGTACATTTATGTTACGCCATCGCTACACACCATAATTGCTGAGTAAGAGTTCCAGTCCCACGACGCGGTAGGTGTTCCAAATATGACGCCATCGCTATACAACATCATCGATGAATAAGAAGAATGCCGAGTTCCCAGTTCCCAGTTGCGGCAGGTGTGCAAGCATGCGAGTCAGCAATTTCCACAACAGGTGCACAAACTTAGTGGAAACGTTCGGTGGTCCGACTCCTCCGTTCCCACATTGTTCATGTATAAATACTTGGACGGAACCAACAGATGGACAGTGTTAACTTAATATCGTGAGCATTCACTTAGTGTTAGTTTAGGTTTAGTGTGAGAGTAAGCCTAACATCGGCGATAATCTCTAGGCTTAGAATCATTTTGTATTTTGTGTAATAAATTAATTTCAAGTAATTTGGTTTTTTTTGGATCCTCCGGCTCTGACCTTCGTAATTTTTAAAATAACAACTTTTTGATGAATGTATATGACTACAAATGAGCAAAAAATTTTTTTTATATTTTGTCTATATTTTTATATTTTGTCTGTTTGCTTGTTTGTTCCGGGTAATCTCCAAAACGGTTGGACCTATTTTAACGGGAATTTTACTGGCAGATAGCCGAAATTATAGCGGTTGACATATTGTACTTTATTTGTCCGCGGCTTCATCCGCATTGCTATTTCCAAAATGGTTGGACCGATTTTCACGGGATGTTCACTGGTAGATAGCAGACCTCATACAAAGTAATTTAGGTTTTTTTATTCGCCTTCGGCCGCAATGCAATATCCGTAATGCTTAAACTGATTTTCACGGGGCTTTCATTGGCAGATAACTCACCTTATAAGAAGTAACTTAGACTATCTTATTTTGTTACTCAAGACTTCGTCCGCAATATTCTACTATCTCTTAATCGGTTGGACCGACTTTCACGGGACTTTTACGGGCAGATAACTAGCGAGATCGGAAGACGTTGTCCCGCCCCGATAATAAAAAGAAAACCTTGAAAAATTATACTTAAACCTTCCCCATGAATCATTCTATCTACTGGTGAAAACGGCATGAAAATCCGATATGTAGTTTTTGACTTTATCACGAACAGATAAACAAACAGACCAGAGGACTTTGTTTTTAACCGACTCCGAAAAAGGAGGAGGTTACTATGTTCGGTTGTATGTTTTTTTATGTATGTTAATTGATATTTTCGTCAATTGTGAACCGATTTTAATGATTCTTTTTTTATTTGAATTGGTACACTATGTAGTGATGAACTGCTACCTGTGCATTCGTCCGTGTGAAATTGATCAAAAATATGTTACAACGGCGTGACACGTGTGCTGTACTGGACTCCAAGAATAAATATACGTAATTGAAAGTCATATATTTGTATGTAATATTAATTATATAATCTTTTTGGTCAATTTGGCGGCCATATTGTTTTAGTTACTGCGTTTGCGTCTACATAACTCAGTGATTATAGCAATGTATACAAAAAAAACCTAAGTATATCGACAATATGGGCATATTATATCTATATAATAAAAGATTTAAGACATATTATTCGATAATGTATAACTTAAAATTTTCATTACTTTCTTATATAGTGTTAGCGAGCACTGACTGTGATATATAGTAGGTTGAAGCTCCAGATATGTTGCTGATGACAAATACCACCCCATTCGATATACTATTAGTATTCATATATCTAATGTACACGTTACATGTTACAGCAGATGGCGTGCGTGTCGTAGTTACAAATGTTTTTGTAAAAACATTTCTGTAATGTACACACCTACTTACAATTTTACATTTCTTTAATACATTTAAAAAAAACGCGTGCGGAGCTGCGGGGCACAGCTAGTTATTTTATAAAAATATTATTTTATAGAAAAATACATATTAAAAACCATAATACTTTCCAATTCGATAAAATACTTAATGTAGATCAAACTCAATGTAAACTTTATAATAAACATGGCTACAAATCATCTCAGACTTTTTCATATATTTAATCTAGGAACTGAGAACTGGGTTAGGAAGTATCGTGCACTAGTGCCTGTTTATTTATTTATTTATTTAGGTTACCAACATCAGTATATGTTATTAAAATACAGTAAAATGTACAGTTCAACATTTTTGCTTGATTAGACCCTATTTACAGGCAACAAGGACATGCATATAAATTATTAGTGCATAATATAATTTAAATAATTAACAAATTAAAGATTTAAATATGAAGTAATATAATTAATTATAAATGAACACATAAAGAATTGAAGAACTATATAATATTAAAATGATAAAAATGATTCAAAAAACTGAACAAGTGTACGAGTATATTGGAAATCTTAATCGGTTTCATTGTTTAATCATCAAGAGCATATGATTTCTGAATATCCGTAATGGTTTCGAAGAAAATATCAGTGTTACTTGTAGTACTCTTAGATGCACCGTTATATAGTCTCATTAGTCTATTTAATGGAGAGAAGTGGCCCAAATTCGTGTGAGATCGTTTTTCATAGAATAGTTTGTAATTGCCTGATCGCGGTATCCGAGAAGGTAACGTAATACACACTTGCGATAGTAGTTGTGGCACATCCAAGATGCTATTTACCAATTTAAATAAAAATACCCTGTCTAAAAGTTCTCTTCGACCTTTAAGGGTAATCATTTTAAAATATTTTAATCTATCAGAATAGCTTTTGAGTTTATTAGTTAGATTACAACTGTATGTTAAGTGCCAAAGGAATCTTTTCTGCACGCTTTCTAAGTTACTTATATAGACGTCGTAATGCGGATTCCAAACCGTACTACAATATTCCAGCCCTGATCTAACAAGAGCGTTGTTAAGCAGGATTTTGGTCTGAGAATGTCTAAACTCTTTGCTATTCCTCATGACAAATCCCAATATTCTAAAAGCATTTCTTACGATTAAATCTATATGTTTGTTAAACTGTAGCTTAGAGTCAAGCGTTATCCCTAGGTCCCGAATTGAATCTGAAGTTTTCAGTATCGTGCCGTTTATAGTGTATGATCTTAAAGTTTTTATTTTTTTACGTGAAAAACTGATATAACAACATTTATCAACATTAAGATCCATCTCGTTATTCAAGAACCAATTCCTCAAATAGTCTAGATCTTCTTGTAATGAACAGAAATCATTAGAGGACTCGATAGTTTTGAAGACTTTTAAGACATCAGCAAATAGAAAAAATTTGGAATGTTGAAAACATTGGTCAATACCATTAATAAAAATATTAAACAATAGGGGGCCCAAATGAGAACCCTGTGGGACACCTGATTTGATGTTGAAAAAGTCAGAGGAAAAGCCATTTATGACAACGCGTGATCACCTACTTGTCAAATAAGATTCAAACCAGTCCAACAGTTTTTCTCCAATTCCGCAAGCTCGCAACTTATTTATTAAAATATTGTGCGATACACGATCAAACGCCTTACTAAAATCTGTGTATATTACATCTACACATTGCTGTGAATCAATGGTGTGGCACAGATATTCTACAAAACTTACTAGATTAGTGCAGGTAGAACGAGCTCTGACAAATCCGTGTTGTTGAACATTCAGAATTTGTTTAAGGTGTGAAAATAGCAAAGGAAATATTATCTCTTCCATAACTTTAGCAAATGTAGGTAAAATAGAAATAGGTTGCCAACTGTATACTGCAGAATAGAACGCAGTAGTACGAACGCTTCTGGTTTGCAGCATAAATAACAATATTCCACAATCAGCCTTGTACAGGCTTTTACATCTGTTATTTATTTGTTTACAGTAATTAAAAAAACGCTAGCATACATTCGTGTTCGCGATGACCTCGCGAATATTACGACACAAGTCGACCGATTGCAAGAAGTGTTACGGATACCTTTAAACGTTCTCGTTTACCTGTAAAGGACGCATCGTATACATTGCCTTTTTATATAATACTAGCTGTGCCCGCGACTCCGTCCACGTAGAACATAATGTAAAAAAAACAGTGACTAATAAAATCATCTGAATTAAGTCCATTTACTTAATCTAGTTTTCTCACGTACTTAAGTCGCGTCGTCATTAATTACAATAAATTTTGATAGAGTGAGCCCTTTTAATTAAACCAAGACTAAATGCTACTCAAGGATATGGTTTATGATTTTCTTGGAGAGGTTTTATCGTGAACGCAGTACTTTAGTAGTGGTGCGTGTTCAAACAGACAGACAGAAAAATAGCCATTTCTAACAATGATTGAATTGTATTTTATTACTCATTCACCTGCAACATTTTTTTTCACAAAAATCTAAAAAATTCAGACACGTTAGATTTACATTCTTATTATATTTTATTACATTATTATTATATGTATGGATAGCTATATTTTCAGGGTCTTAGAAATGACTGTGGTGCATCTCATTGCAAGTACATTACAATAAAACAATAATGATAACTAGTTCTCTATCAAGTTAAACGCTACAAACGGATTTTTTGCAAAGTGTATAGTGGTCGCAAAGCATTGACGATAACAATGATAAAGGATCAATACTCTCTCTATCTTTACACACTACGATACTCAAGATAACGTTGAATAGAGTTGTCACAAAAAGGATTTACAAAGGTAATAAAAAGTGGGTGTACACAGCACCGCTGAATACTTTTAAAAGTTAACTTTATAACGAACTAGCTGATATTCACGACTCCATTAGTAAAAAATGGTCTTGTAATCTATGTTGTGAAAATCAAAAATACTTTCTTCAATTTAGGCCTAGTAAGGCGGTTATGAACGTCAAAGCTACTACCACCGGTTTGGAAATAAAAACCCAGTCATCGAGAAGAACCGGCAAGACATGAGTCTCAAGATTGGGTTTCTTTTTAACATATATATTTAAAAATACATTACTCGTCACAATCGATTTTTTTAGGTGCACAGACAGGAGTCCATTCCAGACATCGCCATCGTTCACATATTTATATCTACTCTAAAACAGCCTTTTGAAAAAAAAACCAGCCTGATATGGTGCTTAAACTGAGTGCGGCAAATGGAAGTACTTTTTCTATACGCCTCATACGTGTATACAAGATTTAATGATGATACTTAAAGCCTAAAGACGTAACAAGAAAAACAAATTCGCATCTATACCATTAGTTAGGATTTCAAAGTCGATTCTTAAGCTGGATTACGTGCCTCAATGTCCTGGTGCATACTGTCCTAGTGGATGGCCAATATACTACATTGAATGAGAGTATTACGTTCGATTTTACTATGCGAGTCCACATTTACGTGAGACATCCGTGCGCATCACGCCGCTGACCGCGACTCGTAATTTGTTACAATGCGGTTTCACTTCCTGAGATGGTCCTGATAAACGCAAGCGGTCCGTACGTTTGAAGCTTTGTTAAAACGATCCCGACCGTGATACTGAGATATGTAATGAATATTCATATCCATTGTTTTAATATCTATAGTTAGATAGGTATATTTTGAACATAGTGAATGTGGACAAATACAGATGTAACCGAAATATTTCTCTGATTGCGTAGAACCAAATAAACCAGAGCATAGAGGCATAAAGGAGGTTTAAGTTCAACTACAAAATCGTGTAAATTTGAAGAATAAAAAATTTGTAAAAATGAAAAAAGCATTCAATTTAAAGTACATAAATAAAAAGCAAGCTGTACCCTCGGCTAGGCTCCATAGAGTACAAAATTATTGTTGTAATTTTTTTATCAAGCTTTCGCTATTGTCTACTGCATTATCTTCTATATATAAATAAATGGTGATAAAATAATTCAGTGCCTCTTTCTTCTGTTTCTATCAATTGATTTTCTTTATTTAGTTATAGGTGAGCTTTAGTGTTATCAATAAAAGAATTTGAAATTAGTAATTATTTTATTAGTATTATTGTATATTATATTAATTTCAACAAATTAAACATTATGTATTTAGGTCCCCAACAGAGTGACCATCAATATATGTATAATTATTTGAATGAGATGTACAGCTCAATGTTTTTGCTAGTCATTCCCCTACTTTTTCGAACTGCCTACGCTATTGACCTAGTAAGGTCTTAACAGCTTCACCGGACTGCAAAGGCGAGCGCTTAAGGCACTCAGCCAATTTTAATTTGACAACTAGCTCAAGGGTGCGCGGCACATCTCCCGAGGCTTGGGCTGCTGCCTGATTTTTTTTTTTTTTTTTTTTTATTGTAGCTCGGCAAAGTGACTGTACTGTGCCTGATGGTAAGCACAGTACAATCCAAAAACAATGGCGACCGCCGAAAGACATACTATCCATCGCCGGTCGCCGCTGTCATGCCGGCCTGAAAGCGTCCCAGTTAGGGACAGCCCCCCCCCCCCTGGTTGCTGGATATACACCGGCTGATCCCGGAACGCGACACGCCCAAACGTGCCACTATGGCGGGTGTTCCACCTGGTGTACGGTGGTCGCGATCCAGTCGGGTACAGACACCCTACCACCCCGCCAAGACACCCTACCACCCCGCCAGACACCCTACCACCCCGCCATTCATTCATTCATGCAATTCGCGACCTATTTGAGCTAACCTAAGCTTAGCTACATATTCATACTTATATGAGTTATTGAAACATATATGTGTACCAAGCATACATACCTCAACAACTCTTATATGTATTTTGTGTTGGATAATTTTTCTAAACTGTTTCAGTTCAATAAGGGAAAAACAAAAATAAAAATCCTTCCACTATCATGTGTAAGCGTGTATGCGTGCACGTGTGTGGAGATAATATGTGTAATGTTGTCGCAGTGATGTAATATTTTGTGTCACTGTATCGCGCGAGCAGCGTACTCAAGGGCTCCACGCCGAGGGAGCGGACCTAGGCTTGGGCCACTGCCGAGGGGGGCCTAGTCTGGTGTGCGGGAGGGAAATTTACCCCCAGACCACGGCGGCGTGATCTGTGGTTACGCGGGCGCGGGCGTGAGCACGCTCTGTTTGGAAAGACAGGCTGATACTGATCGTTCACTGCCGTTATTCCATCGGGAGGGTCGGTAAAAATATGTCGCGGACGTCTTTTACAACGCGCAGCGTTCGGTACGGGTTCGTATTTTGCGGCAGATACTACTAACGGACTGGGATGATTGGCGGCTATTTCAAAATAACTAATCGTAAGTGATTTTACATACGCCCAGATAGATGGCATCTCCAGGTCCCTATGGAGATCCTTATTCCGGACGTACCACGGGGCACCGGTAACTTTACGTAGAACGCGGTTCTGGAGAACCTGCAACTTATGAAAATTATCTTTCGACATATGTCATCACGGGCCGGATACACGTCTTATACAAAGTGAGCTTGTGTCTGAGGGGCATCTTACTCCTATGACAAAGCAACGGATGGAGGCGACCCAAGACCATAGCGGCTTTGTTTCCCACTCTATCTATATGTGACTCGAACTTTAAATGTTTATCTAATGTAACACCGAGATATTTGACATTCCCCTACTTACAAGTAAATTAGTATATGAAACAAAATAGTTACAAATTAATCTGTAAACTATTGGGAAATATTTATGGATAATGACATACTTGTACACATTCGCAGCCGGCATGAAAAAAAAACACATGTAACTACCTTTTGCTTGCGACTTCACTCGCATTAATGTAGATTTAATCTATGTCTTGAAAATAGTACAAATTTTATTTAATGAAAGGAACCCTATGTCACTTTGTGTATACCTGAGAATGTATATTATGCAATAAATAAAATATTTAATGGTTTATGTAAAATATGTTATAATTTCACATAGAACATTCATAGGTTATCTTAAAACAGAAATTATACTGAAGTACTGAAGATTAAAAACGTTAGTCCGTCTCAAGTTTCAAGCAAAACCAACAAAGCAACATTAGATAAACTGTTATTGGATTAAATATATAAACAGAATCTTATCTATTATGTACACATAATGATTAAAGAATGATATGTCAATGTGTGTGGAAAGTCCACTATTTTACACTGAAAGAAAATAAATAATTCATTTCGATAAATATATCTTTGCCTACTAATGAATGTGCGAGTATGTATATTACATACAATATTTGTTAGATGTTATGCAACTTCAACTAATATAGCGCTTATATGACAACTGAATATGATACTAACATTGCAGGAATAGTATAAAAATTTAGTTGAATAGCTAGTCTGTGCAGGTGTACTAAGAAAGAAAATGTCATGAAATCTTAGCTTTACAGTATGACCATGATCTAAAATGACAACCAAATGTTATACTGTCAATATTTTTGAATAACTTTTTACTGTCTTACTCACTCACTTACTCATTTTTACTATATAGGGATGTTTTAACCCAAATTTATTCACTTTTCCCTACAAATTTTCACACATTGTTTCTCAGAAAA